>CM035442.1:56557131-56564631 GCA_020310875.1 Ceratopteris richardii
CTCCCAACTCTTTGCAATTTATAGCATCCCATGGATTTACCAATAAAACAATAGCAGTTGCAAATCTTTCACGCTTTTCATGATCCAACAAGATGACTCTCTTTCCTTTCCACTTTTCTCTTTCTTCAAGTTGACTAGATATAGTTTGCTTTGTTGCCATCTTGATTTTGCATGTAAAGAATAAATGAGAAATTAACAATGCTATTCAATTGATCATTCTTTCAATAATTATTGTAAAAATAATCAATTGAATTAAAACTAGATACAAACATCATTTCCACAAAAAATAATCCATATTTGCATATACAAACATTCACTAATTGGACTTAACTTTGAGTCTAGTAAAAAATCAAGGAAACTACAAGAATAAAAATCTCTAACTTCATTTTGATGCTAGCATGTTAAGAGGCACTCAAACCATCCCTGAAATGATATTATGTATGTCTTTGTATGTGTGTATTTTAGTTGTACAATACTATCATCTTTGGCTCACTTAATTTTGAGCTTCTTCTATTCTAAATTGAATAGAGGCTCAAACTTAAGTTCGAGCTTTTTCCCTGAAATGATATTATGTATGTCTTTGTATGTGTGTACTTTAGTTGTACAATACTATCATGTTTGGCTCACTTAATTTTGAGCTTCTTCTATTCAATTTATAGAGGCTCAAACTTAAGTTCGAGCCTTTCAAACTGCTTAGAAAAAGCTTAGAGGCTCGAACTTAAGTTCGAGCCTCATTTGTAACTAAGCAAATTGAGACTTGACATGATTCAAAGCAGTCCGAGCCTCATATTATGTGACACAACATAAAATTCATGGGCCGACTCTACGTTCAACAGACATTCAATTTTAAACTCCAACTTGAATCGACATCCAAACCTAAGCTTAACCTTCAGTTAGTTCTTTTGGATGTAAAAAGTATTCAACGTAATAGTACGCTCAAACTTAAGTTCGAGCGTCTTTTATTAAAATTTCAAAATAGATTTAAGTTAAAAATACTATCATGTTCGCCGAAAAAGCTTAGAGGCTCGAACTTAAGTTTGAGCCTCATTTGTAACTAAACAAATTGAGACTTGACATGATTCAAAGCAGTCCGAGCCTCATTTATGTGACACAACATAAAATTCATGGGCTCGAACTTAAGTTCGAGTCTCATATCACGTGAAGAATCAAACTTGATATGATTCTAAAGGTGCGAATTTAAGTTCGAGCCTCTTAGCTCTTTTGGATTCATGAGTTAAGAGGCTCGATCTTAACTTCTAACAACTTTTGGAAAAGCTGAAAAAGTCTGAGCTTCATAACTCAACTCATATGATTCAGAGGCTTAGCTTTTGTAGACGCAAGAAGATTTGAGTTAAAAATATTAGTGTTTTTACCAGAAAACTTGAGAGGCTCGAACTTAAGTTGAAGCCTGTTATTGCCGGAAAACTTGAGAGGCTCGAACTTAAGTTGGAGCCTCATATCATATGAGCCAACAATCCTAAACTTGATATGACTCACAGGCTCGAACTTGAGTTCGAATCTATAAGTCCTTTTGGATCCAAGAGAGTGTTGAACTTAACATGCTCGAACTTAAGTTTTAGCCTTTCTCACTCTTAGTTGAATAAAGACTGGAACTTAAGTTCAGCCTCTTCGATTCCAAGGTCAATAGAATCTTAAACTCCAACTTGAATCAATATCCAAACTTAAGTTCACCTTCACTGACTTGAAGTTGAATAGAGATTTTCACTATAAATTTGAACTTATCGTGACAAAGTTAAATAGAGGCTCAAACTTAAGTGCGACTCCAAATTGTATAAAGAATCCCCAAAGTTAAATAGAGGCTCAATCTATTTCTTGGAGAAGCTGAGAGGCTCGAACTTAAGTTTCAGCGTCATATCATGTGATCAAACAATCTCGAACTTGATATGATTCAGAGGCTCCAAATTGAATACAGGGTCAAACTCTCTCTATCCAAGTTGAAATGAAATTCAAACTGAAGTTCATAGTTTGAATTTCAATCCTATCTTATTAAAAAACTTAAATTTGGGTTTCTCAAGTTTTTTGAAGTTCATATCATGTGATCCAACAATCCTGAACTTGATATGGTTGGAAAAAGCTGAGAGGCTGGAACTCCTCTTTGTTCTTTTGCACATAACACACAACAATCCCAAACTTGATATGACTGGAAAAGCTCAGAGGCTCGAACTTAAGTTCGAGACTCTTTGTTCTTTTCCTCATATCATGTGACCAAACAATACTAAACTTGATATGGTTGGAAAAGCACAAAGGCTCGAACTTAATCTTTTGCACATAAGACACAACAATCCTAAACTTGATATGGCTGGAAAAGCTCAGAGACACGAACTTAAGTTCGAGCCTCTTTGTTCTTTTGCACCTAACACACAACAATCCTAAACTTGACATGGTTGAAAAAGCTGAGGCTTATATCATGTGATCCAACCATCCTAAACTTGATATGGTTGAAAAAGCTCAGAGGCTCGAACTTAAGTTCGAGCCTCTTTGTTCTTTTGCACATAAGACACAAGAAACCTAAACTTGATATGGCTAGAAAAGCTCAGAGGCTCGAACTTAAGTTCGAGCCTCTTTGTTCTTCTGTTCATATCATGTGATCCAACAATCCTGAACTTGATATGGTTGGAATTTACGTTCGAGCCTCTTTATTCTTTTGCACATAAGACACAACAATCCTAAACTTGATATGGCTGGAAAAGCTGAAGCTCATATCATGTGATCCAACAAATCCTGAACTTGATATGGTTGGAAAAGTTCAAAGGCTCAAACTTAAGTTCGAGCCTCTTTGTTCTTTTGCACATAAGACACAACAATCCTAAACTTGATATGGTTGGAAAAGTTGAGAGGCTCGAACTTAAGTTCGAGCCTCTTTGTTCTTTTGCTCATATCATGTGATCCAACAATCCTGAACTTGATATGGTTGGAAAAAGCTGAGAGGCTCGAACTCCTCTTTGTTCTTTTGCTCATAACAGCTTTTGGAAAAGCTGAAAAAGTCTGAGCTTCATAACTCAGCTCATATGATTCAGAGGCTTAGCTTTTGTAGATGCAAGAAGATTTGAGTTAAAAATATTAGTGTTTTTACCAGAAAACTTGAGAGGCTCGAACTTAAGTTGAAGCTAGTTTTTGTCGGAAAACTTGAGAGGCTCGAAGTTAAGTTGGAGCCTTATATCATATGAGCCAACAATCCTAAACTTGATATGACTCACGGGCTCGAACTTGAGTTTGAATCTATAAGTCCTTTTGGATCCAAGAGAGTGTTGAAGTTAACATGCTCGAACTTAAGTTTTAGCCTTTCTCACTTTTAGTTGAATAAAGACTGGAACTTAAGTTCAACCTCTTTGATTCCAAGGTCAATAGAATCTTAAACTCCAACTTGAATCAATATCCAAACTTAAGTTCACCTTCACTGACTTGAGTTGAATAGAGGTTTCCACTATAAATTTGAACTTATCGTGACAAAGTTAAATAGAGGCTCAAACTTAAGTGCGACTCCAAATTGTATAAAGGATCCCCAAAGTTAAATAGAGGCTCAATCTATTTCTTGGAGAAGCTGAGAGGCTCGAACTTAAGGTTGAGTGTCATATCATGTGACCAAACAATCTCGAAGTTGATATGATTCAGAGGCTCCAAATTGAATACAGGCTCAAACTCTCTCTATCCAAGTTGAAATGAAATTCAAACTGAAGTTCATAGTTTGAATTTCAATCCTATCTTATTTACAAACTTAAGTTTGGGTTTCTCAAACTAAAGTTTAATCCTCTTTGATTCTCAAAATTAAGTTCAAGCTTGTTAGATTCCAGTTTGAATAGATTTAGTCCGAGCCCTTCAAATTGCACATTGAATAGAGGTTCAACCTTAAGTTTAAACCTCTCTGACTCTACATTCAATAGATATTCAATTTTAAACTCCAACTTGAATCGATATCCAAACCTAAGTTTCACCTTCAGTTAGTTCTTTTGGATGTAAGAGAGTATTCAATGTAATAGGCTCGAACTTAAGTTCGAGCGTCTTTTATTGAAATTTCAAATTAGATTCAAGTTAAAAATACTATCCTGTTTGTTAGAAAAGCTTAGAGGCTCGAACTTAAGTTCGAGCCTCATTTGTAACTGGGCCGACCCTACGCTCAACAAACATTCAATTTTAAACTTCAACTTGATTCGACATCCAAACCTAAGCTTCACCTTCAGTTAGTTCTTTTGGATGTAAGAGAGTATTCAACGTAATAGTAGGCTCAAACTTAAGTTCGAGCGTCTTTTATTAAAATTTCAAAATAGATTCAAGTTAAAAATACTGTCATGTTTGCCGAAAAAGCTTAGAGGCTCGAACTTAAGTTCGAGCCTCATTTGTAACTAAACAAATTGAGACTTGACATGATTCAAAGCAGTTCGAACCTCATTTATGTGACACAACATAAAATTCATGGGCTCGAACTTAAGTTCGAGTCTCATATCATGTGAAGACTCAAACTTGATATGATTCTAAAGGTGTGAATTTAAGTTCGAGCCTCTTAGCTCTTTTGGATTCATGAGTTAAGAGGCTCGAACTTAACTTCTAACAACTTTTGGAAAAGCTTAAAAAGTCTGAGCTTCATAACTCAGCTCATATGATTCAGAGGCTTAGCTTTTGTAGATGCAAGAAGATTTGAGTTAAAAATATTAGTGTTTTTACCAGAAAACTTGAGAGGCTCGAATTTAAGTTCGAGCCTCTTAGCTCTTTTGGATTCATGAGTTAAGAGGCTCGAACTTAACTTCTAACAACTTTTGGAAAAGCTGAAAAAGTCTGAGCTTCATAACTTAGCTCATATGATTCAGAGGCTTAGCTTTTGTAGATGCAAGAAGATTTGAGTTAAAAATATTAGTGTTTTTACCAGAAAACTTGAGAGGCTCGAACTTAAGTTGAAGCCTATTTTTGCCGGGGAAAACTTGAGAGGCTCGAACTTAAGTTGGAGCCTCATATCATATGAGCCAACAACCCTAAACTTGATATGACTCACGGGCTCGAAAATGAGTTCGAATCTATAAGTCTTTTTGGATCCAAGAGAGTGTTGAACATAACATGCTCGAACTTAAGTTTTAGCCTTTCTCACTCTTAGTTGAATAAGGGCTGGAACTTAAGTTCAGCCTCTTCGATTCCAAGGTCAATAGAATCTTAAATTCCAACTTAAATATCCAAACTTAAGTTCACCTTCACTGACTTGAAGTTGAATAGAGGTTTCCACTATAAATTTGAACTTATCGTGACAAAGTTAAATAGAGGCTCAAACTTAAGTGCGACTCCAAATTGTATAAAGGATCCCCAAAGTTAAATAGAGGCTCAATCTATTTCTTGGAGAAGCTGAGAGGCTCGAACTTAAGTTTGAGCGTCATATCATGTGACCAAACAATCTCGAACTTGATATGATTCAGAGGCTCCAAATTGAATACAGGCTCAAACTCTCTCTATCCAAGTTGAAATGAAATTCAAAATGAAGTTCATAGTTTAAATTTCAATCCTATCTTATTTACAAACTTAAGTTTGGGTTTCTCAAACTAAAGTTTAATCCTCTTTGATTCTCAAAATTAAGTTCAAGCTTGTTAGATTCCAACTTGAATAGATTTAGTCCGAGCCCTTCAGACTGCACATTGAATAGAGGTTGAACCTTAAGTTTAAACCTCTCTGACTCTACGTTCAATAGACATTCAATTTTAAACTCCAACTTGAATCGATATCCAAACCTAAGTTTCACCTTCAATTAGTTCTTTTGGGTGTAAGAGAGTATTCAATGTAATAGGCTCGAACTTAAGTTCGAGCGTCTTTAAAATTTCAAAATAGATTCAAGTTAAAAATGCTATAATGTTTGTTAGAAAAGCTTAGAGGCTCGAACTTAAGTTCGAGCCTCATTTGAAACTAAACAAACTGAGACTTGACATGATTCAAAGCAGTCCGAGCCTCATATTATGTGACACAACATAAAATTCATTGGCCGACTCTACGTTCAACAGACATTCAATTTTAAACTCCAACTTGAATTGACATCCAAACCTAAGCTTCACCTTCAGTTAGTTCTTTTGGATGTAAGAGAGTATTCAACGTAATAGTAGGCTCAAACTTAAGTTCGGGCGTCTTTTATTAAAATTTCAAAATAGATTCAAATTAAAAATACTATCATGTTTGCTGAAAAAGCTTAGAGGCTCGAACTTAAGTTCGAGCCTCATTTGTAACTAAACAAATTGAGACTTGACATGATTCAAAGCAGTCCGAGCCTCATTTATGTCACAACATAAAATTCATGGGCTCAAACTTAAGTTTGAGTCTCATATCACGTGAAGACTCAAACTTGATATGATTCTAAAGGTGCGAATTTAAGTTCGAGCCTCTTAGCTCTTTTGGATTCATGAGTTAAGAGGCTCGATCTTAACTTCTAACAACTTTTGGAAAAGTTGAAAAAGTCTGAGCTTCATAACTCAGCTCATATGATTCAGAGGCTTAGCTTTTGTAGATGCAAAAAGATTTGAGTTAAAAATATTAGTGTTTTTACCAGAAAACTTGAGAGGCTCGAACTTAAGTTGAAGCCTGTTTTTGCCGGAAAACTTGAGAGGCTCGAACTTAAGTTGGAGCCTCATATCATAATGAGCCAACAATCCTAAACTTGATATGACTCACGGGCTCGAACTTGAGTTCGAATCTATAAGTCCTTTTGGATCTCAGAGAGTGTTGAACTTAACATGCTCGAACTTAAGTTTTAGCCTTTCTCACTCTTAGTTGAATAAAGACTGTAACTTAAGTTCAGCCTCTTCGATTCCAAGGTCAATAGAATCTTAAACTCCAACTTGAATCAATATCCAAACTTAAGTTCACCTTCACTGACTTGAAGTTGAATAGAGATTTCCACTATAAATTTGAACTTATCGTGACAAAGTTAAATAGAGGCTCAAACTTAAGTGCGACTCCAAATTGTATAAAGGATCCCCAAAGTTAAATAGAGGCTCAATCTATTTCTTGGAGAAGCTGAGAGGCTCGAACTTAAGTTTGATCGTCATATCATGTGACCAAACAATCTCGAACTTGATATGATTCAGAGGCTCCAAATTGAATACAGGCTCAAACTCTCTCTATCCAAGTTGAAATGAAATTCAAAATGAAGTTCATAGTTTGGATTTCAATCCTATCTTATTTACAAACTTAAGTTTGGGTTTCTCAAACTAAAGTTTAATCCTTTTTTATTCTCAAAATTAAGTTCAAGCTTGTTAGATTCCAACTTGAATAGATTTAGTCCGAGCCCTTCAGACTGCACATTGCATAGAGGTTCAACCTTAAGTTTAAACCTCTCTGACTCTACGTTCATTAGACATTCAATTTTAAACTCCAACTTCAATTTTAGACCTAATCCTAGCCCTGAAAAACCTAACCCTAACCCCGAAAAGCCTAACCCTAGCCCTGAAAAACCTTACCCTAACCGTGAAAAACCTAACCCTCACCCTAAAAAACCTAACCCTAACCTTGAAAAAC
>CM035442.1:56577131-56582131 GCA_020310875.1 Ceratopteris richardii
CTTAAGTTCGATCCTCTCAGCTTTTCCAACCATATGAAGTTTAGGATTGTTGTATCACATGATATGAGCCTCAACTTTTTCAGCCATATCAAGTTTATGATTGTTCTGTCTTATGTACAAAAGAACAAAGAGGCCCGAACTTAAGTTCGAGCCTCTAAGCTTTTCTAGCAAAGAGGCTCGAACTTAAGTTCGAGCCTCTTAGCTGTTCTAACCATATCAAGTTTAAGATTGGTCTTATATGCAAAAGAACAAAGAGGCTCGAACTTAAGTTCGAGCCTCTGAGCTTTTCCAACCATATCAAGTTTAGGATTGTTGCATCATATGATTTGAGCCTCAGCTTTTCCAGCCATATCAAGTTTAGGATTGTTCTGTCTTATGTGCAAAAGAACAAAGAAGCTCGAACTTAAGTTCGAGCCTCTGAGCTTTTCCAACCATATCAAGTTTAGGATTGTTGTGTCTTATGTGCAAAAGAACAAAGAGGCTCAAACTTAAGTTCGAGCCTCTCAGGTTTTCAACCATATGAAGTTTTCCAACCATATCAAGTTATCATGTAGCAAAAGAACAAAGAGGCTCGAACTTAAGTTCGAGCCTCTGAGTATATCAAGTTTAGGATTGGTGTCTTATATGCAAAAGAACAAAGAGGCTCGAACTGAAGTTCGAGCCTCTGAGCTTTTCCAGCCATATCAATTTTATGATTGTTGTGTCTTATGTTCAAAAGAACAAAGAGGTTCGAGCCTCTCAGGTTTTCCAACCATATCAAGTTTAGGATTGTTGTGTCTTATGTGCAAAACAACAAAGAGGCTCGAACTTAAGTTCGAGCCTCTCAGCTTTTCTAACCATATCAAGTTTAAGATTGGTCTTATATGCAAAAGAACAAAGAGGCTCGAACTTAAGTTCGAGCCTCTGAGCTTTTCCAACCATATTAAGTTTAGGATTGTTGGATCACATGATATGAGCCTCAGCTTTTCCAACCATATCAAGTTTAGGATTGTTGGTCACATGATATGAGCAAAAGAACAAAGAGGCCCGAACTTAAGTTCGAGCCTCTCAGCTTTTCTAACCATATCAAGTTTAGGATTTGTGTCTTATATGCAAAAGAACAAACAGGCTCGAACTTAAGTTCGAGCATCTGAGCTTTTATCAACCATATCAAGTTTAGGATTGTTGTGTCTTATGTGCAAAAGAACGAAGAGTCTCGAACTTAAGTTCGAGCCTCTCAGCTTTTCTAAGCATATCAAGTTTAAGATTGTTCTTATATGCAAAAGAAAAAAGAGACTCGAACTTAAGTTCGAGCCTCTGAGCTTTTCCAACCATATCAAGTTTAGGATTGTTGGATCACATGATATGAGCCTCAACTTTTCCAACCATATCAAGTTTAGGATTGTTGGTCACATGATATGAGCAAAAGAACAAAGAGGCTCGAACTTAAGTTCGAGCCTCTCAGCTTTTCTAACCATATCAAGTTTAGGATTTGTGTCTTATATGCAAAAGAACAAAGAGGCTCGAACTTAAGTTCGAGCATTTGAGCTTTTACCAACCATATCAAGTTTAGGATTGTTGTGTCTTATGTGCAAAAGAACAAAGAGGCTCGAACTTAAGTTCGAGCCTCTCAGCTTTTCTAACCATATCAAGTTTAAGATTGGTCTTATATGCAAAAGAACAAAGAGGCTCGAACTTAAGTTTGAGATTCTGAGCTTTTCCAACCATATCAAGTTTAGGATTGTTGGATCACATGATATGAGCCTCAGCTTTTCCTGCCATATCAAGTTTAAGATTGGTCTTATATGCAAAAGAACAAAGAGGCTCGAACTTAAGTTGGAGCCTCTGAGCTTTTCCAACCATATCAAGTTTAGGATTGTTGGATCACATGATATGAGCCTCAGCTTTTCCAGCCATATCAAGTTTAGGATTGTTGTGTCTTATGTGCAAAAGAACAAAGAGGCTCGAACTTAAGTTCGAGCCTCTGAGCTTTTCCAACCATATCAAGTTTAGGATTCTTGTGTCTTATGTGCAAAAGAACAAAGAGGCTCGAACTTAAGTTCGAGCCTCTCAGGTTCTCAACCATATGAAGTTTAGGATTGTTCGGTCACATGATATGAGCAAAAGAACAAAGAGGCTCAAACTTAAGTTCGAGCCTCTCAGCTTTTCTAACCATATCAAGTTTAGGATTTGTGTCTTATATGCAAAACAACAACGAGGCTCGAACTTAAGTTCGAGCATCTGAGCTTTTACCAACCATATCAAGTTTAGGATTGTTGTGTCTTATGTGCAAAAGAACAAAGAGGCTCGAACTTAAGTTCGAGCCTCTCAGCTTTTCTAACCATATCAAGTTTAAGATTGGTCTTATATGCAAAAGAACAAAGAGGCTCGAACTTAAGAGCTTTTCCAACCATATCAAGTTTAGGATTGTTGGATCACATGATATGAGCCTCAACTTTTCCAACCATATCAAGTTTAGGATTGTTGGTCACATGATAGATCTCTATATTAGCAATAACTCATGCACCTTTGGAAACACAAGTGCATTCATTTTAGGAATTTTCACATTTAAGGTGAACATCCTACCCTTTTTGTTTTCTTTGGCAATCAATCCTCCATCTTGTTTGTACTCTTCTACATATAACCCATCAGCATTGAATCCGACTTGTAATCTTTGTTCAACCATTTTTCCAAAAAAAACCAGATTCTTTGTTATATTTGGAACATGTAGGACATCAGCAAGATGTTTTACCTTCTCGTCCTCCATAGACAATGCTATGTTTCCTGTAGCTTGATAGGGTGTGATGTATCATCACTTGTTTCAACATATCCAGGAACTCACAATTTTGCAAACCCATTCTACCTCATTGGTCATGTGATTTGAAGCACTTGAATCAACATACCAGACATTATCGTGACTACATAGTTATTTTGTTGCCTTCTATTATTTTGATTCTTCAACCTGCAATCCTGTTCAAAGTGTCCAAGTTTACCATAGTTCCAACATCCTTTATTGTCATTACCTGAATCATTGCTTTGGAAAATTTTGTGGCCTCTTTGGCTCACCCTGACTCAAAACTGTCCTCTACCTCCTACATGATTTTGATGTTGACCTTGGTCTTGGTTACTGTTTCCTCTTCCACTTCCAAAGCCTCTACCTCTCCCTCTTCCTCTACCATAGTGTAATACCTACTTAGAACTATGTTTTCCTTGAGATTTCAAGTCCTCACAAAGATTCTTTTCTTCAATAATTAGCACGGATACTAGACCAACAAAATTTAGAATATTTTCCGTAGTTTGAATAGATGTTCTGAACTTCTTATATGTAGCTCCTAGACCATGAAGGCATACTTCCACCTTATCATCATCATCTACATTCATGCCAATAGATGCAAGTAGCTCACATATGCTTTTGATTTTCAATGTGTAGTCACTTACCAACATGCCCTTTTTCTCCAATGTATATAGCTCGTTCTTGAGTTGCAATTTTTGTGCCTTTATATTGGTCTCATACAATGTGACCAAATGGGTTCCAAGCCTCTCTCAAAGTCTTAACATCTTGTATGTGCCCAATCATGCTATCTTGTATGCTAACAAATAGCCAATACATTACTTTGCATGCTTCTTGATTCCATTCATCATATGCTCTTAACTGGTTTGCAATCTGATTCCTCTCTTGTAAATATGGAGCATTTTCGTTCTCTCCTTTGATGTACTTCCAAGAGCCTTTTCCCATCAGGCAATTCATCATTCTGAATCTCCAAGCATGGAATTCGTTCTTGTTCAGCTTATTGCTCATATGCTGACCCATTCCATATGTGTTTGCCATCTTTGCAACAATTCATAACACTACAAAAACACTACAAGTAGTACTTCTACCAGAACACTGTCATACTTTGATGTGACACTTCAATTTCAGAAAAACACAATTTTCGTGTATCAACAGTACACAAACTTGCTTGAAATTATGGATCTAAAATAATGTAGTGTTGTCGAATAGGAAACAAGTTACAGTTTTGTAAATTGGCCTAGTTTTTTTATGGGCCCCACTGTGCGGGCTCGCAACAGAGGTCGAGATGGCTCCAAAATAGAAATCTAACAAAAACTACTGACCCTAGAGGGATAACTATTGAAAATATTTTGACACCTTCTACCTTCACTCCATTTTTTGTAGCAATCTTAGTTCATTGATGAATCATGCTTTCTCCATGCCTTCTCGCACATGCTTCACCGTCAGCCTTCTTGAGGAGCTCTCTATAGCCACATTGGCTCTGATACCATGTCATGAGGAAGGAGATAAGGAAGAGAGCTCACATATAGACTATCACAATCAAAGAGGAGCACACACACACATTGAGGCAAGGAAGAAGGACTTTCTTCTTCTTCTTCTATCACATTAAAAGGAATGTACAAGAATGATCTAAAACAACAATACAACAAAAGGCCTATTCACGAAAAATGGGACTTATTCATGATTTTGGGACAATTCTATATTTTCCAATTCTATGTTTTTTGAATGATTCATGTTATTTAAATATCTTAAAAATAGCTCGACATTGATATTCAAGCATCTCCAGGTAGTTTCTTCTCTTGTTGATAACAAAATCTTTAAATCTTAGCTCAGGCCAAATATTGCAAACTGGAAGGGACTTGGGCTTAAGTTGCTCCTAATTTTGTAACTAGGTTTGAACTCTGAGCCTCTTCCTAAGTGGATAAAAATACTCATATTGTCAATATACATATTACATTTTATAATTGTGTAAAGGATCAATATTAGAGTTTCAACCTCATATAGTCTCATTATTCTAGTCCTTAAAAGAAATAAAGCTTTGAGTATATGTAAGAGGCTCTTTGAACTCTCAAATTAATTATAAACCATATTAGTCACACTAAGATTAAACTTCTAAATAAGAAGCAAAATATTAATTCGAAGCCTCAAGATTGAGCATATTAATGAGACAGGTGACAAAACTCAACATTGAGCAATTTATTATGACTTTACACTAGTTCATAAATGGAAA
>CM035442.1:56587131-56594631 GCA_020310875.1 Ceratopteris richardii
GTGTCTTATGTGCAAAAGAACAAAGAGGCTCGAACATAACTTCGAGCCTGTGAGCTTTTCCAACCATATCAAGTTTAGGATTCTTGTGTCTTATGTGCAAAAGAACAAAGAGGCTCGAACTTAAGTTCAAGCCTCTCAGGTTTTCAATCATATGAAGTTTAGGATTGTTCGGTCACATGATATGAGCAAAAGAACAAAGAGGCTCGAACTTAAGTTCGAGCCTCTCAGCTTTTCTAACCATATCAAGTTTAGGATTTGTGTCTTATATGCAAAAGAACAAAGAGGCTCGAACTTAAGTTCGAGCATGTGAGCTTTTACCAACCATATCAAGTTTAGGATTGTTGTGTCTTATGTGCAAAAGAACAAAGAGGCTCGAACTTAAGTGCGAGCCTCTCAAGTTTAGGATTGTTGTGTCTTATATGCAAAAGAACAAAGAGGCTTGAACTTAAGTTTGAGCCTCTCAGGTTTTCCAACCATATCAAGTTTAGGGAGCAAAAGCACAAAAAGGCTTGAACTTAAGTTCGAGCCTCTCAGCTTTTAAGTTCGAGCCTCTCAGCTTTTCTAACCATATCAAGTTTAGGATTGGTGTCTTATATGCAAAAGAACAAGGAGGTGCGAACTTAAGTTCGAGCCTCTCAGCTTTTCCAACCATATCAAGTTTAGGATTGTTGGATCACATGATATGAGCCTCAACTTTTTCAGCCATATCAAGTTTATGATTGTTGTGTCTTATGTGCAAAAGAACAAAGAGGCTCGAACTTAAGTTCGAGCCTCTAAGCTTTTCTAGCAAAGAGGCTCGAACTTAAGTTCAAGCCTCTTAGCTTTTCTAACCATATCAAGTTTAAGATTAGTCTTATATGCAAAAGAACAAAGAGGCTCGAACTTAAGTTCGAGCCTCTGAGCTTTTCCAACCATATCAAGTTTAGGATTGTTGGATCACATGATATGAGCCTCAGCTTTTCAAGCCATATCAAGTTTAGGATTGTTGTGTCTTATCTGCAAAAGAACAAAGAAGCTCGAACTTAAGTTCGAGCCTGTGAGCTTTTCCAACCATATCAAGCTTAGGATTGTTGTGTCTTATGTGCAAAAGAACAAAGAGGCTCGAACTTAAGTTCGAGCCTCTCAGGTTTTCAACCATATGAAGTTTTCCAACCATATCAAGTTGTCATGTAGCAAAAGAACAAAGAGGCTCGAACTTAAGTTAGAGCCTCTAAGTATATCAAGTTTAGGATTGGTGTCTTATATGCAAAAGAACAAAGAGGCTCGAACTCTGAGCTTTTCCAGCCATATCAATTTTATGATTGTTGTGTCTTATGTGCAAAAGAACAAAGAGGTTCGAGCCTCTCAGGTTTTCCAACCATATCAAGTTTAGGATTGTTTGGTTACATGATAGGAGCCTCAGCTTTTCCAGCCATATCAAGTTTAGGATTGTTGTGTCTTATGTGCAAAAGAACAAAGAGGCTCGAACTTAAGTTCAAGCCTCTCAGCTTTTCTAACCATATCAAGTTTAAGATTGGTCTTATATGCAAAAGAACAAAGAGGCTCGAACTTAAGTTCGAGCCTCTGAGCTTTTCCAACCATATCAAGTTTAGGATTGTTGGATCACATGATATGAGCCTGAGCTTTTCCAACCATATCAAGTTTAGGATTGTTGGTCACATGATATGAGCAAAAGAACAAGGACGACCGAGCTTAAGTTCGAGCCTCTCAGCTTTTCTAACCATATCAAGTTTAGGATTTGTGTCTTATATGCAAAAGAACAAAGAGGCTCGAACTTAAGTTCGAGCATCTGAGCTTTTACCAACCATATCAAGTTTAGGATTGTTGTGTCTTATGTGCAAAAGAACGAAGAGGCTCGAACTTAAGTTCGAGCCTCTCAGCTTTTCTAACCATATCAAGTTTAAGATTGTTCTTATATGCAAAAGAACAAAGAGGCTCAAACTTAAGTTCAAGCCTCTGAGCTTTTCCAACCATATCAAGTTTAGGATTGTTGGATCACATGATATGAGCCTCAGCTTTTCCAACCATATCAAGTTTAGGATTGTTGGTCACACGATATGAGCAAAAGAACAAAGAGGCTCGAACTTAAGTTCGAGCATCTGAGCTTTTACCAACCATATCAAGTTTAGGATTGTTGTGTCTTATGTGCAAAAGAACAAAGAGGCTCGAACCTCTCAGCTTTTCTAACCATATCAAGTTTAAGATTGGTCTTATATGCAAAAGAACAAAGAGGCTCGAACTTAAGTTCGAGCCTCTGAGCTTTTCCAACCATATCAAGTTTAGGATTGTTGGATCACATGATATGAGCCTCAGCTTTTCCAACCATATCAAGTTTAGGATTGTTGGTCACATGATATGAGCAAAAGAACAAAGAGGCTCGAACTTAAGTTCGAAACTCTCAGCTTTTCTAACCATATCAAGTTTAGATTTTTTGTCTTATATGCAAAAGAACAAAGAGGCTCAAACTTAAGTTCGAGCATCTGAGCTTTTACCAACCATATCAAGTTTAGGATTGTTGTGTCTTATGTGCAAAAGAACAAAGAGGCTCGAACTTAAGTGCGAGCCTCTCAGGTTTTCCAACCATATCAAGTTATCAGGTAGCAAAAGAACAAAGAGGCTCGAACTTAAGTTCGAGCCTCTGAGCATATCAATTTTAGGATTGGTGTCTTATATGCAAAAGAACAAAGAGGCTTGAAGTGAAGTTCGATCCTCTGAGCTTTTCCAACCATATCAAGTTTAGGATTGTTGGATCACATGATATGAGCCTCAACTTTTTCAGCCATATCAAGTTTAGGATTGTTGTGTCTTATGTGCTCAGCTTTTCTAACCATATCAAGTTTAGGATTTGTGTCTTATATGCAAAAGAACAAAGAGGCTCGAACTTAAGTTCGAGCATCTGAGCTTTTACCAACCATATCAAGTTTAGGATTGTTGTGTCTTATGTGCAAAAGAACAAAGAGGCTCGAACTTAAGTGCGAGCCTCTCAGGTTTTTCAACCATATCAAGTTATCATGTAGCAAAAGAACAAAGAGGCTCGAACTTAAGTTCGAGCCTCTAAGCATATCAAGTTCAGGATTGGTGTCTTATATGCAAAAGAATGAACTGAAGTTCGAGCCTCTGAGCTTTTCCAACCATATTAAGTTTAGGATTGTTGGATCACATGATATGAGCCTCAGCTTTTCCAGCCATATCAAGTTTATGATTGTTGTGTCATATGTGCAAAAGAACAAAGAGGCTAGAACTTAAGTTCGAGCCTCTAAGCTTTTCCAACCATATCAAGTTTATGATTGTTGTGTCTTATGTGCAAAACAACAAAGAGGTTCGAGCCTCTCAGGTTTTCCAACCATATCAATTTTAGGATTGTTTGGTCACATGATATGAGCAAAAAAACAAAGAGGCTCAAACTTAAGTTCGAGCCTCTGACCAACCATATCAAGTTTAGGATTGTTGTGTTTTATGTGCAAAAGAAAAGAGGCTCGAACTTAAGTTCGAGCCTCTGAGGGTTTCCAACCATATCAAGTTTAGGATTGTTGTGTCTTATGTGCAAAAGAACAAAGAGGCTCGAACTTAAGTTCGAGCCTCTCAGCTTTAAAGTTCGAGCCTCTCAGCTTTTCTAACCATATCAAGTTTAGGATTGGTGTCTTATATGCAAAAGACCAAAGAGGCTCGAACTTAAGTTCGAGCCTCTGAGCTTTTCCAACCATATCAAGTTTAGGATTGTTGGATCACATGATATGAGCCTCAGCTTTTCCAGCCATATCAAGTTTAGGATTGTTGTGTCTTATGTGCAAAAGAACAAAGAGGCTCGAACTTAAGTTCGAGCCTCTCAGCTTTTCTAGCAAAGAGGCTGGAACTTAAGTTCGAGCCTCTCAGCTTTTCTAACCATATCAAGTTTAAGATTGGTCTTATATGCAAAAGAACAAAGAGGCTCGAACTTCTGAGCTTTTCCAACCATATCAAGTTTAGGATTGTTGTGTCTTATGTGCAAAAGAACAAAGAGGCTCGCACTTAAGTTCGAGCCTCTCAGGTTTTCAACCATATGAAGTTTAAGATTGTTCAGTCACATGATATGAGCAAAAGAACAAAGAGGCTGAAACTTAAGTTCGAGCCTCTCAGCTTTTTTAACCATATCAAGTTTAGGATTTGTGTCTTATATGTAAAAGAACAAAGAGGCTCGCACTTAAGTTTGAGCATCTGAGCTTTTACCAACCATATCAAGTTTAGGATTGTTGTATCACATGATATGAGCCTCAGCTTTTCCAGCCATATCAAGTGTCTTATGTGCAAAAGAACAAAGAGGCTCGAACTTAAGTGCGAGCCTCTCAAGTTTTCCAACCATATCAAGTTATCATACCAACTTTAAGTTCTAGCAATTAACTCAGATTGGTAATTACCTCCTTCATCTCTCCACCAATCTTCCCCATCAGCTCCAAGCTGCCCAACACTCCCTCGGGCAGCAGTACCAAGCCAAAGTCCACATGCTGGAAGCCGACATTGTGCCACTTCAAGAAGAAGTGCTTACAGCCAAAGAAGAAGAGAGGTAGGACTTCTATAAGACTATGCAGTTCCAGTCTCAAGAGTTAGAGCGTCAGGAAACACAATTGGGTGTCTAGGATGAAAGACTCTCTTGCATAGATGCCGAAATTGCAAAGATGAAGTTATGAAGGGATGCTGCAATCACCAATGATTTTTACCTTCAGAAAGCCTTTTTGCAAAGCCAGGCTGAAGCCTTACTCTCCCAAGTAATTGCTGCCAGTTCTATGCGCACTGATGCACACTTGGTCGAGCCACACATTTTGAAGGACATGCTGGATTCCCTAAAGCAGAAAATAGCCCGAACTTTTAAGTTAGCCCGTTCCATGTATATACAGGACATTATTGAGGAGTCTTAAATTTTTGTATTTATCAATTTGGGTTTGAGTCTAGCATGCTTGCTAGTGTTGGCCGTCAGAATGGAATTGACATATTCTGAAGTGTAATTCTAAAAAGTCGCATGCACACCGAAAGGGCGTAGCACAAACGATGTAACCCTTTTTTATTAATGAAAGAAGTGCGCTTGAAAGAGAAGGGGATCGACGCCAGACTGTTGGTCGAGGCGAGCGCCTGAAGTTGAAGCGTGTCGTATTGGTTATATCCCTGTGTTTTCTCTGACTCGTTCATACAATTCAATAATTACTTAAGTCTCTGTTGAGTGTTAAGGTAAGATGATATTGCGATTAAGTGACATAGTCACACATTTATGCGTTATTGCAGTGAAGAAGTTGTGATTCACAGAGCAAAGAATTAGTTGATAAACAGACTCATTCAGAAGTGTTAAGTCGGTGTAGTGGCATATGGTGAATTAGTAGATTGGGAAAATACAAAATAGGGCCTCTGTTTAATAGACCCCAAACCATCCCAAGAACCCAGATCGTAGTAGCTTAAATAAGATAAAACAATGATCTAACACTACTATTAGAAGAGATGGATGGATACCTCAAGGAAGTGAGGTGGTACTTTGGAGTTGATGCTTGAAACAATTTATTCAAAACAAATTACTTCATGAGTTGCTAGTGTCACAAAACTTGCTATTTTTAGTCCACACACCTGCTAGTTCTTTTGCTTAGTACTCACAGTAAAGTAATAATTAATAAAATTCCTTTCGAGGGAATTTAATTAGCTTAGATAGCTAATGATTGCAAGTGAAATCATCTAAAATAATGAAGTATGCATTGAGAAAGAAGTTTAGCAATCCAAAGCTTACCCTCGATTTTTTAGGGACTAACCAGTAGATGACCGGTGAGCACTTCGACGATGATTTCTCCCAGAAGGCTGAACCAAATGCTTTAAAACTTTGATAATATAAATTAGACTTTAAGTTGGTTCCAATAATCTATAGATCATGCAAAATGGTTGAGAATTTACTGAGATAGGACCAGAGAAAGTTCACTGCTCTGAGTAGTCATAGCAAAGAAGTAGGCAGAGATGATCAATGAACTATATGTATTATAACACATGATTATACAAGATCATTGGCATTGTAATCATGCTCAATGATAGTGGAATGAGTAAGCTGTGGTGTAAGCTACTCAATTCCTACAAAATGATCAAAGGAAGAGCTACAATGAGGCCACACACCCGCGACTTTTTACAACCCTTTTTATAAGTGTTTTCTCATAAGTTTGAACTTGCATTTCAAACTTGGCTCCATCTAAAAAACTGATTCCTCCAATTTAGGAGTTATACCATCAAATGAGATTTGTAGCTCATACTTCTCCTAACTCCACAAGTTACATGGTTTTACAAGATTCTCTCGAGGTAGAAACCTTTTACAATGGTAAATGATCAAATGTTACAAGCTATGGTTCATATGAATCATCAATCGCTTCCACATATAGTCTTCCATGCTAAACCAAATGTGAAGGCTTGTACATTCGCACCAACATAGTCCACTCAAAACTTCAGATTTTGCACTTCATTTTTTAGCATTTTCTTTGTCATTTGGTTCACCATTAATTCCATGTTTGGGATCTGCATAGAAGCTTGACATTTCATCAAACACCACATCTTTGATTACCTTCACATGTCATGTGAGTGGGTTATAAAATTTATATCCCTTTTGCTCAAGGGGGTACCCAATAAAGATAATTTTTTTTCCTTTTGGATCAAGCTTCATCCTCAACTCATTTGGAATATGTACATATGCAATACAACCAAAAACTTTCATATGCAATAAGTTTGGCTTTTTACATATGAAATTCTCTTCAGGTGTAAGTTGATGTACATCAATAGTCAGAGTTCTATTCATGATGTATACAACATTGTGCACAGCTTCTATGCAATAACAATGAGGCATATTCTTCTCAGCCATTAAGGCTCTTTCTATTTTTGCAATATGTCTATTTTTGCATTCAACAATGCCATTCTGTTTGTGTATTGGCTTAAAATTTTGGAGGTGAGTGAACACCTCACTCTTCTATTTCATGAAATATACCCATACTTTCTATGTATGATCATCAATGAAAGTAACATAAAACTCGCAACCTCTCATAGATGTGGTCTTTGCAAGACCCCAAACATCTGTATGTACTATTTCTAGCACATTATCAATAACATGCTTGTCATGCAAAAATATGTTCTTGATTGTTTACCAAATCGACATGCTACACATACCTTTTGCATTTTTTCAACTTTGAAATTTGTTAGTCCATTGACAATCTCCTTTAACTGCATCAATTTCAGCCTCTACAAGTTTGCATGTCCAATTCATTTGTGCTAGATCTCTATATTAGCAATAACTCATGCACCTTTTGAAACACAAGTGCATTCATTTTAGGAATTTTCACATTTAAGGTGAACATTCTACCCTTTTTGTTTTCTTTGGCAATCAATCCTCCATCTTGTTTGTACTCTTCTACATATAACCCATCAGCATTGAATCCGACTTGTAATCTTTGTTCAACCATTTTTCCAAAAAAAAACCAGATTCTTTGTTATATTTGGAACATGTAGGACATCAAC
>CM035442.1:56599631-56609631 GCA_020310875.1 Ceratopteris richardii
AACGCCTTCAGGAAGCTTCGATATGCCATCTTCATTTTTCTTCCATAGCTCTATACCCTTTGTAGGTAACCAATCAATATTTTTTGGATGCAATTTATATTGCATCAAGGGCACCCCTTGACTCATGTAGAATCTGAACTGCAATGGTTTCAAATGCCCAATAAGAGTATCTGCTCCATCATTTAAGTACCCTTTGACAAAATTTTTGAAATCTGGTACTTTCTGTATAAGAAAAGGTGTCGGATGCATGCTACAACATTCATTAAAAGTTCTCATAAGATGTGGAAAACTAAAAATAGATTGTTTTCTGAGCTTTTCTGAAAAGTAACTAAATAAAGCATCAATATCCTCATGTGTATGTCCAACCATAAGGAATCCAAGTTGCACCATATCAAATATCCCATTAGCAACTAACAAAGGCAAATATGCAAAGACATAGCGATTCTTATTTTCTGAACCACAATTATCAAGTTGCAAAAATAATGTTCTAGGTAATTCCTTGAATGAATTACTTTGATTTTCGCATGTAATATTACATTGTGTTACATTGTCATATAAAATTTGCTCCTTTAATACATCCATATGATGATAAAGTGCATCAGGCCACAACAAAGAATCAAATAGACTCTTTGTGTAATTCACACCAGAACTCTTCAATCCCAAATCTCCATACAACTGACTGTCTTTATTTTCTAAGTTTCTTAAACACATTGAAATAGATGCAATTGTGAAATTTGGATCACCGGGCCATAATCCTAAAGCAAAATGACCATAAGCACATTGTCCATGTCCATGAGTAAGCATTCTTGTTAAAGATATTGGTAATCTCTCAATGCCATTAAGAGATTTTGGAACTGGTCTAATCTGTGGTATAGCTGTTTTACTTTGATCCATTTTATCATGAATAATGCATAAATATTTATCTGGAAATAATTCTGAGGAAACTCTCCAAGAATACTATAGATTTCTACAACTCATTTGACGTAGCATATGAGATCTTCTTTGTGCTAAATATCTTGCACGTTCTTCATGGTTTTTAGTAGATTGTAACTTTGCTTTTATTCCTGTACAAAAGTCACATTTGGAGAACGTACTTGACGTTGATAAAGAAACTATTCTAAATTTTGTATTCCACATTCTTGAGAATGTTGGTTGAGATAATTTATTATATCCCAAACTCTCTAATGTCATATTCACCTCTCGAAGAATATCCATTTGTTTATAATGTGATGGAAGCACTCTTTGTGTTTCACGAGAACCATCAGTACATGTTCTCAACTTGTGTGGCATTTGATCTGCATTATTATCAATGAAATCATGTATCAAAGCTTTTGCTATTTCTACATGTTTGATACTTTTTCTAAGTATTCCATTATTCCCATGAATGGATACCTTTTGACCAAGTAGAAACTTTTCTCGTAGCCTATAAAATGAGCTCTTTCCAATACCATGAATTAAATACCATGCCTTGATACATACTTCTTTTGCATCAAACATGAAATTAAAGCTCAAGCACTGACTTGAGTTCACAAAGTTACCTTTGTACACCATACTCATGCAATCCAATACATATTTGCATCTATCTGAATAGCATTGTCCCCAAAAGTTTAATCTTGCATCCAATATTTTAGCCCTACTAGCTACTTGACAACATCTCTGTTCACAACAATCATGCATTGAAACCATCTGAATTCTCTCAAATGAGCATCTCTTATTAGGAGCCAATGTATTACTTTTTCTAACCTTGTGGATGTAACTTCTTTTTTTTTGGTTCACTTCAAAATATCCACAGTTACTATTTTCCATATGAAAATCCTCTTGTTGATCTGATTCCATTGGAAGAGGAGAAACAACTTGTATATCATCAAAACAATGTTGAATATCAATTGCATGAGAATAATTCTTATCAACATCTACATCCTCAATACCATTGCAATTATCATCATCGATGTTGTATGATGACGTAAAGCAAAAATTTGGATTCTCTCCAGCTTCAAGATCCACATCCTCAATACCATTGCAATGATCATCTTCAATGTCATACAGTGAGTTAAAGCCTAATTTTTGTATCATAGGCTCACCATCTTCTGTAATGATTTGGAGTATGGGCCAACTGACCAATTTCAAAGTTGAATCCAAAGTTGATGCATCCACAGTTTCATCCATAATAACACCTAGGCAACTTTCTCCCAACTCTTTGCAATTTATAGCATCCCATGGATTTGGAAATAAAACAATAGCAGTTGCAAATCTTTCACGCTTTTCATGATCCAACAAGATGACTCTCTTTCCTTTCCACTTTTCTCTTTCTTCAAGTTGACTAGGTATAGTTTGCTTTGTTGCCATCTTGATTTTGCCTGTAAAGAATAAATGAGAAATTAACAATGCTATTCAATTGATCATTCTTTCAATAATTATTGTAAAAATAATCAATTGAATTAAAACTAGATACAAACATCATTTCCACAAAAAATAATCCATATTTGCATATACAAACATTCACTAATTGGACTTAACTTTGAGTCTAGTAAAAAATCAAGGAAACTACAAGAATAAAAATCTCTAACTTCATTTTGATGCTAGCATGTTAAGAGGCACTCAAACCATCCCTGAAATGATATTATGTATGTCTTTGTATGTGTGTATTTTAGTTGTACAATACTATCATGTTTGGCTCACTTAATTTTGAGCTTCTTCTATTCTAAATTGAATAGAGGCTCAAACTTAAGTTCGAGCCTTTTCCTTGAAATGATATTATGTATGTCTTTGTATGTGTGTATTTTAGTTGTACAATACTATCATGTTTGGCTCACTTAATTTTGAGCTTCTTCTATTCAATTTATAGAGGCTCAAACTTAAGTTCGAGCCTTTCAAACTGCTTAGAAAAAGCTTAGAGGCTCGAACTTAAGTTCGAGCCTCATTTGTAACTAAACAAATTGAGACTTGACATGATTCAAAGCAGTCCGAGCCTCATATTATGTGACACAACATAAAATTCATGGGCCGACTCTACGTTCAACAGACATTCAATTTTAAACTCCAACTTGAATCGACATCCAAACCTAAGCTTAACCTTCAGTTAGTTCTTTTGGATGTAAAAAGTATTCAACGTAATAGTAGGCTCAAACTTAAGTTCGAGCATCTTTTATTAAAATTTCAAAATAGATTTAAGTTAAAAATACTATCATGTTTGCCGAAAAAGCTTAGAGGCTCGAACTTAAGTTTGAGCCTCATTTGTAACTAAACAAATTGAGACTTGACATGATTCAAAGCAGTCCGAGCCTCATTTATGTGACACAACATAAAATTCATGGGCTCGAACTTAAGTTCGAGTCTCATATCACGTGAAGAATCAAACTTGATATGATTCTAAAGGTGCGAATTTAAGTTCGAGCCTCTTAGCTCTTTTGGATTCATGAGTTAAGAGGCTCGATCTTAACTTCTAACAACTTTTGGAAAAGCTGAAAAAGTCTGAGCTTCATAACTCAACTCATATGATTCAGAGGCTTAGCTTTTGTAGACGCAAGAAGATTTGAGTTAAAAATATTAGTGTTTTTACCAGAAAACTTGAGAGGCTCGAACTTAAGTTGAAGCCTGTTTTTGCCGGAAAACTTGAGAGGCTTGAACTTAAGTTGGAGCCTCATATCATATGACCCAACAATCCTAAACTTGATATGACTCACGGGCTCGAACTTGAGTTCGAATCTATAAGTCCTTTTGGATCCAAGAGAGTGTTGAACTTAACATGCTCGAACTTAAGTTTTAGCCTTTCTCACTCTTAGTTGAATAAAGACTGGAACTTAAGTTCAGCCTCTTCGATTCCAAGGTCAATAGAATCTTAAACTCCAACTTGAATCAATATCCAAACTTAAGTTCACCTTCACTGACTTGAAGTTGAATAGAGATTTCCACTATAAATTTGAACTTATCGTGACAAAGTTAAATAGAGGCTCAAACTTAAGTGCGACTCCAAATTGTATAAAGAATCCCCAAAGTTAAATAGAGGCTCAATCTATTTCTTGGAGAAGCTGAGAGGCTCGAACTTAAGTTTGAGCGTCATATCATGTGACCAAACAATCTCGAACTTGATATGATTCAGAGGCTCCAAATTGAATACAGGCTCAAACTCTCTCTATCCAAGTTGAAATAAAATTCAAACTGAAGTTCATAGTTTGAATTTCAATCCTATCTTATTAACAAACTTAAGTTTGGGTTTCTCAAGTTTTCTGAAGTTCATATCATGTGATCCAACAATCCTGAACTTGATATGGTTGGAAAAAGCTGAGAGGCTCGAACTCCTCTTTGTTCTTTTGCACATAACACACAACAATCCCAAACTTGATATGACTGGAAAAGCTTAGAGGCTCGAACTTAAGTTCGAGACTCTTTGTTCTTTTCCTCATATCATGTGACCAAACAATACTAAACTTGATATGGTTGGAAAAGCGCAAAGGCTCGAACTTAATCTTTTGCACATAAGACACAACAATCCTAAACTTGATATGGCTGGAAAAGCTCAGAGACACGAACTTAAGTTCGAGCCTCTTTGTTCTTTTGCACCATTACACAACAATCCTAAACTTGACATGGCTGAAAAAGCTGAGGCTTATATCATGTGATCCAACCATCCTAAATTTGATATGGTTGGAAAAGCTCAGAGGCTCGAACTTAAGTTCGAGCCTCTTTGTTCTTTTGCACATAAGACACAAGAAACCTAAACTTGATATGGCTAGAAAAGCTCAGAGGCTCGAACTTAAGTTCGAGCCTCTTTGTTCTTTTGTTCATATCATGTGATCCAACAATCCTGAACTTGATATGGTTGGAATTTAAGTTCGAGCCTCTTTGTTCTTTTGCACATAAGACACAACAATCCTAAACTTGATATGGTTGGAAAAGCTGAAGCTCATATCATGTGATCCAACAAATCCTGAACTTGATATGGTTGGAAAAGTTCAAAGGCTCGAACTTAAGTTCGAGCCTCTTTGTTCTTTTGCACATAAGACACAACAATCCTAAACTTGATATGGTTGGAAAAGTTGAGAGGCTCGAACTTAAGTTCGAGCCTCTTTGTTCTTTTGCTCATATCATGTGATCCAACAATCCTGAACTTGATATGGTTGGAAAAAGCTGAGAGGCTCGAACTCCTCTTTGTTCTTTTGCTCATAACAGCTTTTGGAAAAGCTGAAAAAGTCTGAGCTTCATAACTCAGCTCATATGATTCAGAGCCTTAGCTTTTGTAGATGCAAGAAGATTTGAGTTAAAAATATTAGTGTTTTTACCAGAAAACTTGAGAGGCTCGAACTTAAGTTGAAGCCAGTTTTTGCCGGAAAACTTGAGAGGCTCGAAGTTAAGTTGGAGCCCTATATCATATGAGCCAACAATCCTAAACTTGATATAACCCACGGGCTCAAACTTGAGTTCGAATCTATAAGTCCTTTTGGATCCAAGAGAGTGTTGAAGTTAACATGCTCGAACTTAAGTTTTAGCCTTTCTCACTCTTAGTTGAATAAAGACTCGAACTTAAGTTCAACCTCTTTGATTCCAAGGTCAATAGAATCTTAAACTCCAACTTGAATCAACATCCAAACTTAAGTTCACCTTCACTGACTTGAGTTGAATAGAGGTTTCCACTATAAATTTGAACTTATCGTGACAAAGTTAAATGGAGGCTCAAACTTAAGTGCGACTCCAAATTGTATAAAGGATCCCCAAAGTTAAATAGAGGCTCAATCTATTTCTTGGAGAAGCTGAGAGGCTCGAACTTAAGGTTGAGTGTCATATCATGTGACCAAACAATCTCGAACTTGATATGATTCAGAGGCTCCAAATTGAATACAGGCTCAAACTCTCTCTATCCAAGTTGAAATGAAATTCAAACTGAAGTTCATAGTTTGAATTTCAATCCTATCTTATTTACAAACTTAAGTTTGGGTTTCTCAAACTAAAGTTTAATCCTCTTTGATTCTCAAAATTAAGTTCAAGCTTGTTAGATTCCAGTTTGAATAGATTTAGTTCGAGCCCTTCAAATTGCACATTGAATAGAGGTTCAACCTTAAGTTTAAACCTCTCTGACTCTACATTCAATAGATATTCAATTTTAAACTCCAACTTGAATCGATATCCAAACCTAAGTTTCACCTTCAGTTAGTTCTTTTGGATGTAAGAGAGTATTCAATGTAATAGGCTCGAACTTAAGTTCGAGCATCTTTTATTGAAATTTCAAATTAGATTCAAGTTAAAAATACTATCTTGTTTGTTAGAAAAGCTTAGAGGCTCGAACTTAAGTTCGAGCCTCATTTGTAACTGGGCCGACTCTACGCTCAACAGACATTCAATTTTAAACTTCAACTTGAATCGACATCCAAACCTAAGCTTCACCTTCAGTTAGTTCTTTTGGATGTAAGAGAGTATTCAACGTAATAGTAGGCTCAAACTTAAGTTCGAGCGTCTTTTATTAAAATTTCAAAATAGATTCAAGTTAAAAATACTGTCATGTTTGCCAAAAAAGCTTAGAGGCTCGAACTTAAGTTCGAGCCTCATTTGTAACTAAACAAATTGAGACTTGACATGATTCAAAGCAGTTCAAGCCTCATTTATGTGACACAACATAAAATTCATGGGCTCGAACTTAAGTTCGAGTCTCATATCATGTGAAGACTCAAACTTGATATGATTCTAAAGGTGTGAATTTAAGTTCGAGCCTCTTAGCTCTTTTGGATTCATGAGTTAAGAGGCTCGAACTTAACTTCTAACAACTTTTGGAAAAGCTGAAAAAGTCTGAGCTTCATAACTCAGCTCATATGATTCAGAGGCTTAGCTTTTGTAGATGCAAGAAGATTTGAGTTAAAAATATTAGTGTTTTTACCAGAAAACTTGAGAGGCTCGAATTTAAATTCGAGCCTCTTAGCTCTTTTGGATTCATGAGTTAAGAGGCTCGAACTTAACTTCTTACAACTTTTGGAAAAGCTGAAAAAGTCTGAGCTTCATAACTTAGCTCATATGATTCAGAGGCTTAGCTTTTGTAGATGCAAGAAGATTTGAGTTAAAAATATTAGTGTTTTTACCAGAAAACTTGAGAGGCTCGAACTTAAGTTGAAGCCTATTTTTGTCGCGGAAAACTTCAGAGGCTCGAACTTAATTGGAGCCTCATATCATATGAGCCAACAATCCTAAACTTGATATGACTCACGGGCTCGAAAATGAGTTCGAATCTATAAGTCTTTTTGGATCCAAGAGAGTGTTGAACTTAACATGCTCGAACTTAAGTTTTAGCCTTTCTCACTCTTAGTTGAATAAGGGCTGGAACTTAAGTTCAGCCTCTTCGATTCCAAGGTCAATAGAATCTTAAATTCCAACTTAAATATCCAAACTTAAGTTCACCTTCACTGACTTGAAGTTGAATAGAGGTTTCCACTATAAATTTGAACTTATCGTGACAAAGTTAAATAGAGGCTCAAACTTAAGTGCGACTCCAAATTGTATAAAGGATCCCCAAAGTTAAATAAAGGCTCAATCTATTTCTTGGAGAAGCTGAGAGGCTCGAACTTAAGTTTGAGCGTCATATCATGTGACCAAACAATCTCGAACTTGATATGATTCAGAGGCTCCAAATTGAATACAGGCTCAAACTCTCTCTATCCAAGTTGAAATGAAATTCAAAATGAAGTTCATAGTTTGAATTTCAATCCTATCTTATTTACAAACTTAAGTTTGGGTTTCTCAAACTAAAGTTTAATCCTCTTTGATTCTCAAAATTAAGTTCAAGCTTGTTAGATTCCAACTTGAATAGATTTAGTCTGAGCCCTTCAGACTGCACATTGAATAGAGGTTGAACCTTAAGTTTAAACCTCTCTGACTCTACGTTCAATAGACATTCAATTTTAAACTCCAACTTGAATCGATATCCAAACCTAAGTTTCACCTTCAGTTAGTTCTTTTGGGTGTAAGAGAGTATTCAATGTAATAGGCTCGAACTTAAGTTCGAGCGTCTTTAAAATTTCAAAATAGATTCAAGTTAAAAGTGCTATAATGTTTGTTAGAAAAGCTTAGAGGCTCGAACTTAAGTTCGAGCCTCATTTGAACTAAACAAACTGAGACTTGACATGATTCAAAGCAGTCCGAGCCTCATATTATGTGACACAACATAAAATTCATTGGCCGACTCTACGTTCAACAGACATTCAATTTTAAACTCCAACTTGAATTGACATCCAAACCTAAGCTTCACCTTCAGTTAGTTCTTTTGGATGTAAGAGAGTATTCAACGTAATAGTAGGCTCAAACTTAAGTTCGAGCGTCTTTTATTAAAATTTCAAAATAGATTCAAATTAAAAATACTATCATGTTTGCTGAAAAAGCTTAGAGGCTCGAACTTAAGTTCGAGCCTCATTTGTAACTAAACAAATTGAGACTTGACATGATTCAAAGCAGTCCGAGCCTCATTTATGTGACAACATAAAATTCATGGGCTCAAACTTCAATTCGAGTCTCATATCACGTGAAGACTCAAACTTGATATGATTCTAAAGGTGCGAATTTAAGTTCGAGCCTCTTAGCTCTTTTGGATTCATGAGTTAAGAGGCTCGATCTTAACTTCTAACAACTTTTGGAAAAGCTGAAAAAGTCTGAGCTTCATAACTCAGCTCATATGATTCAGAGGCTTAGCTTTTGTAGATGCAAAAAGATTTGAGTTAAAAATATTAGTGTTTTTACCAGAAAACTTGAGAGGCTCGAACTTAAGTTGAAGCCTGTTTTTGCCGGAAAACTTGAGAGGCTCGAACTTAAGTTGGAGCCTCATATCATAATGAGCCAACAATCCTAAACTTGATATGACTCACGGGCTCGAACTTGAGTTCGAATCTATAAGTCCTTTTGGATCCCAGAGAGTGTTGAACTTAACATGCTCGAACTAAAGTTTTAGCCTTTCTCACTCTTAGTTGAATAAAGACTGTAACTTAAGTTCAGCCTCTTCGATTCCAAGGTCAATAGAATCTTAAACTCCAACTTGAATCAATATCCAAACTTAAGTTCACCTTCACTGACTTGAAGTTGAATAGAGATTTCCACTATAAATTTGAACTTATCGTGACAAAGTTAAATAGAGGCTCAAACTTAAGTGCGACTCCAAATTGTATAAAGGATCCCCAAAGTTAAATAGAGGCTCAATCTATTTCTTGGAGAAGCTGAGAGGCTCGAACTTAAGTTTGATCGTCATATCATGTGACCAAACAATCTCGAACTTGATATGATTCAGAGGCTCCAAATTGAATACAGGCTCAAACTCTCTCTATCCAAGTTGAAATGAAATTCAAAATGAAGTTCATAGTTTGGATTTCAATCCTATCTTATTTACAAACTTAAGTTTGGGTTTCTCAAACTAAAGTTTAATCCTTTTTTATTCTCAAAATTAAGTTCAAGCTTGTTAGATTCCAACTTGAATAGATTTTGTCCGAGCCCTTCAGACTGCACATTGCAGAGAGGTTCAACCTTAAGTTTAAACCTCTCTGACTCTACGTTCATTAGACATTCAATTTTAAACTCCAACTTCAATTTTAGACCTAATCCTAGCCCTGAAAAACCTAACCCTAACCCCGAAAAGCCTAACCCTAGCCCTGAAAAACCTAACCCTAACCGTGAAAAACCTAACCCTCACCCTAAAAAACCTAACCCTAACCCTGAAAAACCTAACCCTAACCCTAAAAAACCTAACCCTTACCCTAAAAAAACTTAACCCTAACCCTAAAAACCTATTCCTAACCCTAAAAAACCTAACCCTAACCCTTAAAACCTAACCCTAATCCTAAAAAACCTAGCCCTAACCCTAAAAAACCTAGCCCTAACCCTAAAAAACCTAACCCTAACCCTAAAAACCTAGCCCTAACCCTAAAAAACCTAGCCCTAACCTAAAAAAACCTAGCCCTAACCCTGAAAAACCTAACCCTAACCCTAAAAAACCTAACCCTAACCTTGATAAACCTAACCCTAGCCTTGAAAAACCTAA
>CM035442.1:56624631-56634631 GCA_020310875.1 Ceratopteris richardii
TAACCATATCAAGTTTAGGATTTGTGTCTTATATACAAAAGAACAAAGAGGCTCGAACTTAAGTTCGAGCATCTGAGCTTTTATCAACCATATCAAGTTTAGGATTGTTGTGTCTTATGTGCAAAAGAACGAAGAGGCTCGAACTTAAGTTTGAGCCTCTCAGCTTTTCTAACCATATCAAGTTTAAGATTGTTCTTATATGCAAAAGAACAAAGAGGCTCGAACTTAAGTTCGAGCCTCTGAGCTTTTCCAACCATATCAAGTTTAGGATTGTTGGATCACATGATATGAGCCTCAACTTTTCCAACCATATCAAGTTTAGGATTGTTGGTCACATGATATGAGCAAAAGAACAAAGAGGCTCGAACTTAAGTTCGAGCCTCTCAGCTTTTCTAACCATATCAAGTTTAGGATTTGTGTCTTATATGCAAAAGAACAAAGAGGCTCCAACTTAAGTTCGAGCATTTGAGCTTTTACCAACCATATCAAGTTTAGGATTGTTGTGTCTTATGTGCAAAAGAACAAAGAGGCTCGAACTTAAGTTCAAGCCTCTCAGCTTTTCTAACCATATCAAGTTTAAGATTGGTCTTATATGCAAAAGAACAAAGAGGCTCGAACTTAAGTTCGAGCCTCTGAGCTTTTCCAACCATATCAAGTTTAGGATTGTTGGATCACATGATATGAGCCTCAGCTTTTCCTACCATATCAAGTTTAAGATTGGTCTATGCAAAAGAACAAAGAGGCTCGAACTTAAGTTCGAGCCTTTGAGCTTTTCCAACCATATCAAGTTTAGTATTGTTGGATCACATGATATGAGCCTCAGCTTTTCTAGCCATATCAAGTTTAGGATTGTTGTGTCTTATGTGCAAAAGAACAAAGAGGCTCGAACTTAAGTTCGAGCCTCTGAGCTTTTCCAACCATATCAAGTTTAGGATTCTTGTGTCTTATGTGCAAAAGAACAAAGAGGCTCGAACTTAAGTTCGAGCCTCTCAGGTTTTCAACCATATGAAGTTTAGGATTGTTCGGTCACATGATATGAGCAAAAGAACAAAGAGGCCTCTCAGCTTTTCTAACCATATCAAGTTTAGGATTTGTGTCTTATATGCAAAAGAACAACGAGGCTCGAACTTAAGTTCGAGCATCTGAGCTTTTACCAACCATATCAAGTTTAGGATTGTTGTGTCTTATGTGCAAAAGAACAAAGAGGCTCGAACTTAAGTTCGAGCCTCTCAGCTTTTCTAACCATATCAAGTTTAAGATTGGTCTTATATGCAAAAGAACAAAGAGGCTCGAACTTAAGTTCGAGCGTCTGAGCTTTTCCAACCATTTCAAGTTTAGGATTGTTGGATCACATGATATGAGCCTCAACTTTTCCAACCATATCAAGTTTAGGATTGTTGGTCACATGATAGATCTCTATATTAGCAATAACTCATGCACCTTTGGAAACACAAGTGCATTCATTTTAGGAATTTTCACATTTAAGGTGAACATCCTACCCTTTTTGTTTTCTTTGGCAATCAATCCTCCATCTTGTTTGTACTCTTCTACATATAACCCATCAGCATTGAATCCGACTTGTAATCTTTGTTCAACCATTTTTCCAAAAAAAACTAGATTCTTTGTTATATTTGGAACATGTAGGACATCAACAAGATGTTTTACCTTCTCGTCCTCTATAGACAATGCTATGTTTCCTGTAGCTTGATGGGGTGTGATGTATCATCACTTGTTTCAACATATCCATGAACTCACAATTTTGCAAACCCATTCTACCTCATTGGTCATGTGATTTGAAGCACTTGAATCAACATACCAGACATTATCATTCAATTTTGAAACATCAACAAACATCGTATTCATCATCTAATGTTGAACCATGAATAACTTCTCAAAATCATCCGCACTTGTGACTACATAGTTATTTTGTTGCCTTCTATTATTTTGATTCTTCAACCTGCAATCCTGTTCAAAGTTTCCAAGTTTACCATAGTTCCAACATCCTTTATTGTCATTACCTGAATCATTGCTTTGGAAAATTTTGTGGCCTCTTTGGCTCACCCTGACTCGAAACTGTCCTCTACCTCCTACATGATTTTGATGTTGACCTTGGTCTTGGTTACTGTTTCCTCTTCCACTTCCAAAGCCTCTACCTCTCCCTCTTCCTCTACCATAGTGTAATACCTACTTAGAACTATGTTTTCCTTGAGATTTCAAGTCCTCACCAAGATTCTTTTCTTCAATAATTAGCACGGATACTAGATCAACAAAATTTAGAATATTTTCCGTAGTTTGAATAGATGTTCTGAACTTCTTATATGTAGCTCCTAGACCATGAAGGCATACTTCCACCTTATCATCATCATCTACATTCATGCCAATAGATGCAAGTATCTCACATATGCTTTTGATTTTCAATGTGTAGTCACTTACCAACATGCCCTTTTTCTGTTGGTGCAGACCAATCACCAATTGAAGGCCTGGAAGACCAAATGATGAAGGAAGAATCAATTCCTAAAGTGTGGAAGAAGATTACATTCAGAGGACAAGAGAAGTGTACACATATGTACATTAACATAGTCATAGATGACTTAGATCATTTTGTTCAGTAAGAATTATGTACAAATTATCTATAAATACCTTGAGAAAAGTCGGGGCATGTATGAGAGCATATGTGACAATAGTTAGATGTAAAGAATGAGGAAGATAGAAGTCATGAGATAGAGGAAAGTGAATTTGAGTTAGCTCTCATCACTCAGCTGTAATCTCTCTGAGTAAATGAAAAGTTTTGCGCCCGATGTTTCTGCGTGTTCTCCTTCTACACTGGATCAATTGTGAAATGCTTTTGTACAAGTCTAAGTTGAGAGTTGCTTGACCTCTCTGCAAAGTTTTAGCTTCCAATTGTAATCAGGCTGAGTGAATTAAGTGTAGGAACATTCATATGTGAAGTATGTTCACTGGTTCCTAAAACAGGCGCATATTTCGAAGTCAATGTTTTGGTCATTTCTCCTAGCACAGTTTAAAGTTTTGCATGAGTGAGGGCTTAATCTTTAAGTTGGAAGATAAGCTACTTATGTCTAGAAGCATTTTGTAAAACGGGTTCTATTCAAGGAGAACCAAGTCTTAAAAGTTACAGGTGTAAAGTCGACTGTTTTTTATAACAGTTTCTGACATAGGTAACTTGTGAAATCAATTTCTCAAGTTATACTTAATCTTTTGAAGAGATTCAACTTGGAGTAGATGCGCAATCTCTAGGAGATGATTCGTACAAAGTTTCATAAAAAACTTTACAGATTTGATAGGTCAATATGAATGAACAATGCAGCAGACTTTTCTGTGTTTCATCTTCTTCACAGATTTGTTAATTTCTGATAAGTTAGCAATTGATCCTCTAAATTAGTGAAGTGTTTGACTTACTCTTGGTATAGAGGTGTTCTAATCACAAGAGTAAGTTGTTCTTTTGGAGATTAACATTCTCCATCAGTGGTATCAGAGCAGGAGACATCAATTTGAAGAAAAGGAGGATCCCGACTGCTGCAGATTCAAGAAATTCAACACTTGAAGGACCAAGAAGTGAAAGCTTGGAGTCAAAGCTTGAGGAGAAGATTATTTGACATCAAGAAAGGCAAAAGGAGTTCAATTCGAAGTAAAGGTACATACATTGTTTGTAAAGCTTGAAGATTTCAATACACAGGTGGACACAAGATGGGAGAAAGCTTGCAGATTGATAAGCTAGATAGGGAGAACTATCCAGCATGGTCCATGAGGATGGAAGCACACCTCATGAGCAAAGATCTTATATCATTTATTACAGGAGATGAAGAAAAACCAGAGTTTGCAGATCCAAGTACTCCTACTAGGGAAGAACTTGCAATGTTGAAGACTTGGATGAGAAAGGATGCTCAAGCAAGGAGTATCATCTACATGTCTGTAAATGATTACCTTTTACCTCACATTAGAGGTTTGGAAAGTGCTACAGATGTTTGGAATGCCTTGGAAGAGCATTTCCAAAATACAACTAAGTCAAGGAAGTCCTCACTATGGGCTGAGTTCACAACCTTCAAGAAGAAGAGCTCACAATCAATTTCAGATTATGTGGCAAGGATGAAAGATATTGCAGATAGCTTGGGAGCAGTGGATGAAGATATTGAAGAAGAAAAGTTGGTAAGACAAATACTTACAGGTCTAAGAGGTGATGAGAAGTGGAAGCCTTTTATCTTGTCCATAGAGTTGTCACTTGATCACTTTACTCCTGACCTTAATCAATTGCTAGGACATATGTTAACCTTTGAGCAGGATCTTAAAGGAGACAATGATAGAAGTACAAGTCAAGCCATGTACTCCAAGGACAAGAAAAAGAATGGCAAGGGAAAGCAATCAAATGATGATGAAGGGAATTCAAATCAAGCTAACTTCACAAAAGGGAAGACAAATTTCAGAGGTAAAGGAAGAGGAGGTAAGAACAAAGATAATGCTAAAGCTTGTTGGATTTGTGGCAGAACAAATCATTTGGCAAATGATTGTTGGTATAACAATCAAAGTGGAGGATACAACAATCAGAGTTATAATCAAAGAGGTAGAGGAGGCAGAAACCAAAGAGGCAATTTCAGAGGAAGAGGTGGTAGGACATCATATGGTAGAGGAGGTGGAAGAAACTTCCAATCTCAGTCCTACAACAATAATTATTACAATTATGCATCAGATCAGAAGGATGACATGACTCTTATCTTGAATGCAACTCATGAATCAATGGGAGAAGATCAAAGAGTGTTTTATATTGACTCAGGGTGCAGCAACCATCTGAGTGGGAATCTATCCTTGATGACTGATATGGAAGCAAGGGTGAATGGACATACAGTTCAAACAGGTGACAATACCAAACATAAAGTGGAGAGCATTGGATCAGTGAAGACAAAGAATGGAAGTACACTTCTGAGCAAGGTACTTTATGTTCCTACTATTCCTAAAAATTTGATAAGTGTAGGGCAAATTGTGGAGAAAGGATATGAGGTAAGATTCACAAATGATGGTGTCTATGTACAAGATCCAAATCAGGGATATAGAACCATAATTGCAGGTAAAAAGGAAGGAAGATTGTTCACTCTCAAGGTCCAAGGTAATGTGGGACATGCATTGTTTACCTATGGAGGTCAAAAGGTATCTGAATTAGACCTATGGCATAAAAGGCTAGGTCATTTCAATGAGAGAGCTATAAAGGAGATGTCAAAGAATCAGGTGGTGCTTGGATTGCCAAACATTGAAGGGCAACATATGGTGTACAAGTGTGAAGCTTGTCAATTAGGTAAAGCACATAAAGGTTCTTATAACAAATCAGGGTACAAGTATTCAAATATGCTTGAATTGGTTCATACAGATGTATGGGGTCCCTCAAGGGACTATAGCATAAATGGATCCAGATATTATGTGTTGTTTGTTGATGATGCAACCAGGTGGATTACTTTGTATGTAATCAAGGATAAATCAGAAGTTTTCAAGACATTCAAACATTTTCATGTCTATGCAGAAAGGATCACAGGACAAAAGCTAAAGAGGTTAAGATCAGATGGAGGGGGAGAGTATTTCTCAAAAGAGTTTGATGATTATTTGTGGAATGCAGGTATCAAAAGAGAAGTGACTTGCAGGTACTCCCCTCAACAAAATGGAGTAGCAGAAAGGAGGAATAGGACTCTTGTAGAGTTTGCAAGAGCCATGATGAAGGAAAAGAATTGTCCAAATTACTTATGGGCAGAAGCCATTAACACTGCAACATACCTTGTGAATAGGTTGCCTTGCAAAGCTTTGGATGGAGGAACCCCTTATGAAGCATGGTGGGGTAAGAAGCCTAGTCTTGATCATTGTAAAGTATTTGGATGTATTGCATATGCTTATGTTCCTTCACAATTAAGACATAAGCTAGAACCAAAAGCAGAGAAGTATGTGTTTATTGGATATGATGATAGACAGATGGGTTACAGGTTGTGGAGTCCATCCACAAAGCAATTTCTTGTTACCAAAGATGTAACATTTGATGAGCAAAATATGTGGTATACAGGATCACCAAATGAGTATACAGGTGTTGAAGAAATACAAAGGAAAGGAAAGGCAAAGGTAAAAGTTTGTGAAGAAATTGTTGATGAAGTTGACTCTAGATGTAGAGTGCAGGATCATGTAGAAGAAGGGCCAAGATTTGATCCAGAATCAAATGAGGCTGAAACTTCAAGAAGTGCAGAAATCAGGAGATCTACAAGAGAAAGGAAAGAGCCTATAAGGTATAGTTATGATACATCTTTCCTAACAACAAAAGATTATGCCTACATTGTGAAAACAGAAGAAGATCCAACCACTTATGAAGAAGCCAAAAGTAAACAGAATTGGGAGAAGGCAATGCAAGAAGAGTATGATGCTCTACTTGAAAATGAAACTTGGGAATTAGTACCAAGACCAAAGAATCAGAAAGTCATTGGATGCAAGTGGGTATATAAAACAAAGAGGTTTGCAGATGGTAAGGTGTCTAGATATAAGGCTAGACTTGTGGTTAAAGGTTATGCCCAAACTTATGGGGTAGATTATGATGAAACCTTTAGTCCTGTTGCTAAGATGTCTACAATTAGGACATTGATTGCTATTGCTACTTGCAAGGGATGGAAATTATCACAATTGGATGTGAAGAATGCATTTCTTAATGGTTACATTGCAGATGAAGTATATATGGAGCAACCAGAAGGCTTTATGGAATCAATTGGATCAGATTATGTGTGTAAGCTCAAGAGAGCTTTATATGGGTTGAAGCAAGCCCCAAGAGCTTGGAATTATAGATTGGTCAAGTTCTTGAATGAATGTGGATTTCAAGCATCAAAGGCAGATAGTAGCTTGCTAGTGAAGGCAAGTGAAAATGGATATATTTACATGTGCATTTATGTTGATGATATTATTGTTACAGGAACAGATGCTCAAGGAATCAATGAACTCAAGAAGCAAATAGAGAAGGAGTTTAAGATAAGTGATTTGGGAAACTTATCTTATTTTCTAGGAATGCAGATTGTGTATACTCAACATGGAGTATATGTTTCACAAGAGAGATACTTGAAGAATCTTCTAGTCAAGTTTAACATGGAAGATTGCAGGACCTCAACTACACCATTGGAGGTAAATCATAAATTAAGTAGGTATGGAGGTGAAGAGTTCAATGATGTGAAGAAATATCAGAGTTTGGTAGGTAGTCTAATCTATGCTACCTTGACAAGGCCAGATCTATCATATGCAGTAGGTGTGTTGTCACAATTCATGCATTGTCCAAAGAAGACTCATTGGATTGCAGCCCAAAGGGTACTCAGATATATCAAGGGAACCCTAAGTGAAGGTTTGTATTATGGTTTCACTTCTGACACAAGAATCAAAGTGTTTAGTGATGCAGATTGGGCAGGTGACTCAGATGATAGAAGGTCTACTCATGGATATCTATGTTATGTTGGAGATAAGTTAGTTTCTTGGTGTTCAAAGAAGCAACATACAGTTGCTTTATCATCCACAGAAGCTGAGTATAAAGGAATGGTAGAAGCTGCAAAGGAAGTGATATGGTTGAAGACCTTGATGAAAAGTTTTGAGACTAATCATAGTACTCCAATAATTTTTGGAGATAATATGAGTTCTTTGTATTTGGCAGCTAACCCTGTTTTTCATGCCAGGACTAAGCATATAGAGATTCAGTATCATTTCTTGAGGGAAAAGGTACTTGATAAAGAGATTGAAGTGATGTACACTCCAACAAAAGAACAAGTGGCAGATATGATGACAAAGAGTCTGGATGGACCTAAGTTACAAAGGTTCAAAGATATGGCAAGTATAAAGAAGACAGAGAAAACCTCAATTGATGATTGAGGGGGAGCTGTTGGTGCAGACCAATCACCAATTGAAGGCCTGGAAGACCAAATGATGAAGGAAGAATCAATTCCTAAAGTGTGGAAGAAGATTACATTCAGAGGACAAGAGAAGTGTACACATATGTACATTAGCATAGTCATAGATGACTTAGATCATTTTGTTCAGTAAGAATTATGTACAAATTATCTATAAATACCTTGAGAAAAGTCGGGGCATGTATGAGAGCATATGTGACAATAGTTAGATGTAAAGAATGAGGAAGATAGAAGTCATGAGATAGAGGAAAGTGAATTTGAGTTAGCTCTCATCACTCAGCTGTAATCTCTCTGAGTAAATGAAAAGTTTTGCGCCCGATGTTTCTGCGTGTTCTCCTTCTACAGTGGATCAATTGTGAAATGCTTTTGTACAAGTCTAAGTTGAGAGTTGCTTGACCTCTGTGCAAAGTTTTAGCTTCCAATTGTAATCACGCTGAGTGAATTAAGTGTAGGAACATTCATATGTGAAGTATGTTCACTGGTTCCTAAAACAGGCGCATATTTCGAAGTCAATGTTTTGGTCATTTCTCCTAGCACAGTTTAAAGTTTTTCATGAGTGAGGGCTTAATCTTTAAGTTGGAAGATAAGCTACTTATGTCTAGAAGCATTTTGTAAAACGGGTTCTATTCAAGGAGAACCAAGTCTTAAAAGTTACAGGTGTAAAGTCGACTGTTTTTGATAACAGTTTCTGACATAGGTAACTTGTGAAATCAATTTCTCAAGTTATACTTAATCTTTTGAAGAGATTCAACTTGGAGTAGATGCGCAATCTCTAGGAGATGATTCGTACAAAGTTTCATCAAAAACTTTACAGATTTGATAGGTCAATATGAATGAACAATGCAGCAGACTTTTCTGTGTTTCATCTTCTTCACAGATTTGTTAATTTCTGATAAGTTAGCAATTGATCCTCTAAATTAGTGAAGTGTTTGACTTACTCTTGGTATAGAGGTGTTCTAATCACAAGAGTAAGTTGTTCTTTTGGAGATTAACATTCTCCATCATTTTCTCCAATGTATGTAGCTCGTTCTTGAGTTGCAATTTTTGTGCCTTTATATTGGTCTCATACAATGTGACCAAATGGGTTCCAAGCCTCTTTCAAAGTCTTAACATCTTGTATGTGCCCAATCATGCTATCTTGTATGCTAACAGATAGCCAATACATTACTTTGCATGCTTCTTGATTCCATTCATCGTATGCTCTTAACTGGTTTGCAATCTGATTCCTCTCTTGTAAATATGGAGCATTTTCGTTCTCTCCTTTGATGTACTTCCAAGAGCCTTTTCCCATCAGGCAATTCATCATTCTGAATCTCCAAGCATGGAATTCGTTCTTGTTCAGCTTATTGCTCATATGCTGACCCATTCCATATGTGTTTGCCATCTTTGCAACAATTCATAACACTACAAAAACACTACAAGCAGTACTTCTACCAGAACACTGTCATACTTTGATGTGACACTTCAATTTCATAAAACACAATTTTCGTGTATCAACAGTACACAAACTTGCTTGAAATTATGGATCTAAAATAACGTTGTGTTGTCGAATAGGAAACAATTTACAGTTTTGTAAATTGGCCTAGTTTTTTTATGGGCCCCACTGTGCGGGCTCGCAATAGAGGTCGAGATGGCTCCAAAATAGAAATCTAACAAAAACTACTGACCCTAGAGGGATAACTATTGAAATAATTTTGACACCTTCTACCTTCACTCCATTTTTTGTAGCAATCTTAGGTCATTGATGAATCATGCTTTCTCCATGCCTTCTCGCACATGCTTCACCGTCAGCCTTCTCGAGGAGCTCTCTATAGCCACACTGGCTCTGATACCATGTCATGAGGAAGGAGATAAGGAAGAGAGCTCACATATAGACTATCACAATCAAAGAGGAGCACACACACACATTGAGGCAAGGAAGAAGGACTTCCTTCTTCTTCTTCTATCACATAAAAGGAATGTACAAGAATGATCTAAAACAACAATACAACAAAAGGCCTATTCACGAAAAATGGGACTTATTCATGATTTTGGGACAATTCTATATTTTCCAATTCTATGTTTTTTGAATGATTCATGTTATT
>CM035442.1:56637131-56647131 GCA_020310875.1 Ceratopteris richardii
TGACGTAGCATATGAGATCTTCTTTGTGCTAAATATCTTGCACGTTCTTCATGGTTTTTAGTAGATTGTAACTTTGCTTTTATTCCTGTACAAAAGTCACATTTGGAGAACGTACTTGACGTTGATAAAGAAACTGTTCTAAATTCTGTATTCCACATTCTTGAAAATGTTGGTTGAGATAATTTATTATATCCCAAACTCTCTAATGTCATATTCACCTCTCGAAGAATATCCACTTGTTTATAATGTGATGGAAGCACTCTTTGTGTTTCACGAGAACCATCAGTACATGTTCTCAACTTGTGTGGCATTTGATCTGCATTATTATCAATGAAATCATGTATCAAAGCTTTTGCTATTTCTACATGTTTGATACTTTTTCTAAGTATTCCATTATTCCCATGAATGGATACCTTTTGACCAAGTAGAAACTTTTCTCGTAGCCTATAAAATGAGCTCTTTCCAATACCATGAATTGAATACCATGCCTTGATACATACTTCTTTTGCATCAAACATGAAATTAAAACTCAAGCACTGACTTGAGTTCACAAAGTTACCTTTGTACACCATACTCATGCAATCCAATACATATTTGCATCTATCTGAATAGCATTGTCCCCAAAAGTTTAATCTTGCATCCAATATTTTAGCCCTACTAGCTACTTGACAACATCTCTGTTCACAACAATCATGCATTGAAACCATCTGAATTCTCTCAAATGAGCATCTCTTATTAGGAGCCAATGTATTACTTTTTCTAACCTTGTGGATGTAACTTCTTTTTTTTTGGTTCACTTCAAAATATCCACAGTTACTATTTTCCATATGAAAATCCTCTTGTTGATCTGATTCCATTCGAAGAGGAGAAACAACTTGTATATCATCAAAACAATGTTGAATATCAATTGCATGAGAATAATTCTTATCAACATCTACATCCTCAATACCATTGCAATTATAATCATCGATGTTGTATGATGACGTAAAGCAAAAATTTGGATTCTCTCCAGCTTCAAGATCCACATCCTCAATACCATTGCAATGATCATCTTCAATGTCATACAGTGAGTTAAAGCCTAATTTTTGTATCATAGGCTCACCATCTTCTGTAATGATTTGGAGTATGGGCCAACTGACCAATTTCAAAGTTGAATCCAAAGTTGATGCATCCACAGTTTCATCCATAATAACACCTAGGCAACTTTCTCCCAACTCTTTGCAATTTATAGCATCCCATGGATTTGGAAATAAAACAATAGCAGTTGCAAATCTTTCACGCTTTTCATGATCCAACAAGATGACTCTCTTTCCTTTCCACTTTTCTCTTTCTTCAAGTTGACTAGATATAGTTTGCTTTGTTGCCATCTTGATTTTGCTTGTAAAGAATAAATGAGAAATTAACAATGCTATTCAATTGATCATTCTTTCAATAATTATTGTAAAAATAATCAATTGAATTAAAACTAGATACAAACATCATTTCCACAAAAAATAATCCATATTTGCATATACAAACATTCACTAATTGGACTTAACTTTGAGTCTAGTCAAAAATCAAGGAAACTACAAGAATAAAAATCTCTAACTTCATTTTGATGCTAGCATGTTAAGAGGCACTCAAACCATCCCTGAAATGATATTATGTATGTCTTTTTATGTGTGTATTTTAGTTGTAGAATACTATCATGTTTGGCTCACTTAATTTTGAGCTTCTTCTATTCTAAATTGAATAGAGGCTCAAACTTAAGTTCGAGCCTTTTCCCTGAAATGATATTATGTATGTCTTTGTATGTGTGTATTTTAGTTGTACAGTACTATCATGTTTGGCTCACTTAATTTTGAGCTTCTTCTATCCAATTTATAGAGGCTCAAACTTAAGTTCGAGCCTTTCAAACTGCTTAGAAAAAGCTTAGAGGCTCGAACTTAAGTTCGACCCTCATTTGTAACTAAACAAATTGAGACTTGACATGATTCAAAGCAGTCTGAGCCTCATATTATGTGACACAACATAAAATTCATGGGCCGACTCTACGTTCAACAGACATTCAAGTTTAAACTCCAACTTGAATCGACATCCAAACCTAAGCTTCACCTTCAGTTAGTTCTTTTGGATGTAAAAGAGTATTCAACGTAATAGTAGGCTCAAACTTAAGTTCGAGCGTCTTTTATAAAAATTTCAAAATAGATTTAAGTTAAAAATACTATCATGTTTGCCGAAAAAGCTTAGAGGCTCGAACTTAAGTTCGAGCCTCATTTGTAACTAAACAAATTGAGACTTGACATGATTCAAAGCAGTCTGAGCCTCATTTGTGTGACACAACATAAAATTCATGGGCTCGAACTTAAGTTGAAGCCTGTTTTTGCCGAAAAACTTGAGAGGCTCGAACTTAAGTTGGAGCCTCATATCATATGAGCCAACAATCCTAAACTTGATATGACTCACGGGCTCAAACTTGAGTTCGAATCTATAAGTCCTTTTGGATCCAAGAGAGTGTTGAACTTAACATGCTCGAACTTAAGTTTTAGCCTTTCTCACTCTTAGTTGAATAAAGACTGGAACTTAAGTTCAGCCTCTTCGATTCCAAGGTCAATAGAATCTTAAACTCCAACTTGAATCAATATCCAAACTTAAGTTCACCTTCACTGACTTGAAGTTGAATAGAGATTTCCACTATAAATTTGAACTTATCGTGACAAAGTTAAATAGAGGCTCAAACTTAAGTGCAACTCCAAATTGTATAAAGGATCCCCAAAGTTAAATAGAGGCTCAATCTATTTCTTGGAGAAGCTGAGAGGCTCGAACTTAAGTTTGAGCGTCATATCATGTGACCAAACAATCTCGAACTTGATATGGTTAGAAAAGCACAGAGACTCGAACTTAAGTTGGAAAAGCTCAGAGGCTGGAACTTAATTCTTTTGCACATAAGACACAACAATCCTAAACTTGATATGGCTAGAAAAGCTGAGGTTCATATCATGTGATCCAACAAATCCTGAACTTGATATGGTTGGAAAAGCTCAGAGGCTCGAACTTAAGTTCGAGTCTCTTTGTTCTTTTGCACATAAGACACAACAATCCTAAACTTGATATGGTTGGAAAAGCTGAGAGGCTCGAACTTAAGTTTGAGCCTCTTTGTTCTTTTGCTCATATCATGTGATCCAACAATTCTAAACTTGATATGGTTGGAAAAGCTCAGAGGCTCTAACTCCTCTTTGTTCTTTTGCTCATATCATGTGACCAAACAATCCTAAACTTGATATGGTTGGAAAAGCTCTTTGTTCTTTTGCTCATATCATGTGATCCAACAATCCTAAACTTGATATGGTTGGAAAAGCTCAGAGGCTCATATCACATGATTCAATAATCCTAAACTTGATATGGTTGGAAAAGCTCAGAGGCTCGAACTTAAGTTCGAGCCTCTTTGTTCTTTTGCACATAAGACACAACAATCCTAAACTTGATATGGCTGGAAAATCTGAGGCTCATATCATGTGATCCAACAATCCTAAACTTGATATGGTTGGAAAAGCTCAGAGGCTCGAATTTAAGTTCGAGCCTCTTTGTTCTTTTGCACATAAGACACAACAATCCTAAACTTCATATGGCTGGAAAAGTTGAAGCTCATATCATGTGATCCAACAAATCCTGAACTTGGTATGGTTGGAAAAGTTCAAAGGCTCGAACTTAAGTTTGAGCCTCTTTGTTCTTTTGCACATAAGACACAACAATCCTAAACTTGATATGGTTGGAAAAGTTGAGAGGCTCGAACTTAAGTTCGAGCCTCTTTGTTCTTTTGCTCATATCATGTGATCCAACAATCCTGAACTTGATATGGTTGGAAAAAGCTGAGAGGCTCGAACTCCTCTTTGTTCTTTTGCTCATAACAGCTCTTGGAAAAGCTGAAAAAGTCTGAGCTTCATAACTCAACTCCTATGATTCAGAGGCTTAGCTTTTGTAGATGCAAGAAGATTTGAGTTGAAAATATTAGTGTTTTTACCAGAAAACTTGAGAGGCTCGAACTTAAGTTGAAGCCAGTTTTTGCCGGAAAACTTGAGAGGCTCGAACTTAAGTTGGAGCCTTATATCATATGAGCCAACAACCCTAAACTTGATATGACTCACGGGCTCGAACTTGAGTTCGAATCTATAAGTCCTTTTGGATCCAAGAGAGTGTTGAAGTTAACATGCTCGAACTTAAGTTTTAGCCTTTCTCACTCTTAGTTGAATAAAGACTGGAACTTAAGTTCAGCCTCTTCGATTCCAAGGTCAATAGAATCTTAAACTCCAACTTGAATCAATATCCAAACTTAAGTTCACCTTCACTAACTTGAGTTGAATAGAGGTTTCCACTATAAATTTGAACTTATCGTGACAAAGTTAAATAGAGGCTCAAACTTAAGTGTGACTCCAAATTGTATAAAGGATCCCCAAAGTTAAATAGAGGCTCAATATATTTCTTGGAGAAGCTGAGAGGCTCGAACTTAAGGTTGAGTGTCATATCATGTGACCAAACAATCTCGAACTTGATATGATTCAGAGGCTCCAAATTGAATACAGGCTCAAACTCTCTCTATCCAAGTTGAAATGAAATTCAAACTGAAGTTCATAGTTTGAATTTCAATCCTATCTTATTTACAAACTTAAGTTTGGGTTTCTCAAACTAAAGTTTAATCCTCTTTGATTCTCAAAATTAAGTTCAAGCTTGTTAGATTCCAGTTTGAATAGATTTAGTCCGAGCCCTTCAAACTGCACATTGAATAGAGGTTCAACCTTAAGTTTAAACCTCTCTGACTCTACATTCAATAGATATTCAATTTTAAACTCCAACTTGAATCGATATCCAAACCTAAGTTTCACCTTCAGTTAGTTCTTTTGGATGTAAGAGAGTATTCAATGTAATAGGCTCGAACTTAAGTTCGAGCTTCTTTTATTGAAATTTCAAATTAGATTCAAGTTAAAAATACTATCCTTTTTGTTAGAAAAGCTTAGAGGCTCGAACTTAAGTTCGAGCCTCATTTGTAACTGGGCCGACTCTACGCTCAACAGACATTCAATTTTAAACTCCAACTTGAATCGACATCCAAACCTAAGCTTCACCTTCTGATATCATGTGAAGACTCAAACTTGATATGATTCTAAAGGTGTGAATTTAAGTTCGAGCCTCTTAGCTCTTTTGGATTCATGAGTTAAGAGGCTCGAACTTAACTTCTAACAACTTTTGGAAAAGCTGAAAAAGTCTGAGCTTCATAACTCAGCTCATATGATTCAGAGGCTTAGCTTTTGTAGATGCAAGAAGATTTGAGTTAAAAATATTAGTGTTTTTACCAGAAAACTTGAGAGGCTCGAATTTAAGTTCGAGCCTCTTAGCTCTTTTGGATTCATGAGTTAAGAGGCTCGAACTTAACTTCTAACAACTTTTGGAAAAGCTCAAAAAGTCTGAGCTTCATAACTTAGCTCATATGATTCAAAGGCTTAGCTTTTGTAGATGCAAGAAGATTTGAGTTAAAAATATTAGTGTTTTTACCAGAAAACGTGAGAGGCTCGAACTTAAGTTGAAGCCTATTTTTGCCGGGGAAAACTTGAGAGGCTCGAACTTAAGTTGGAGCCTCATATCATATGAGCCAACAATCCTAAACTTGATATGACTCACGGGCTCGAAAATGAGTTGGAATCTATAAGTCTTTTTGGATCCAAGAGAGTGTTGAACTTAACATGCTCGAACTTAAGTTTTAGCCTTTCTCACTCTTAGTTGAATAAAGACTGGAACTTAAGTTCAGCCTCTTCGATTCCAAGGTCAGTAGAATCTTAAACTCCAACTTAAATCAATATCCAAACTTAAGTTCACCTTCACTGACTTGAAGTTGAATAGAGGTTTCCACTATAAATTTGAACTTATCGTGACAAAGTTAAATAGAGGCTCAAACTTAAGTGCGACTCCAAATTGTATAAAGGATCCCCAAAGTTAAATAGAGGCTCAATCTATTTCTTGGAGAACCTGAGAGGCTCGAACTTAAGTTTGAGTGTCATATCATGTGACCAAACAATCTCGAACTTGATATGATTCAGAGGCTCCAAATTGAATACAGGCTCAAACTCTCTCTATCCAAGTTGAAATGAAATTCAAAATGAAGTTCATAGTTTGAATTTCAATCCTATCTTATTTACAAACTTAAGTTTGGCTTTCTCAAACTAAAGTTTAATCCTCTTTGATTCTCAAAATTAAGTTCAAGCTTGTTAGATTCCAACTTGAATAGATTTAGTCCGAGCCCTTCAGACTGCACATTGAATAGAGGTTGAACCTTAAGTTTAAACCTCTCTGACTCTACGTTCAATAGACATTCAATTTTAAACTCCAACTTGAATCGATATCCGAACCTAAGTTTCACCTTCAGTTAGTTCTTTTGGATATAAGAGAGTATTCAATGTAATAGGCTCGAACTTAAGTTCGAGCGTCTTTAAAATTTCAAAATAGATTCAAGTTAAAAATGCTATAATGTTTATTAGAAAAGCTTAGAGGCTCGAACTTAAGTTCGAGCCTCATTTGAAACTAAACAAACTGAGGCTTGACATGATTCAAAGCAGTCCGAGCCTCATATTATGTGACACAACATAAAATTCATTGGCCGACTCTACGTTCAACAGACATTCAATTTTAAACTCCAACTAGAATTGACATCCAAACCTAAGCTTCACCTTCAATTAGTTCTTTTGGATGTAAGAGATTATTCAACGTAATAGTAGGCTCAAACTTAAGTTCGAGCGTCTTTTATTAAAATTTCAAAATAGATACAAATTAAAAATACTATCATGTTTGCTGAAAAAGCTTAGAGGCTCGAACTTAAGTTCGAGCCTCATTTGTAACTAAACAAATTGAGACTTGACATGATTCAAAGCAGTCCGAGCCTCATTTATGTGACAACATAAAATTCATGGGCTCGAACTTAAGTTCGAGTCTCATATCACGTGAAGACTCAAACTTGATATGATTCTAAAGGTGCGAATTTAAGTTCGAGCCTCTTAGCTCTTTTGGATTCATGAGTTAAGAGGCTCGATCTTAACTTCTAACAACTTTTGGAAACGCTGAAAAAGTCTGAGCTTCATAACTCAACTCATATGATTCAGAGGCTTAGCTTTTGTAGATGCAAAAAGATTTGAGTTAAAAATATTAGTGTTTTTACCAGAAAACTTGATAGGCTCGAACTTAAGTTGAAGCCTGTTTTTGCCGGAAAACTTGAGAGGCTCGAACTTAAGTTGGAGCCTCATATCATATGAGCCAACAATCCTAAACTTGATATGACTCACGGGCTCGAACTTGAGTTTGAATCTATAAGTCCTTTTGGATCCTAAAGAGTGTTGAACTTAACATGCTCGAACTTAAGTTTTAGCCTTTCTCACTCTTAGTTGAATAAAGACTGTAACTTAAGTTCAGCCTCTTCGATTCCAAGGTCAATAGAATCTTAAACTCCAGCTTGAATCAATATCCAAACTTAAGTTCACCTTCACTGACTTGAAGTTGAATAGAGATTTCCACTATAAATTTGAACTTATCGTGACAAAGTTAAATAGAGGCTCAAACTTAAGTGCGACTCCAAATTGTATAAAGGATCCCCAAAGTTAAATAGAGGCTCAATCTATTTCTTGGAGAAGCTGAGAGGCTCGAACTTAAGTTTGAGCGTCATATCATGTGACCAAACAATCTCGAACTTGATATGATTCAGAGGCTCCAAATTGAATACAGGCTCAAACTCTCTCTATCCAAGTTGAAATGAAATTCAAAATGAAGTTCATAGTTTGGATTTCAATCCTATCTTATTCACAAACTTAAGTTTGGGTTTCTCAAACTAAAGTTTAATCCTTTTTTATTCTCAAAATTAAGTTCAAGCTTGTTAGATTCCAACTTGAATAGATTTAGTCCGAGCCCTTCAGACTCCACATTGCATAGAGGTTCAACCTTAAGTTTAAACCTCTCTGACTCTACGTTCATTAGACATTCAATTTTAAACTCCAACTTCAATTTTAGACCTAATCCTAGCCCTGAAAAACCTAACCCTAACCCTAAAAAACCTAACCCTAGCCCTGAAAAACTTAACCCTAACCCTGAAAAACCTAACCCTAACCCTAAAAAACCTAACCCTTACCCTAAAAAACCTAACCCTAACCCTAAAAAACCTAACCCTTACCCTAAAAAAACTTAACCCTAACCCTAAAAACCTATTCCTAACCCTAAAAAACCTAACCCTAACCCTAAAAAACCGAACCCTTACCCTAAAAAACCTAGCCCTAACCCCAAAAAACCTAGCCCTAACCCTAAAAAATGTAACCCTAACCCTAAAAAACCTAGCCCTAACCCTAAAAAACCTAGCCCTAACCTAAAAAACCTAGCCCTAACCCTGAAAAACCTAACCCTAACCCTAAAAAGCCTAACCCTAACTCTGAAAAACCTAACCCTAACCCTGAAAAACCTAACCCTAGCCCTAAAAAACCTAACCCTAACCCTAAAAAACCTAACCCTAGCCCTGAAAAACCTAACCCTAACCATGAAAAACCTAACCCTAGCCCTGAAAAACCTAACCCTTACCCTAAAACACCTAACCCTAACCCTGAAAAATCTAACCCTAACCATAAAAAACCTAACCCTAGATTTGAAAAACCTAACCTTAGCCCTGAAAAACCTAACCCTAGCCCTCAAAAACCTAACCCTAGCCCTGAAAAACCTAACCCTAACCCTAAAAAACCTAACCCTAGCCCTGAAAAACCTAACCCTAACCCTAAAAAACCTAACCCTAGCCCTGAAAAACCTAACCCTAACCCTGAAAAACCTAACCCTAGCCCTGAAAAACCTAACCCTAAACCTGAAAAACCTAACCCTAGCCCTGAAAAAACCTAACCCTAACCCTGAAATACCTAACCCTAACCCTAAAAAACCTAACCCTAACCCTAAAAAACCTAACCCTAACCCTAAAAAACCTAACCCTTACCCTAAAAAACCTAACCCTAACCCTAAAAACCTAGCCCTAACCCTAAAAAACCTAACCCTAGCACTAAAAAACCTAACCCTAACCCTAAAAAACCTAGCCCTAACCCTAAAAAACCTAACCCTAACCTTAAAAAACCTAGCCCTAACCCTTTAAACCTAACCCTAACCCTAAAAAACCTAACGCTAACCCTGAAAAACCTAACCCTAACCCTGAAAAACCTAACCCTAGCCCTAAAAAACCTAACCCTAGCCCTGAAAAACCTAACCCTAGCCTTGAAAAACCTAACCCTAACCCTGAAAAACTTAACCCTAGCCCTGAAAAACCTAACCCTAGCCCTAAAAAACGTAACCATAGCCCTAAAAAACCTAACCCTAGCCCTGAAAACCTAACCCTAACCCTGAAAAACCTAACCCTAACCCTGAAAAATCTAACCCTAACCCTGAAAAACCTAACCCTAACCCTGAAAAACCTAACCCTAACCCTGAAAAACTAACCCTGAAAAACATAACCCTAACCCTGAAAAACCTAACCCTAACCCTAAAAAACCTAACCCTAACACTGAAAAACCTAACCTACACCCTAAAAACCCAACCCTAACCCTAAAAAACATAACCCTAACTTTAAAAAACCTAACCCTAACCCTAAAAAACCTAACCCTAACCATAGAGAAGATAAGAGGTGCATAAATAAATAGATAAATAGATACATATATACTACATTTAATATATAATTATAATTATAATGTATGTATGTATATGTGTATATATATATATATATATATATATATATATATATATATATATATATATATATATATATATATATATATATATATATATATATATATATATATATATATATATATATATATATATATATATATATATATATATATACATACACACACACACACATACACATACACACACACACATATACACACACACACTCTCCAACACAACAGGTCTTCAACAGATTTGAACTACATAAAATTGTCCTGCAAAGTATGCAACAACTGGT
>CM035442.1:56652131-56669631 GCA_020310875.1 Ceratopteris richardii
ACACACACACACACATATATACACACCTCTCGCGATCTCGAGCTGATCTGTGTGTACTCGAAGCTACTCAACTGTTGTGTATATATATATACACACACACCAGTATGGCATACTCGGCATCACCTCTCCTCTCGAGGGGCTCCTCTAGTGAGACCCCTCTCGATCTCGAGCTGATCTGTGTGTATGTGTGTGTGTGTATATACATGTGTGTGTGTGTATGTGTGTGTGTGTGTATATATATATATATATATATATATATATATACACACACACACACACATGTATATACACACACACACACACATATATATATATAGCAGGACACACACATATATATATAGCAGGACACACACACATATATAGATATACACACACTGTTGGAAGTATACGGGAAGAAGCAAGTACGGACACACATGCAGATCTAGCACTAAGGCAATCCATTTTTTTTCAAAACCCTCACATCATTTTAAAGTGATTCTCATCACTACAAACCCTTGTAAATATCATTTCACCTTTTTGTAGCTCCATTTTGTACAAGCCGAGGAGTCCTCGAGCTTGGGGAGCCTTAGAAGTAGTTGCCTGCCAATTTTTATAATTTTTAGATCTCGTTTGGGCCCTCAAATAAGCCCTAGAACCTAATTTTTAACTAGGCCGGACACTAGGTCTAGACAGGGCCAAAGCTAGTCAAAAACTATAAATAGAGCTAGAGAGCTCATTTTTGGGGCTAGCTTCTTGTAGTTTGAGCTTGTATGAGAACTTGGATGCAATAGAAGTGATTCCATTGTCTTACTCTCCTTGTTCTTGTCGTGTGTGCGCGTGTGTGTGTATGTGTGTGCATGTTAGTGTGCTTCTCACTCACGCATTTGTGCTTCCACTTGCTCGTGGTCTTCATACCATCCTCACGTCTCCCCGGATTGACATTAAAGGAGGTGCTACTCATCACTGAGCTACACCAAATTTTGGCGCCGTTGCCGGGGATCGAGCTTTGAGGACGAGCGTGTGATGGTAAGACGTAGAGAGGACGCGTTGGAATGGTAAGTAGTAGGTAAATTTCTGATTTTTCTCCATCTCCATCTTCATCTTCACCTCCTTCTCCATCTCCACCTCCACCTCCTTCTCCACTACATATTCCCTCTTCCTTATCATTCCCTCATTTGTTGTGTGCGAGTTTGAGAGAGAGCGAGTGTGTGTGCTTGTCTTTGTGTGTTTTTTGCATGTTTCTTGCAGGTGGCAGCTCCATCATCATCTCCAGCAAGCTCAGCAGGTACAGAATTTGTCTGCACAGTCCTCGAGGCGTTGAGCTCGAGCTATCGCGAGACTCCGAAAATTTCACCCAATCACGATTCTGAGTGCACCACGACACTGCGTAGGCCTAGAGCTCCCAGGATCACTAGTCAGAACAGAAAAATTCACCATATCCCGACCTATCGCGACACCTCGACCTATCGCGACACCTCACGACCTATCGCGACACCTCGACCTATCGCGACACCTCACGACCTATCGCGACACCTCACGACCTATCGCGACACCTCACGACCTATCGCGACACCTCACGACCTATCGCGACACCTCACGACCTATCGCGACACCTCACGACCTATCGCGACACCTCACGACCTATCGCGACACCTCACGACCTATCGCGACACCTCACGACCTATCACGACACCTCACGACCTATCGCGACACCTCGACCTATCGCGACACCTCACGACCTATCGCGACACCTCACAAGCTATCGCGACACCTCGACCTATCGCGACACTTCACGAGCTATCGCGACACCTCGACCTATCGCGACACTTCCCACCTATCGCGACACCTCGACCTATCGCAACACTTCACGAGCTATCGCGACACCTTGACCTATCGCGACACTTCCCACCTATCGCGATACACGGCCTTTAACGCATGAAAAGTTAGGGTTAATTTTGAGTGAATTGAAGGGTAGTTGAGCTTAATTTTAGGCACCTTGGTATAACTTTAGAACCTTGGAAGTGGGCAAAAGACCTAGAAACCAGAGAGGGATCTCGTGAACCCTGAGAGCGTGTTTTGACCCTTTAGTGCCTGAATGGTCATAACTTGACCATACGAACTCCGATTGATGAGATTTTGGTCTCGTTGGAAAGCTCGTTGAGAATCCTACATGCATTTTTAAGTTGACCTTTAGAACATGCATTTTTAAGTTGACCTTTAGGTGGAACTAAGTGGTCCTCAGATTCAAGGGGTGTAGTGAGTTACTCCAGGGGGACTAAAATTATTGATGTGTGTCTTTCAAGTACTTGTGGTAATAGAGCTATACTAACGGGTGAGCTTTTGCAGGAACTTTGTGTGCACTCAAGGCAATCCAAAGCAAGCTAGCAAGGGTGAGTACCAAGCTTGGGAGAAGGCTTCCTGGGCTTGTGTAGCAGTCTGGTCAACCAGCTAATTGAGGTTGGAAGATCTCTCCACCCTCCTTTGTCAATTCCTAGCCTAGGCTAAGTACGACTTAGGTGTGGTAATTAATTAGGGCAATGTTAGGCACGAATCAAGTCCAAGAGTATTGATCAACTAAGTGCAAGAAGTAAATAGGTCCTAAGTGCGAAAACCCTAAGGGACAAAAGGTAAACGGGAATCGATCACTTATCAAGTGCGGAAATTCACTTAAGTACTCCTGACGACGCGATTTCAGACAAGACCATAAACATAATATTCAACTCAAAAGAACAAAGTGATTGGTGCAAATTAACTTGCAACGAGAGTGTGCTTGAGTCCAAGGGGGTAGATAAATCAGGCATATGAACCTTAGATCAGGCAGACACTTAGGCCGAGACAGACAAAGCCTCAGATCTTCTGAAGCTAGTGTCAATCACACTGCCAGGTCTTGGGCCCAGCAGTTGAGTGATTACACATACACTTCCAGATCAGAAACCAGTGATTCTGAGATGTCCTATCACATGGAGAGACCAGTAGGTAGTTCAGGGTTGGCTTATCTAGAAAAGCCAGAGGGACCTTACAAGACTCAGCTGGAATACATCAGGACGAATCGTCTAGGTGCTCGCATCTACGAAGACGGACTGAGAAGATCGGTGGTCCAGATTAAGAACCCCGATCAACCCCATGGATTAGACCACCCGGTAGTCAAGTTTGAGAATGGAGCATACCTAGATAAAGAGGGGACTATATATGTAGTCACCACTCTTCCCGATAGAACTGATGAGTTTGGAAATGTGATTGCGGAGACCGACATGGGTGATATAAAGCAAGGGAACTTAGAGAGAGAGCCAAGAACTCCCCGTGGTAAATCTGTCTTGACCAGAATCATGACTCCAGAGTGGATTCCACAGGATAATAAAAGCATAGATCTGCTTTTAAACCGAGAAACCGATGAGGCTTTTTGGAGATACAAATCTGCTCAACCCCAGGAAGTGAGTGCCCTCACAATCTATGAGTTTAAAGACCCTAATTGCCCAGGCCAAGTAACCTACCTAGGCAATGCATCAGAGAGAATCTTCGTGGTCACTGAGCATGGCAGACATGCCTACACATGGAAGGGAGAATTTGTTTTTCCCCAACCAAGGTCTAATGTGTCCTTTGGTCACCAAGGAGCTGGGACCTCCCAAGCTCATGGAGCTCAACGAGATAGAAGTAGAGACAAACCTGAGGTAAGTTTTGCCAACTCCCTGGGAAGAGAAAGAACGGGAACAGAAAGGAATAGAGTGGAGCCTGAGAGACATAGAACCCCATGGAATCAAAGGAATATTGATGATTTTCCTTTGCCAAGGCCGAGAGAACACACTAGGACCCTGCGACCAACTCAACTAGTGAAGTCCATGAAGAATTACTTCGATGGCACGGGAGACCCTTATGACCATGTGGCAGAATTTCGGCAAGTATTGAAAGCTGAACAGGTAGAGGACCTATTCACACAATATAATGCTTTCGGTCTAACCCTTAGGAACACTGCCCTTACGTGGTTTCAACCACTAAATGAGAGGCATTTCAGAAACATAGACCAGCTCTTAGAGGCATTTATTGTTGAGTTTTCTAAGAGTGGAATCAGGCATAACACCTCCTCACTAATTCATAGCTTCAAACAAACACCTCAAGAGACGGTCAGACTAGCTGGAAGAAGATTTAGATAGTACCTGGAGAGATGCCCGATGCCGGAGTTACCCACACCAGCCAAACAAGTGGCCTTGTTCCTAGATGGATTGTTGAGCACTAAGCTCAGGTCATATGTGTACCTGAAGGACCCCAGAACGATAGAAGAGTGCGTGCGCATGTGCATAGACATTGAGGACAATCTAGGTGAGGAATTAGAACTATCAAAAATCTATAAGGATTCTGATAGCTCTAGTAACATGACATTTGGTCAATCCACATCCATCGAGGAACTTGCAGAGAAGGTAGCCCAAAAACTAGGTGTCTCTAGCAAGCAAATTCCGAGATTTGCCCCAGTTAAGCGGTGTTACAATTGTGGCGGTGAACATATGGCAAGTGTATGTCCCATTATGGCCCAACCCCAGGCGAATCCTAGTAGCCAGTACTGCACCATAGAGCGCAGGTACACCAACCACACTGCACAAGACTGCCCATATAACAAACAAACTGTTAGGCAAAATTATCCTCAGCCATATCCACAACATGGTAGATACCAGAATCAGTACCCACTACAACAATACAACAGACCACAGCAAACTTATCAACCACCTTACCAAGGGCAGCAGAGACCTCAACCAGTCCTAGTACAGCAACCCCCTGCTTCCACCAATGTGATCCCAGTGAAATATGCATCTACTGAAGAAAATCCGAATAGAGCCATAGTCCCAGTCACCCCATTGCTATCAGACAGTGATCCAAGTGACCATAGTTTTGACTCCACACATATGGATAGCCCACAGGCTTACTACATGCAGTCACCCGAGCATAACGAGGCATACTATTATGAGGACCCAAGTGAAAATAGCGGGGAACCTGAGTATGCTAATGTCATGTACACAAATCCCAACTCTAGACCTCAACCTAGGCAGGTACGACCCCCATTTCCTAGAGGACCATGCTTCAGATGTCAGGGAGATCACCTTATACGTGTTTGTCCACTGCCTGCCCCTACACAACCTCAACCAGTAACCATTCAGGGTTTCTATCAAGACTATGGGAAAGAGCATCTCCTACGAGATTGCCCAAAGAACCCTAATAACATGCCTAAAATCACTCCTATCAATGTTGTTGGGTTAGTTGTAGACTCCACAGGGAGTGTGACTTCCACTGCACCTGTGCAGGTGATCACAAGAGCCCAGGCACTTCAACAACACCAAGGTGTTGGTCCTGAAAAGAGCCCCGAGGTGAGTGAAACAGAGAGCATAACCAAAAAGAGGACTAGAGCCTGGAAGGATAGTCGTGAAAGAATGAAGAGGCAATGGGCAAAAAAGATAAACGAACTTGAAGAAAGCTTGAGAGAAACCAAGGCAAAAATCACAGAGATCACATCTCAACCGCACTCCCACACACTTCCACCACTACCATCCCCATCACCCTCCATTTCTCCACCCTCTAATACACCCCACGTAACCCACCCACCACCCCGAGTAGGATGAGTATTAGCTGACCCCACTCCTGAAGGCTTGGACATGATGTTCAAGGCCTACCAGGCTCGACTTCAAGAAGGGCCAACAGCTGCAAACCTAGACAAGAGTTACCCTAGAGCAGATTTAGAGATTGAACGGATGAAAATGTGCATGAAAATGGTAGAACAAGATCAAGCTATACTTGAGACTAGTCAAAAGTTCAATCAGACAAACTCTGTCAAGCCGGATTTGCATTTCCAAGGCTTACTAGAAAGATTAGAGCAGTTGGTAAACAAATCACAAGTTTCTTTACCTCCACAGGCTCAACCAGTTGTTGAAAGAGGAAGCTCACCACCAAAGGGAGCTTATGTTCCTAACTCCACGGATGCTGGAATACCTCCTTCAATTCAACAGTACTCTCAAGAGTTCTTGCAGGAAATACAAGAAGAGAAATGGGCCAAGGAGAAGGGTGATTCCCCTCCTATTCCTGAGATTGATGATCTTCGTGATCAATTTCCCCAAGACATTCCGTCTATCTATGGAGATCAAACAGAGCAACAAGAGGATGAGAGATTAGATTTTGAATCTAATTCTTTACAAGAGTTACCTCATTTCACAGGCCCATGGGAATCTGAATCTCTCCAGATCAGAGCCCCCACAATATTGGTAAGAAATGAAGACTCAGTGATTCCAAGAAACACTGATGTTGTGAAGAACACTAAGGTTCAATGTCATCTCACTGTAGAGGAGCTCCTCAAGGCAAAACCGGAGCTCTGGAATCATGTGAAGGATCAGGTTCCAGAACTTGAATCCAATATACCAAAAGTAGGCTCTAAGCAAAAAGTTCCAGAGATACCTCTCGACAAGATAGGGGACATGAGCGAAGGTGAAGAAGGTAACACTTATCTTCCGATCACCTATCAAGGTTACACAACCAAAGCAATTGTGGATTCGATGCTGGTGTTGCTATTGCGACCACCTCCTTGTGGAAGCGATGGGGCAAACCCACCTTAAGACCAACGAGAATGAAACTTCAAATGGCAGATGGTCATTTTGAAAGACCTCTCGGATTGCTTGAAGGGATAACTCTAACCACTTGTGGTGTAGAGTTTGAACATACATTTGCTATATGTGACTTTGAGAAGAATAATGTTTACGAGATGATCCTAGGAAGACCTTTCCTACGACAATTGCAAATAGTACAGGATTGGGGAACCAACTCCTTGTACTTACAGCACTTAGGGGTCACCACCAAGGTCAATCTGAAGGATTACACCTTCAGAGATGTACCACCCCTACAGTGGAATCCTATCCACAAAGCGAAAGAAGATTCTATCTCCGTGCATTCTGGAAGTTCACCTGAACCATCCTGGCTGCATGAAGATACTCACTTGTGGATGTGCAAGGTCGCGGAGGAAGAGGAAAAGCGCCTAAAAGCGAGAGAAGAAGGAACTCCCCCAGGAGATAGACCAATAAAAGACCCAGCCTATACACCAATGATATTTCCAGATGAGGAATTTGAGCCTCATGGTTGGGCAGAAATCTTAGCTACCATGGACATTGCAGTCAATGAGGAACAATGGACACCCCATTGTGATGAGGAGGGTTATGATATTTCAGTGTTCATGTGTCAGCCCTTGTTGGAAGAGTGTGATCCTAGTGAGTTCATAGAAGAAGAGAATGACGATGATCTAGAATCCATTGTGATGGATACTTACTTTGACTCAGAGGAACACTACTTAGAAGACATAGGAGTGTTAACCCTTGCGAGTATTAAAACGATAAATTCAAAGAAAGGAAGTGAAGGAGGTCAAAAGAAAAAGAAAAGGAAAGCAGTGAAACAAGAAGAGGAAGAATCATTGTTTGAAGTACCAGAAAATTTCAAGAAATATGAACTGGAAGACCGAAAAATTTTGGTACGAATGCCTAAGAGAGAGGCCATTATAGGAGAAGCATATGACAATAAAGAAAAGACCAAAAAAATTGTAGTGACCATTGAAGGGAACGAAGAGCGATGTACGTACATAGGAGACGACCTAAGTGCAAAAGAAGAATTAGAGCTTGTAGCACTATTAAGGGAATATAGGGATGTGTTCGCATGGCACTATAGAGATTTGAAAGGAGTAGATCCAGAGATTTGCTCTCATACGATTCCGATGACCGCTGATGCCAAGCCCACCAAACAAAAGCCCTACACATATAATGACAACTATGCAGCCAAAATAAAGGAGGAAATTGACAGGCTGATTGAAGCTGGATTCATCTATGAGATTGAGCACACTGAATGGGTGTCCCCCATTGTAGTGGTGCCCAAGAAGAATGGGAAATTGCGAGTGTGCATTAACCTTAAAAAAGTTAATGCCGCTACGATCAGAGATAGTTATCCACTTCCAATCACCGAACATCTATTGGAGCGTGTTGCAGGCAAGGAAGTTTACAGCTTCCTTGATGGATTTTCAGGTTACAACCAAGTAGCCATTGCCCCCGAAGATCAACACAAAACGGCCTTTGCCACAGAATGGGGAATCTTTGCATTTCGTGTGATGCCATTTGGGCTCACCAATGCACCTGCAACATTCCAAAGACTCATGTGTCATGTCTTCAAAGAGTTCTTGCGAAAGAGCTTAGAAGTATATGTGGATGATTTATGCGCTCATTCCCAAGAAAGAAGTTACCACATCCCTGAGCTCAGGCAAATCTTCAACAAGTGTAGAGATTATCGAGTGTGTCTGAATCCAGAGAAGTGTGTGTTCATGGTACGAAAAGGTAAGATCTTAGGTCACATTGTTTCTAAGAATGGAATTTCAACAGATGAAGACAAAGTAAGAGCAATAGCAGAGTTGCCCAGACCAAGGAATGTTAAAGAGGTACAAGCCTTTATGGGCCATTGTGGATATTACCGTAGGTTTATCCACATGTATGCCATCATAGCTAAACCTCTTTATGGGTTGTTAACAAATTTTGAGTGGAGCGATGAATGCGAGACTTCCTTCAACGAGCTGAAGAGACATTTGTGCACAACACCAATATTGACTACTCCGGATTGGAGCAAACCCTTTCATGTCCATGTAGATGCCTCCAATCATGCAATAGGATGTGTGCTAGCACAACCCACAGGTGAAGGAAACCTAGATTTGCCGATAGCATATGCTAGTAGGCAATTAAATGCAGCTGAACGAAATTACACCACAACGGAGAGAGAAGGCTTAGGCATGGTATATGCTGTGAAGAAGTTTAGACACTATCTATTAGCCAATAAGTTCAAGTTTTTCACTGATCATCAAGATTTACTATATTTGGTCAATAAACCTTGCAATACAGGCCGCTTAGTAAGATGGTTCCTCTTACTAATGGAATACGACTTTGAAGTTGTTGTCAGGAAAGGTAGAACCCATCTTAGGGCAGACCATCTTTCTCGCATCACTTCAGGAGAGCCACCGCAAGGAGTGTCGGATGAATTGCCCGATGCTTATCTGTTCAATTTAGAAGTTGTTCCTAAATGGGCAAATAAGTTGGTACCAGTCCTAACCTTCGGGCCTGCAAATAAGAATGTGAAAACAAGCAAAGAGGAAATTGTAAAATCACTAAAGTATCAAATATTGGCCGAAAGTATGTACAAGCAAGATACTGAGGGTGTATTAGCTTGTTGTGTCGAGGACGATGAGCATACTAGTTGGTTGCAACAAGCCCATGAAGGATTGCTAGGAAATCACTACTCTAAACAACGAACATTGCAGAATCTAATACGCTTAGGAGTGTATTGGCCTAGCATGGACAAAGAAATACAAGAGTGGATCCACAATTGTCCAGTGTGCCAGAAGAGACCCCCAGTGGAACATGCCACTCTTTATCACGTGTCATTAATCCCAGATTGGAGTGCTCCATTGGTCGAGTTCACGAAATCGGGAACATTACCCAATCAGGCTAGTCTTGCAAGAAAACCGAGCATGGAGCAAGAGGCTCAAGACTATGCCTTAGTAGGAGACAACCTATATCGAAGAGGCAAGGATGGTTACCTAAGACTGTGCATTCATGAATCAGACTATTTGAAAGTCTTAGAAGCGGCACACAGCGGTACTGCAGGTGGACACTTTGGGCCTGACAGAGTAATTAAGACCATTCTATTTTCAAGACTTTGGTGGCCCACTCTTCATATGGATGCACATACTTATGTGAAGAGTTGTGACACATGCCAACGTGCCCAATATCCGATAAGAAAAGATGAAATGCCTTTAAGGCCAATGATGGGAGGACGTGCATTTTCAAAGTGGGGTATAGACTTTGTAGGTCCCATCAATCCCCCAGCTAGAAACTCCCATGCAGAATATATTATTGTAGCTACAGATTACCTTACAAAGTGGGTGGAAGTAAAAGCCACGACAAAGAATGATGCTCAAACGACGGCTAAGTTCTTATTCGAAAATGTGTTCACTAGATATGGGTTACCAATAGAGTTGGTTAGTGATAGAGGTACCCACTTCTTGAATGAGGTCATTGAAAATCTCCTTCAAGAATTCATGGTGATACATAGGAAGTCTGCACCCTATCACCCACAAGCTAACGGACAAGCCGAGAGCACGAATAAGATCCTATGTAACGTATTGACGAAACTTGTAAATAATAAACGCTCGGATTGGGACAAACAACTTCATCATGCTGTTTGGGCATACCGAGTTGCTTACAAAACGGTACTCAATGCCACCCCATTTCAGATGGTCTTCGGACAAAATGCGGTGCTACCATTAGATTTCCTAATTCCAGCTTTAAGAGTAGCACAAGAGCATGAGTGGAATGGACACGAGTTGTCCTCTAGGATCTTTGATCTAGAGCGTTTAGGTGAGACGAGGCTACGAGCAGCAGCAGGCATCTATGCTGCAAAGAAACGGCAAAAGGCATACTTTGATGCCCATGTGAAGGATAAGGGCTTGAAAGCAGGAGATCTAGTTTTAGTCTACACATTGAAACAACACGCAAGAAAGCTAGAAAAGAGAGGCTACGGACCTATGATCATCAATAGGATCTCCACAAGTGGAGCAGTACAACTAGCCACTCTAGAGGGGGATGTTCTCCCAAACTATATTAGCGGGTGCAGAGTCAAGCTGTATCAAGAACCCCTCACGGAGGAAATGCTAAGTTGACTCAATACTGCTAAGCAACGTAAAGAGGAGGAAAAACGAATTCGAGAAGAAGCACAGGCAGAGGCCTTAGAGCGTATCAGACGAATGAAGTTGAGGAGACAAGGGAGGGATCAGCATGTGACTGACACTCAAGAGTCCCCAGGCTATCACATGGCCATGAGCGAGGCTTCACGTGAACGTACCCATAAGATAGTGGACCGACGACCTTTTGTGACCCTAGGAATAGAACAAAGAAACGGCACAACAAGCGTGAGGGCTTTAATTGATTCAGGAGCAGCCACAAGTGCAGTTCGGCTTTCTTATTGCCAGCAGCTGCAATTGGAGGTAAAACCCCTAGAAGCATATCTGATAGGATTAGGAGGTGTTGAAACCCCTTGTATGGGAGAGGTGGATCTTCCCCTCTACATACAAGAGGTCCTCATGCCAGCAAAAGTGCTAGTGTGTGAAGACGAGGATCTGACCGAACCTCTTGTCTTAGGCCAAGACTGGATCTACGATCACGCAGTCAACCTCAACCTAAGAAGTGGACTTCTTCAGGCTTGGGTAGGCCAAAGCCGTCTCACGATTGAATTAGAAAATCAAACACTCAAACCAATAGAACAGGCACCAACTCCTGGTCCCTCCAGGAACCCACATGAAGATAACAATGTTGTTCTTGAACAAACTTCTATGGTGCAGAGGATTATCAATCTTACTAAAGGTACAGGAGCCAATAAGGAGTTCCTAACTGACCCACAGAAGATTCTAAACGAGCAGACCGAACATCACTCGACACGAAGGAGGCTGCTGGTCAAGAGGCAGGAGCGCCAACCCGTGCAACATGGAGCATCTCGTGGCGTGAAGCAGATCTGGATACGCAAGGATGGAAAACCCACAGCTCTAATAGCAGACTCTCAAGGAGACAAGAAGCGTGCCTCACCATCAAGGAACAAAGTGAAGAAGCCCCCTAGGATAACCCCTAGGCATACCATTTCTATTTGGGTTCCTAAGCGGTCAATGAAGGCCACCCCTAATGCTAGACAGATATGGGTGCCCAAGGCTTGCTTACAAGCCCAAATTACTTCACCTTCAGGCACTAGGATGAAGCAACTTTCACAAGCACTCGTGGCCAACAACTCAGAAAATGAAAAGATATCTACACCTCTCACTGCCTCCACTCCCATCAACCCTAGGAATGTCTGGAAATGGGTACCCAAAAGGTCCCAAATACATCACACTCCCATCCAGAAACCTTCACCTATCTTTAGCTCTAAGAGCTACGACTCCTCTATCCAAGCGTGGAGAATTAAACTGTGTACTAAACCCCCTGACCCAATTCTGTAAATCCGCCCACACTAACACAGGAGCATTCCGAGCCCATTGCATAACCAAAGCATGCATCTAGGATGACATTGACCTCTAATCACCACTCACACCTATCACAAACACTTCACCACTAACCACTGACCTCAGGGATTGTCATGTTAGTATTGTGAAGGGAACACCATTACGTCTTGTTTCCTATGCAACACTAATGTGCCTTTCTTCTTCCAGCAGATAAGCAACCTACTCTCATGGCAACAGCGGCAGGCACAAGCTCTCAGGCAGGATCTGGTGCTCCAATCAATTGGGATGCCATGCCGGTGGAGGCCCCACCAACAGCCCGGCCTGAGGAGTTCGTGAATGTGCGGAGGATTCCTATTCCAGATCCACCAAATGGTCTAACTGAAAGAGTAAAGGGGCATTCTCACTGGTTCAATGAGATGCCAGGAGATTTGGGAGATGCGGATCACATCTGGGAATCCAAGATGGAATGTGGAGGAGTGTGGTGGACCTTCCAGTTCTTCTCCCGAGAATTCGAAGCATTGCAAAATGCAGCTCCACTTCAAGATATCTGGCAAAAAGCAGGATTACAAACTTATTTCAGTGCAGCTCTCCCTAAACCAGATTTCCTCAGGTGCTACTACCTAATTGCCACGCTGAAGCCGACAGGGGATAAGGATCATTCAGGCACATTCTGGGTGCCCTCCTTGTCAAATCTGGAGGAAATGAGGAAGTTTGAATTGAATGTTACTTTAATAAGGGAAGCACTTCAGATGTATGGCACGCATGTACCTTCTGACCGTGACCCCTTGATACCCGAGTCGATGAAAAGCAATAGAATCAAGAAGCTAAAAGAAATGTGCGCCCTCACCCCCAACATCGCCATACCTTTGCGGATGTGTCTCCAACACTTCGCATTCCCAGCTCAGGACCGTTTCACCCAACCTCACAAGAAGATATGGTATGGGTTATATCTAGCAGAGACTGGAAGCTTGCCCATTAAGATGCCTATATGGATCTTGGACCAAGTGTATGAGGCAGGCAAGCGGGGTGTGAGGAAGCCTACTCTACATGGCTGTTGTGCGCTTACAAGAATCATCTACAGATGTCTTGCATATGATGTGCCAGTTGCCCGAGCCCTAAAGTATGCACAACTGGAGCTGTTCAAAGGGCGGAAGTCAGGGAGCCAGCCTGCAAAACGAATGCGTGGATCGCTCTCCCAGGTAACGATCCCTCAAGAAGCCACGACCGAAGCTTCTCCCCGACCAGAAGCTCAGGTCACACCTTTCACGATCCATCTTCAAGGAGTTCAAGCTAGGGAGGTGGTACAACCCGTTCCATCCGCCCCTCCACTACCTACCGATGCAGAGTTTGAATCTATGGCCACCTTCACAGAAGATCCAAACTTCGATTTTGAAAGATTCCTGCAGACGGTCCCCCTATCCGACAGTGAAGATTCCTCTGACAATGTTGATCCGGGTGCATCAGTCCAAAGAGAACAGCCACGGGGCGAGACCAGCAGAGTACATGGGGAAGAAGTGGCACAACATCCTCAGGACCCAAATACACAAGTTCAGGAAGGTGCACAAAGAAATGAACCAGAAGACAGTGGAGAAGAGGCCCCTGCCTACACGGCACAACTCAGACGGCTATACAAGACCATCAAGCAGGTACAGAGAAGACATAAGATGACAGAAGAGGCGAATAGAGCTCTAGTGAACCAGATGCTCCAAACCGAGAATGTCGACTCACATTTTGTGGAATCATTGAATCTATTGGCAGAGACATGTGGGATCGGGGAAGCATTGAGGACAATGGTCTATCAAGAAAACCCTATCTATGATCAACAAAGGATTGATACATGGCCACGACGCGGGAAAATGATTCAAATGGAAGCCTCTACCGCCTTGCCTACTATAATTTCAGAGGATGTTCACATGACGAGCCCAAGTCCCACTGACGAACAAGAGGTAATTACTCACGTACCATCTCCACCGCCACCTTCCATCCACCCTTCAGAACCCTTCTCCACAATCCCTTCGGAACAACCGATATCCACCCATCATGAAACCATTGTACACACCTCCATTTTTACATCCTCCCCTTTACCCACATCCAGCACTTCCACCCAAATTTTTGAGCCCCACACCGGTCATCCGGCCACCGATCAAACCATAATAGGTCACCCTTCCTATCTCCCCGCCCTTGGACAACCACTTGCCAATAGCCAGACCTCATCCCATCCTTTTCCATTCACCCACACCCAAACCCTATCCACCACTCCCCTAGCAACTGCCTCACACTCAACCCAAGTCACACAACCCTCATTCTGGACAAACCTTGTAAATATACTCCAACAGGTGGATAATTATAATAAAAAGTCCCTTTCCCAACCCCACTCCCCCACATTCACTGCCACCACTATCACACCACCCACCATTCCTGTATTCACAGTGCACACTCTCACGTCCGATCCCATGGACATCTCACCATCCACAGGATCACCCACCACCACTGTTATTCCAACATCACCATGTATCATTTCACTCACGTCGCCATTTCCAAGCACTGTAGGCACAACATCCACTTTTCCCTTTCCCATCTCCCGAACCCTTGCATCTTCCACCTTTACCCCTGCACCCACTTCATTTAGTCATGCACTCAACACCATGCTCGAAGCTGCTGCCCAACTTAAACAGGAATACAGGTTACTAGAAGAAAACAATAAAGAACTCTGTACTTTGTCAGCCCATCTCCAGGCACGTGTCACTGCCCTGGAGTTATCTAATACGGAATTACAGCAGGAGGTGACTACCCTCCAACAATATCAGGTGGAGCTCGAGTCCACACATACAGAGAAGAGTAGGGTAACTGAAGAACAACTTAGAGATCAGCTAGCCCGTAACGCTAGACTACAACGAAACATGGCTCTACTCCGACGCCATTTAGCTGCTGCTCAAGAAGAAAACAAAAGACTACAACAACAAAATCAAGACAACCTCGAAGCAGCTATGGAAAATACTCCAGGGGCACCCATTGACCCGGCTAAATTCCAAGCCATCCCCTCAGAAAACATACAACAAATATTGGAAGCTTATGCCAATCTCTTGGAAGCACATGATCAGCTTGCTGACCAAGTCAAAGACCTACAGAAAGCCCAAAGGCCTACCCAACACCAACGAGAACTTAAAGAGATGGCCAACGCTGCAACCTCACCAGAGCCGGAATTATCAGTAACCAATGAAGTACTTGAGCTAAGGCAACAGGTTGCAGAGTTGAAAATCAAGTTGTTACAATATGAACGACCTCCTTCCCCACCTGAGCAACCCATAGAAGAAGAAGCAGTTATTATTCCAGTGGAGGAAGCATTTGAAGAGAACTATGAGCCTCAACCTTTTCCCGGAGGCACAATCACTGAGGAGGGATAGGACACTTATGAGGAACCCCCATCGGCATGGATGAAACAGGTAGAAGAAATGGGGCAGACTCATGAAGAACGTATCTCCTACCAGATGTTGGCCATGAAGACCATTGAAGAAACCATACTTCAATCAGACTACTTCAGACATCTTGCCCCTAGAAGACTAATAACCAGCTCAGAATTACAATATAAGCCATACTTTGTACTGTTGGCAGACTACAACGCCGAGATCAAACGTAAGACCAACAAGTACCCAACTTTCGCAACACAATTTGAACCTGAGGACATTCCAGAGGAGGCGCGCAAAGGGAAAATACACCAACCCATCTGGAGGCAAAAGCTATTGGAAACCTATCCCGAGATGCTACGGACATGGGACCACGCACCCATGCATTTGAAGTATAACAATTGCTATGGACCAGTGCAACGGAGAAGAACATGGAAGTCATTCGCCATCAAAGTCAAGAACAACGCCAATTGCAAAGAATGGCTCAATTACCCTGCCATTGCACCCCCAAACAGCACGCCTACTGTAGCCTACATGATGGCTACCATCAGACATTGGCTTCCATGCCTCCACCCTATGCCAGATGTGGCTGCCCAGATGGTGCTCAAGATCTTCGATATGATGCAGGTTGTGCTCAAAACTTTCCGAAATGTCTATCATATTCAACCTCCGATTCCCGGGTTTGTGAATGGTAATTATGACCTGCTATATGATATGAGCACCACCCCGAGCATACGAGTTGCTTATGCATGGCACGCACGCATCAGATATCTCCCTGCCTGCTACAAGCAAACTTTCGATGAAATGTTCACCACAGGGTTCTGGGAAGCACACTCAGAGGTGTTCGCGCCACGGCCCACCCATTTGTTACACCTCTTTGCATGCGAACAAACCATGCACTCAGAACTCTACACAACGCCACAACCGGACATACCGAGTGCAGTCAATTGGGAGACCCTCCAGAGAGACTTGGTTCGGGGACTACGCATCAAGGAACAAGAAGTGGCAACCGACCTCCGGCAAGAGTACATTGATCAAACGGTGGAGCAGAGGTCTGTCAGAGGCGACAGACGCTAGGGGGGGGAGAGTGTTGGAAGTATACGGGAAGAAGCAAGTACGGACACACATGCAGATCTAGCACTAAGGCAACCCATTTTTTTTCAAAACCCTCACATCATTTTAAAGTGATTCTCATCACTACAAACCCTTGTAAATATCATTTCACCTTTTTGTAGCTCCATTTTGTACAAGCCGAGGAGTCCTCGAGCTTGGGGAGCCTTAGAAGTAGTTTCCTGCCAATTTTTATAATTTTTAGATCTCGTTTGGGCCCTCAAATAAGCCCTAGAACCTAATTTTTAACTAGGCCGGACACTAGGTCTGGACAGGGCCAAAGCTAGTCAAAAACTATAAATAGAGCTAGAGAGCTCATTTTTGGGGCTAGCTTCTTGTAGTTTGAGCTTGTATGAGAACTTGGATGCAATAGAAGTGATTCCATTGTCTTACTCTCCTTGTTCTTGCCGTGTGTGCGCGTGTGTGTGTATGTGTGTGCATGTTAGTGTGCTTCTCACTCACGCATTTGTGCTTCCACTTGCTCGTGGTCTTCATACCATCCTCACGTCTCCCCGGATTGACATTAAAGGAGGTGCTACTCATCACTGAGCTACACACACACACAAACGGTAGCGGTCTCTGATTCCCTCATATACCTGGCATCTACATGTGTAGTGCTCCTCGTCCTCCACCTCCTCCTACATATCCTCCATAATCTCTCGTCCCTCGGGGTATGTGTCGCTCGCCCAACCTCAATCCCGACCTCGTGTGATGATAGTCTGAGCTGCCAAATGGTTACTCTCTCAGTTGGTGCCATGTATGTATCCATGTATCCACTCTCTCCATGTATCGTGTATGTATACACTACAGTATATGTATATATATATATATATATATATATATATATATATATATATATATATATATATATATATATATATATATATATATATATATATATATATATATATATATATGTATATATATATATATACGTATAAATATATATATATATATATATATATATATA
>CM035442.1:56674631-57022131 GCA_020310875.1 Ceratopteris richardii
TTTCCTGCCATATGAAGTTTAAGATTGGTCTTATATGCAAAAGAACAAAGAGGCTCAAACTTAAGTTCGAGCCTCTGAGCTTTTCCAACCATATCAAGTTTAGGATTGTTGGATCACATGATATGAGCCTCAGCTTTTCCAGCCATATCAAGTTTAGGATTGTTGTGTCTTATGTGTAAAAGAACAAAGAGGCTCGAACTTAAGTTCGAGCCTCTGAGCTTTTCCAACCATATCAAGTTTAAGATTGTTGTGCCTTATGTGCAAAAGAACAAAGAGGCTCGAACTTAAGTTCGAGCCTCTCAGGTTTTCAACCATATGAAGTTTAGGATTGTTCGGTCACATGATATGAGCAAAAGAACAAAGAGGCTCGAACTTAAGTTCGAGCCTCTCAGCTTTTCTAACCATATCAAGTTTAGGATTTGTGTCTTATATGCAAAAGAACAAAGAGGCTCGAACTTAAGTTTGAGCATCTGAGCTTTTACCAACCATATCAAGTTTAGGATTGTTGTGTCTTATGTGCAAAAGAACAAAGAGGCTCGAACTTAAGTTCGAGCCTCTCAGCTTTTCTAACCATATCAAATTTAAGATTGGTCTTATATGCAAAAGAACAAAGAGGCTCGAACTTAAGTTCGAGCCTCTGAGCTTTTCCAACCATATCAAGTTTAGGATTGTGGGATCACATGATATGAGCCTCAGCTTTTCCAACCATATCAAGTTTAAGATTGTTGGTCACATGATATGAGCAAAAGAACGAAGAGGCTCGAACTTAAGTTCGAGACTCTCAGCTTTTCTAACCATATCAAGTTTAGAATTTTTGTCTTATATGCAAAAGAACAAAGAGGCTCAAACTTAAGTTCGAGCATCTGAGCTTTTACCAACCATATCAAGTTTAGGATTGTTGTGTCTTATGTGCAAAAGAACAAAGAGGCTCGAACTTAAGTGCGAGCCTCTGAGGTTTTCCAACCATATCAAGTTATCATGTAGCAAAAGAACAAAGAGGCTCGAACTTAAGTTCGAGCCTCTGAGCACATCAATTTTAGGATTGGTGTCTTATATGCAAAAGAACAAAGAGGCTTGAAGTGAAGTTCGAGCCTCTGAGCTTTTCCAACCATATCAAGTTTAAGATTGTTGGATCACATGATATGAGCGTCAACTTTTCCAGCCATATCAAGTTTAGGATTGTTGTGTCTTATGTGCTCAGCTTTTCTAACCATATCAAGTTTAGGATTTGTGTCTTATATGCAAAAGAACAAAGAGGCTCGAACTTAAGTTCGAGCATATGAGCTTTTACCAACCATATCAAGTTTAGGATTGTTGTGTCTTATGTGCAAAAGAACAAAGAGGCTGGAACTTAAGTGCGAGCCTCTCAGGTTTTCCAACCATATCAAGTTATCATGTAGCAAAAGAACAAAGAGGCTCGAACTTAAGTTCGAGCCTCTAAGCATATCAAGTTTAGGATTGGTGTCTTATATGCAAAAGAATGAACTGAAGTTCGAGCCTCTGAGCTTTTCCAACCATATTAAGTTTAGGATTGTTGGATCACATGATATGAGCCTCAGCTTTTCCAGCCATATCAAGTTTATGATTGTTGTGTCATATGTGCAAAAGAACAAGGAGGCTAGAACTTAAGTTCGAGCCTCTAAGCTTTTCCAACCATATCAAGTTTATGATTGTTGTGTCTTATGTGCAAAACAACAAAGAGGTTCGAGCCTCTCAGGTTTTCCAACCATATCAATTTTAGGATTGTTTGGTCACATGATATGAGCACAAAAACAAAGAGGTTCGAACTTAAGTTCGAGCCTCTGACCAACCATATCAAGTTTAGGATTGTTGTGTTTTATGTGCAAAAGAAAAGAGGCTCGAACTTAAGTTCGAGCCTCTCAGGTTTTCCAACCATATCAAGTTTAGGATTGTTGTGTCTTATGTGCAAAAGAACAAAGAGGCTCGAACTTAAGTTCGAGCCTCTCAGCTTTTCTAACCATATCAAGTTTAGGATTGGTGTCTTACATGCAAAAGAACAAAGAGGCTCGAACTTAAGTTCGAGCCTCTGAGCTTTTCCAACCATATCAAGTTTAGGATTGTTGGATCACATGATATGAGCGTCAGCTTTTCCAGCCATATCAAGTTTAGGATTGTTGTGTCTTATGTGCAAAAGAACAAAGAGGCTCGAACTTAAGTTCGAGCCTCTCAGCTTTTCTAGCAAAGAGGCTCGAACTTAAGTTCGAGCCTCTCAGCTTTTCTAACCATATCAAGTTTAAGATTGGTCTTATATGCAAAAGAACAAAGAGGCTCGAACTTCTGAGCTTTTCCAACCATATCAAGTTTAGGATTGTTGTATCTTATGTGCAAAAGAACAAAGAGGCTCGAACTTAAGTTCGAGCCTCTCAGGTTTTCAACCATATGAAGTTTAAGATTGTTCAGTCACATGATATGAGCAAAAGAACAAAGAGGCTCGAACTTAAGTTCGAGCCTCTCAGCTTTTTTAACCATATCAAGTTTAGGATTTGTGTCTTATATGCAAAAGAACAAAGAGGCTCGAACTTAAGTTTGAGCATCTGAGCTTTTACCAACCATATCAAGTTTAGGATTGTTGTATCACATGATATGAGCCTCAGCTTTTCCAGCCATATCAAGTTTAGGATTGTTGTGTCTTATGTGCAAAAGAACAAAGAGGCTCGAACTTAAGTGCGAGCCTCTCAAGTTTTCCAACCATATCAAGTTATCATACCAACTTTAAGTTCTAGCATTTTCATCTTTTCATGCCATAGGAAGAGGGTTGAACTTGGCAGGCTCGAACTTAAGTTCGAGCCTCAGGTTTTCCAACCATATCAAGTTTAGGATTGTTTGGTCACATGATATAAGCAAAAGAACAAAGAGGCTCGAACTTAAGTACGAGCCTCTCAGCTTTTCTAACCATATTAAGTTTAGGATTGGTGTATTATATGCAAAAGAACAAAGAGGCTCGAATTTAAGTTCGAGCTTCTGAGGTTTTCCAACCATATCAAGTTTAGGATTCTTGTGTCTTATTTCATCATTGGAACCTTTGATATTTCATCATTAGTTTCGAATTTAATTTTGAGCTTTTGAATCATATCAAGTCTCAGTCTGTGGATGTTACACTTGAACTTAAGATCAAGTCTCTTATCTTTTTCAGCAAAACGAATAGTATTTTTAACTCAAATATATTTTAACTCAAATATATTTTCAAATTTAAACTCAAGGGGAACGATCTTAAGAGGCTCGAACTTCGTAAATTTGATTTTAATCTATAATCTAAAGTATAATAATTAGAGAGAATAGTATTGATAATAAATTTGATGACTATGAATGAGAAATTTGATATTATGTTGATGTGATTTAAAAAAAGGTTTTTTGTTTGATTTTTCAAGAGCAATGGAAAACACAAATGAATTTCAAAGCAATGTGATCGATTATGTATTTTCATTGGAAAATTTATCAAAAACAAGTGGGATGAAGGTTCCTTCAAATAGGATTAAGGTTCAGAAATCTTTTGATTTGACACATAAAGAAGACATGAAATGGTTTGCTGAGATACTTATGATCATGAAGGAAACTTCAAAGGAGATGTACATTTATTTATGACAGATGCAGGATCTACATATGGTGATATGGGCAATATTGTTCATGTTAACGAAGATGTAAATGCACAAGGCACACCGTGTTTTACGTGTAAAGTGCTTCCAGATGGTGAGAATATTAATGCAAATAAGTTCTGCTTATCATGGGAGACTTTTTGTTTGGATGATATGAAAGATAGTATCTCAAAATCTGATCAATCATTAGGTTCAATTGGATCGATCGAATCAATAGATGACTTAGTGAAAATTATAAAAGAAGCCAAAAGATTGACACAGAAGTCAAAATCTTTGAAGCGAAGCTCAGATGTATTTGAGAGATCTAAGAAAAGAAAGTTGAAAGGTTCTTCAAATAAAGATTTAGGATCATCTTCAAATTCTGTACAAAACGATGAAGATGTATCAATCCGACATTTAGATAATAGGAGTGAAGAAACAGAAGATACGGTAGTGCAGCCACAAGAAAATAAAATGATGGATTTACTACTTCAAAAACAAGAATACTATGCTTTCGGTTCTGATGCAGTATTTAATGTTGATGTAAAAATATGTTTTCCAGCACCATCGAATTACGTATATCGAAAATTAAACAAAGATTGGGTGCATACATTAATGAATGATTTTGTCTTGGCTCTGAAAGAGAATGAAGTTCTTGCAGTTGTCATGCCTATTGATCCAAGTGTTAGAATACCTCTAAAAACTTTATCTCATGATGATATTGATAAAGTTGAGTATTGGATAATATCTGGACAGCATTCAATTAGTGCAGCAAAAACTTTACAAATTGTTAATTCTCCGATGGTGACATTACAGTTACGACAACAATTTGATATAGAAAAGCAAAAAATATAGTAAATTGTCCTCCAAAAATTTCAAGGGAGATATCTAAAGAGGCTAATTTGATGGTGGCAAAGTCATTACAGAAGGAACCATTTGTTGATCAACTTTTACAAGCTAGATCTCAATGGAAAGCCAATGGATGTCCATCCAAACCTCCTCCAGGTGTTAATCAGAGTAAAAGAGAATTTATATCATGGCTGGTATGTTTATATTCTTTGTATTTTTTATGTTTTAGTTATTATATATTATTATTTTTTAAAACTTGTATTTATTTAAACTATATGTTCTTTTTTGCAGAATTTTATAGAGACTGCAGAGCAAACTTTACAAAAAGGATTTATAAAGAATGATTTACATCTTCTTTTATGTAATGATGAGGAATGGAAGAATTGGATATCAATAATGCGTTTGTATAGTCAAGGGGCACTGGTGTGATATCAGTAATCAAGATACAGATATCAGGAATCAAGATACAGATAATACAAATGTGTTCGAGAATGTTGATGCTGAGATTGATGTACAACCTAGTGGAGAAGAATCAGAAAGTAATCAGGATGATACAGAAACCGATGAACATATTGTTACAATGGATGAAGATACTGCAGGTACTTCAAATGTATGAGAAGAAAAAGCAGCTTGAGAAAATATTGATTCCATGTAATGTAATAAATACCATAATTTTCAAAGTATATTTTTCTTTATATGCTAGTGATGATTGCATTTCTTGAACAATAGATTTTTATTTTGAATATATTAGCTTGTTGAATAAAGTGATGTGAATCGATTATATTTAAATCTTTTTATTTATTGTTAATATCATATGCTTGTGAGCTAAAATTAGACATCTCTTGTCTATTCGAGTAATTTAAAAATTATTGTCAATGATGCATAGATTCATATGTTATAATTTTTAAATTGATATGCATGATTTATGACTCTTTTGTTTGAAAAAATCTGAAACATATTGTTTTTTAAAATTATGATGCATTTGATTAAATACAATTTTGAAATGTACGGTTAAGATGCAAATATTGAACTGTGCTTGTGCGGTTTTTAAAATCGAAAGCTTATTGTTTGACGTAGATGCATAGAGAAATTAATTATAAGTGTTTAGAAAGAGAAATTAATAGATAGATAGAGAAATTAATAGATAGATTTTTATCATAAAGAGAAATTAATTGAGAAAATAAGTATTGATATGTCTGCATATTGTATTGATTATTCATATATATCTTTTGGATTTCTTTTTATTATAGATGTTAACAAAAATAAACATTTCATAAGTGATGATGGTATTGGAAAGCTTATTGGCCATTTCGAGGATGAAACGAGTATTATACATGAGCAAAGCTCTTTTCAAACGCCAGATAAGCTATCTAATGTTATGGAGAAACAACATGCTAGGCCTTTTTGGATTTTACTAGGTATATTGTCTAATATTATGATTATTTTATTCAATTTATAACTCATTTATTGAAGATATATCAATAAGTTATCTTAACATATTCTTTTTAGTTATTGTGTATTTATTATCCTCATTGTTTGATATATGCAGAGAATATCTATCATCCACTTCATATAAGGAACAATTTTCTCTTTCTCGATCTAAATGCCCTTTTGTTCAGCAAAGATATAAACAGATCAGAGAAAGATTATGTCAAAAATCATTCAAATATTGATGACCAAAGAATATTTATAAGTCGGAGATGTTTTGAATTTTTAGATTCTATTCTTCAACACTTTCATGTTGGTGTTTGGTCATCCACATTTAAAAATAATATTTTGAACAATGTGAGATTCATTGAGAAACATACAAAAAAAAGATATTCTTTTTTTATGGTGAGGAGTCAAGAAGATTATTATATGGATCACATTGAAGAAATATAAAAACCAGATCAACTTATCATTAATGATAGTTTCTTCAAAGGTTCTATCCCAATAGAAAATTGCATCGACATTACCCCTTATCAAGCAAGACATGATCATTTAGTATCGAGTGATCTTCTACCCTATGTTTTGAGCTTCATCCAAAGAGATGATATTTTGCTCAATCGAATCAGACAACCACATATAATCAAAGAACATCTTATATTTCCTATGTTTCAACTTGCAATGGAGAATTCATCGTCTATGTTAGACCATGATATTTTGAGTGAACCAAATGATCATTCAAATGATCATTCAGATAACTTGAGAGTATTTTCTTTTGATGACTATGAAGTACATAATAATAGTGAGAAAAAGCTAGATGTTCCATTGATTTTCAACAAAATTGAAAAGGAACATACAACAATAGCATCGACAAAGCTAGAGGTTCCATTGAATTGCAAGGAAATCGAAAAGGGAAATCTAGCAACAGTTGTTTCAACATTTGGTGTTCCACTTTTAAATAAAGAGCAGCTAAAATTGTTACAAATGTGCTACAAAAATAAAAGCATGAGAGAAAATCATGCAATAGTGTATGCTACAAGGTTGGGCTATCGACAAAGTCGTTTCATAAGTGGAGTTGCAGCAAAAGCATACATAAAAAGGTTACAAAAGGCATACCTTAATTTAATAGGTAAAGAAATTCTTCATACAATATTTATGTTTCTTTTAATATCTACAGTCAATTATTTATAAAACTTCTCTTTTGCAGGATAAAGAAAAGCGTTGACGGCAAGGTGGATGATTAAATTTATCTCAAGATCTTTTGATTGGTTTGAAGATAACCCATTTTTTTTAAATGTTAGTTTCCTTGTTTCATGAAAGATTGTTTTTCTTGTATATATAAATATATATATATATATATATATATATATATGAAGTTTTTTCTAGGCTTAGTCTACTTTTGATTATATTGATTGTAAGAAAAACTATAAAAGGAAATTGGAATCCCAATCCCATGAATATAAAATCATGCATTTAAATCAATTTTCTTATATTTTCTTATGTATTATCAATTTTAATTCATTATAAGTCTTGAATATTGAGAGAAATGATAATGGCTTAATTAAAGATATCTTTAATTACTATAATTATGAACTTTAATATAGAATGTAAAACAATTTAGTTGATTTTTATATAAATCTAATTAACTTCAAATTTTTTTGCAGAACAAAATGCTGATTTGCATATAAACTACAAAGAAAACAAAAGGTTGGCATTGATGTCTTGCTGGTCTTCACACATATATGAATCTTCATCAAGAAAGCAAGGATTTTCTTCATTCCAAAGAGATGAAAGAAGGGTATTGATACTGGAAATGAATGGCATTTTGCTCAAGACAATTGATAAGGAAAGGGGTGATCTATTACTTGAATCTTTGCAAAACCATATGAATTTTATTGAAGAGAACACAAGAATTGCACATTACGTTCGCAAGGATGCATTATATTTCTTGGATTTTTGTATGGATCTTTTTGAAGTGTGGATTTGGACCACAGAAAGACTGTCGATAGCTCAAAGAACACTTGCAGAATGTTTTCCAAAACACCATCAAAGATTTCATATTATAGCAGGTCAGGGTGCATGCCAAAAAACTGATATCCGTATCGGATATAAGTTTGTGCATCATAAAAACTTGGATACAATTTGGAAAATTTTTCCACATTTGGATGGAAATAATACCATTATTTTTTATGATACATTATATCATGTGATTTGGAATATGAAAGGCACTTATGTAATTCTACCGAAGCTGTGGAGGCAATCATCGGAGGAGTTGGAAAACTTTTTATCCAAAACAATGATTCCTTGGCTTTATGGATGGATTCGCTCAAAGAACAGACGTTTACAGTTGTAAATCAGAGACCTTGTGATAGAGAAACATATTATGTACTTGAACAATATATTGAGAAACGATATAAATGATTTTAAAATATTTGAACATCATGTATTTTATTGGTGTTTTTAAACACCACATATTTTTGGGACTGTTCAACCAAGTGAAAAATTATTGGTAGCCTAAATTGCACATATTTGAGTTATTATTGAATTCGATTGTTTTTCAAAGCTCTAAATTAGTATGATAGATTTATTATAAAATTATATGAAATAATCTTTTCAATTTTTAAACAACATAGTATTGACATAATTGTCATATCATTCACTTAAATGAACAATTACTAGTATGTCAAATTGCATATTATTAAGTATTGTTAAACTAGATCTAAATTCATGTGGTTGCTTTTTTTTTAAATGGAGGTTCAGCCGAGGCCTACTCCTCCGGGCCTACTGTATAAGGAAGGGCATAGTATCCGTGGGACCTACCTTATCCCACAAGAATAAGCGTTTACATAGCTGGGTTAAATTGCGATCACAACTATCGCAAAGAAGGACAAACGGTGGCACATTAGCAACAAGATACAACTTTTCATGTTAAACATGTCCCTTACATGTTTACATGTGTTGATGGGGGTTGAAGCACCGTCCCCGTCTCAAGAGGCAAGTGGCCCAACCACCCAAACAAGTGACCTGGGACCAAATTGAAATATAGACCAAATTGAATATATTTATTGTTTATATTAAATTGCGAGCTCTAAATTCATAAATTTAGAATGATTTGTCATATTAGGATGATATTTATTGATATATCAAATAGTGTATAATTGACCTATTATTATTGAATTGGATAATAACAGACTTCATATTTATGAACATTTATTGATATATCAAATAGTGTATAATTGACCTATTATTATTGAATTGGATAATAACAGACTTCATATTTTGAAAAAATTCAAGGCTGAATGCTTTTCTTTGTTTATTCATATTCTCCTTGGTGTTTTTTTAAAGAAGCTCATCAACTAATATTATTTTTTTGTCTATTGAAAACTTAAAACATTTTAACAAAAAGAAGATGTATTCATGACTTGATCTTTGTAAGAAGAATATAACATAGAAATTATAAGTTAATACCATCACTAGTATTATAAATGGGACTTGAATAATTCCCAAATTTCGTGAATAGGCCTTACAAGTGCAATATATAAAGAATAGTACATAAGGAAAATAATATTGTCCTTGAATGCAAGAAACAAATGTGTCATCATTCTCGGTAGATAAATCTAGTAAAGCTCAATGAAGTATCCTTGACATATATTGGTGTGACTACTATACATATCAGAGAAATAAAAAAGTGAGTGTCATCCTGGATCATCACACGTTGAGCTTGATATCTCAACATATATAAGTTCTCTCATCAATAAGTGCATCATGTAAATTTGCATAAAAAATGGAGATCTACATCATAACATGAAAACTATAAAGGCTGAGAAATCACCTCCTTTAGACCACCACTAGAATATCCACGTGTGAAAAGAGGCAAAAGAAGTGTCATACACATCTTTGGAGCTAATAGATGTCTCCTTAGTACATGAAAGTAATGATTGAATTGCATATTCCACAAAAACATCACAACTAGCCAAAATGTATTTAGTCTTTGGATGATACAGATGATAGCCTTTGCTTTCATAACTGTACCTAACAAAAATACATTTCACTGCTTTATCATCCAATTTCCTACATTATTGTTCGTGCACTAATGCATATGCCAGACAACCAAAAACACGTAGGTGAGCAAAAGATGGATTGCGACCATGCCAAGCCTTATATGGAGTGATAGACTACAATGCTTTAGTTGGACACCTATTCAGTACATATGCTCCACAAATAATGGCCTCAAGCCAAAAACTATGTGGTAAAACCTCATTCTTGACCATACATCTCACCATCTCCATGAGTGAACTATTCTTCCTTTCAGCAACTCCATTTTATTGAGGTACATACGGCACTGTACACTCACGTTTTATCCCATGCTCAGCCAAAAATGCATTAAAATGAGAAGACATATATTCTCCTGCTCGATGAGAATGGAGGGTGCCCATTTTACATGCTGACAAATTTTCAACCAAAACAATAAACTGTTTGAAGCACATAAGAACTTTGGACCTTTCTTTCAGTGGATACACCCATGCATGCCTAGAAAAATCATCAATAAAAGTCACGAAGTAAAGGTAGTCCCCAAAGGAGGGTGTCTGCATAGGACCACACACATCACTATGAACAAGTTGTAATTTTTTAGTAGCTCCAACTAAACCATCTTTTGGGAACAAGGAACTCTACATTTTGCCCAAAAAGTAGCCTCCACAAACATTTTTACCAAGTGCCTCAAGTGTTGGTAGAGAGTGTTGGAAGATTTCTCCTCCAAATGCACAACAAGAAGCTTGGACCCTTCCCAAGACCTATCTACCCTCAGACCAATACTCACTAAAACTAGTATACCTCACAATTCCTGAATCCAATCCAAAAACTCTTTTAGCCACATAAACTAGATAGGAAGATCTTTCCAATGAGCTATCAATCACTAGATTTGGACACCTGTATACCTGTCAGCTGAGTCACACAAGACAACCTAGTTTTCCTAGCAGGTTTTGGGTCAGAAGAGCAGACAAAGAAATAGCAATATCTCACAGGAAAAGAAGAGTTTTGCAAAAATTGTTTTTGGACTAGAATTCTTCTTTATAAGCCTTCTAGCAAGTACAAGAACTTTCAGAATGGAGCTTCCTACAAAGAGAAATTGAATTCCTAACAGGCTACTATAGAAATGGAGCACCCTTTGGAAAGGGTAGGAGAGATATACAAGAGAATAAGAACATCTATGAGAGCCTATGACTCAATGGAACATATATATGCAGCACGCCAACTTCTTAGCATCCACACACACCTTGAATGAGCTTGGATGGTCTTTATATAGCCATGAGAGCCTTCTATGACTCTTCATATGTCCTCCATGTCTCTTCACATGACCTCCTTGCCTCTTCACTTGCCTTGTGACTTTGTCTCTTCATTGGAGTGGCTTTTGGTGGTCCAATGCCTCGTTTTGGATAAGGTTGCACCTTCAACTTTATTCTTTGACTTTCCTAAGGTTCAAAAGCCTTCAAATGGAGTTATTTTATGAAAAAAAAACTTGAGCTTGCCCTAGAAATGCATATCCTTTAACACTCCCCCTCAAGCTCAAGTTTCTTTTGCATTTGAAGTTGGTTCCTTGAGTTGTATGGCTTGCTTCAGCTTAGCAAGATTTCCAACATCCAAGAACTTTGTTAGTAGATCAGCTACCTGGTCCTTTGTACTTACATGATGAATATCCACTTCCTTTGCAAGCACCTTCTCCCTCATGAAATGATAGTGGACTTCGATGTGTTTGCTCCTTGCATGAAACATGGGATTGTTTGCAAGATAAATGCTGGATATATTATCTCCAAACAAAGGGAGTGATCCAACATGCACATTCAAGTCTTTCATTAGCTTTTTCATCCACATTATCTCACAAGTAGCTTGGGCCAAGGCTCTATATTCAGCTTCGGTTGAAGATAAAGCAACCATGGGTTGCTTCTTTGAACTCCATGATACACAATTGTTTCCTAGCATGATCACATAACCTTTGGTGCTTCTTCTATCATCTTTGGAGCTGGCCAAATCAGCATCCACATATTCTTTGATCTAATGATCCTCCATAAGCATAGAAAAGTTCTTGACTTATTGTACCTTTTATGTACCTGAGTATCCTCTTTGCTGCATTCAAATGATCATTAGTAAAAGCATGCATATATTGAGAAAGAACTACACTAAATGCCAAATCAGGTCTAGTTATGGTTCCATATATAAGTGAGCCTATTAGGATCCTATAGGTATGAATGTCCTCAAGTTCTTCTCCTTGGGTGGAGCTAAGTTTGCTGTTTACATCCATTGGTTGCTTTAGTGGTTTGCATCCACTCATTCCAAACCTGTACAATACATCCAACAAATATTTTCTTTGCATCAAGTAGAGACCATCATTTTTGTACATAACCTCGATGCCCAAGAAGTATTTGAGGATTCCAAGATATGATATCTTGAATTCCTTCCCAAGATTTGACTTAATTTCTTTGATATCTGCATCGTTATCACCTATTATGATAAGATCATCAACATATATGCATATGTATATAGATTCTCCATCAACCCTTTTGATGTAGAGTGAAGGATCAAAATCACTTGCAACATAACCACACTTCATTAGGTACTCAACCAATCTTTGATTCCATGCTCTAGGTGCTTGCTTGAGTCCATACTAAGCCTTCTTTAGTTTACATTCAAAATCATGCTTCTTTTCATCTTCATAACCTATGAGTTGATACATATGACCCACTTCTTCCAAATTTCCATTAAGAAAATCATTTTTAATGTCCAATTGATACATTCTCCATCTTTTAGAAGCTGCCACTGAAATCAAAGTCCTAATTGTCTTCTTATTTGCAACACGACTAAAATTTTTTCTTCATAATCAAGCTCATATGTTTGTGTGTAGCCCTTAGCTACCAACCTTGCTTTGTACCTTGCGAAAGATCCATATGAATTCCTTTTGACTTTGTACACCCATTTGTTTGTGACTACCTTCATGCCTTCTTCTCTAGGTACCAATTCCCAAGTTTGGTTTTCCTTGAGATTTGAATCCTCATTCATAGCATCTCTCCATTCCTTGTGTTGGCTAGCTTCCTCATAGCTTGATGTTCCTTATCTTTCATAACATGTGTCATATAAGCATAATGCTTTGCAATAAAGCTATCATAAGTGAGCTTTTGAATAGGATGTTTGACCCTTTCTGAACTCCTTTCACTACCTGTGATTGGATATTTCTTCAATGTCTGTTTCTTTTGCACTTCAGGAGGTACAACTTCTTCAAATTCATTTTCATCTTCACTTGAATGAAAATCTCTTACCAAGTTACCTCCATTACCTCTACTGTGGCTACATTATGATGTATGCTCTAACTCCTTTTGCTTGCCCTTCCATGATGATGAGCTTTGTGAAGGACTTGGCATACTTGGTCCACTCAATGTAATGCTAACTTGCACTTGCTCTTCATGTACCTGATTTGCATGTACAAAGTCTTGCAAATCATTCACACCTCCATACCAAGGTTTTAACTCATCAAACACAACATCCCTTGACACTCTAAGATTTTTAGTGACCGGATTATAACACCTGTACCCCTTTTGCTCATTTGAGTAGCCAACAAAAATGCAGTTTTTAGCCCTAGCATCAAGTTTACCTTCTCTAACTTCTTGTGGGACATGAACATAGCATATGCAACCAAAAATCCTTAAATGAGACAAATCTTGTTTCCTTTGATAGTATACCTCATTTCGAGTAAGATCATGAACTCCTAAAGTTGGTATCCTATTCATAATATATGTTGTTGTGGTTTTTGCATCAACCCAATATGAGAAAGGTACATTCATCTCATTCAACATGCATCTGCTACCTCTGCAATTTTTCTATTCTTTCTTTCTAAAATAACATTTTGTTGAGGGGTATACCTGCATGTGTATAGCATACTTATGCCTTCATCTTCTAAGAACCTTGTGAACTCATTGGAGAAATCTTCTCCCCCTCCATCTGACCTTAGGGTTTTAATCCTATGACCTCTTTCATTCTCAACGAGTGCCTTGTATTTTTTGAATACTTCAAACACATCTGACTTTTGCTTGATTATATACAACCAAATTTTCCTTGAAAAATCATCAATAAAGGTAGCAAAGTACCTATTACGTGCATGTGAAGGTTCTCTTGAAGGTCCCCATACATCTGTATGCACTTAATCCAAAACCCTTGGAGAAACATACTTTCTTGACTTGAAAGGCAACCTAGTTTGTTTCCCAAATTGACAAGCTTCACATACCTCATGAAGATGTGATGTTGAGCGTTTGGAAGCCCTTTGACCAATGCACTTTTCTCCACATTCTTTAGCTTTTCAATGTTTACATGTCTTGTCCTTTTATGCCACAAATCCAAATCTGGAATTCTTCTATTTCTTGAAGTGATGAACATTACCTTGTTTGGGTTTTGCTTGATATTGAGAGTAAACATCCTTCCATGCTTCTCTCCTTTTTTGCACAAGCCAAAATCCATTCTTTGGATCGTCTATGAAGAAATCTTTGCTATTGAACTTCACTTGGTATCCTTTATCTACCATTTGACCAACAGAAATGAGATTCTTTGTAATAGTAGGGACATATAGTACCTCAGATAGTGTCTTGCTCTTCTTGCCATCCTAAAACTTGACATCACCAATGTTTTTTATCTCATGCTCGGTGTTGTCATCTGTCTCTACACATCCTCTTTGCTTTGGCCTGTAAATTGCAAAACATGTCCTCCCTACAAGACATATGATTGCTACATCCACTATCTACGTACCAAGTATCATCCTTCTCATGTTTACTATCTCCATATGCATGACTCATGGCAAGAACTTGATTACTAGACTCACTTGAAGCACAATTACCTTGAGCATTGTTCCTCCTTTGGTAGCATTCATTTGCCCAATGTCCTAGCTTCCCACAAATGAAGCATCCATTGCCTCTTGATCCTCTTCCTCTTCCTCTATTGTTTCTGCCTCTACCTCTTCCATTTGAAGATGAGCCTTCATTTGAGTCCTCTTGGATGTGACTTTGCTTGCTTTGGCTTTGGCTTCCTCTTCCTCTACCTCTTGATGCTTTGCCTCTTCCTCTACCTACATATAGCATTTGACCTTGGGCACCTTTGCCCTTGCTTCCACCTTGCAATATTTCTTCATTAACCATTAAAATGTTCAATTTATCAAAAATCAGGCATGTTCTCCCTAGCATACAATGAGGATATGAAGTTCCTCCACTGTTCATCATCTTTAAGACCATTAAGTACAAATGCAACCATGTCATCATCATCAATTGAATGTCCTATGGTTGCCAATGAATCTCTAATACCTTTGGCTTTAATTATGTAATCATGTATGGATTGGTTACCTCTTTTCTTCAAGTTGTTGAGCTCATTTTTGAGTTGTACCTTCTTTGCCTTTGTGTTTGTGGTGAACATCTTCTCCAAATATTCCCACATTTTCATGCTTTAAATATGACCTACCATTGTGTTGCTTACATGCTGACATATCATAAACATAACCCTTCTATTTCTTACCTCCCATTCACTAATTGCTCTCCTTTCTTGGTCGGTAGGGTTAGTTGGATCCGCAACAATTGGTTTGACATCTCCTCCATTGAGTATGCCTCGTAGGTCCTTGCTCATGATGAAGTTTGTCATCCTAAACTTCCAAGGTTGAAAGTTGTCTTTTTCCAACTTCTCAATCTGGTTGGATACTCTCCCATCCTCTTGAATCACCTGAAATTGAAATCTGGTGTGGGATTACCTCCTTTGTTGAAAGTGAAGTGATATTTTCTCTTGCATTTCTTGAGGACAGAAAAGATGGATAGAGTCAAATTATTTTATTGAGACTAATGTGCACCTTTGATAGACAAAAATAGATCTCTTGTTCATCTAGAATCAACTTATGCAAGTTCCTGTATAATTATATCTTAGTTGGAACCTCATCAGAATGTTATGATTTAACAAAAAAATGCCAAGATGAGTTTAGATGAAGGGGAATAATTGAAGTCATCAATTCACTCCTGCAAATAAAAATAAATGGAAATATGAAATAAAGGACCTAAAAAATATCTTAGAATGTCTTGGTTTATATTCTTATCATTGTACAATAAGAACCTCATCAAAATCTTGAAAGTAAATTACAAAATGCAAATATGAATTTAGACATTTAAAATTCATAATTCACCATCCTGCAAAGAAAATTCAATGGAAGTATCAATAGAAGCTTCTATTAGAGGAAGATACATTATGTAAGAATGTCAGGGCTAACTTGTTACAATCTTAAGGGTTGGAATTTAATCACCCTTGGTGGCAGGCAACTCATGCAAGATAATGATTTCTTTGATCTAATGTTAACTATTGCATCATCAACTGAGAATCTACACTGTGATGATACCTCATCAAGGTATTCTAGGAGCTCCCTTACATTTCTGAGATTCCAATTTGCAGTGACAATTATTTTCCTTGATTGAAAATCTGGATGAATCAATACTTCTAACTCAAATTCTGGACAGCTCTCCTCTGAGTCCAAAGCTATCCAAAGTCCAAGCTTTTTTTTCCACCTTCTATAGTCATATCCTACAACCAGAGATTGTCGACATATTTGATATGAGATTGAAAGAGAATTGGGACTAAATTTACATCAAATAATGTCACCTAGCTTCTGAACTTCTTTGCTATCCCATTCCCTACCTAAAACATCATCAATCTTTGAAATAGAGACTCTCCTATTCAACCACATTGTTTTTGTTTTTTGTAATAACATGTTTTTAAAGCATGCTACAAAGACATGAATAGGCAAAAACCATTGAATCTTTATCCTTCTCGAAATTCGGCCTGCTGACATTGCCTTTTGGATGTCAAATTTAATTTTGCATCGAAAACTTGAAACTGTTGAATGATCAGGAGCATCCCAATCTACTGAAGAGATGCAAGGACCAGGTACATGTACAAGATTTCCGTAAGAACTCCTCCCTGATGACACTTGATAATCTGCATAATGGACAAATAACTCTATGCTATTGAAAAATTGAACAGATTTGTCTGCATACATGAGTTCTGCATATTCCTTATGAAGAACTATGAATGTTCCTGTTAAACATTCAACAGGTTGCCATTCCACAATATTGGAAGGAAAGATATCTGCAGTACAAAAACATATGTTTTATTATACAAAAACAACTGGAATGATAGAAGAGAATTGTCAAACTTCACTTACAGTACGAAGGGAATTGCACATGATTTTCTAGGTGTACACATGTTGTACTCGTGCAAACCAACCGCATCTCTTCAATTTGAAACTGAGAATACGTCCCTTCTAGTGGTTTCTTGTGTTGTCTCTTTTGGTACGCTTGACTTTATGGGCACCTTTGCAGCTAGGAAGAATAGTTACCCATTCATTTACTTTCACAGAAAGAGGTTTCCACAAAGAATCCTCTCTTCTGTTGTAAATCTCACATGAGGTTACACGATTGGAAGGACGACGAGAAGAAGAAGCCATTTGAACTTAGAGAAGAAGAATGTTCAAAGCGAGAAACCGACGTTCACAATTTTTGGCAGTATTTATAGAGAAAAAGGCTTTGTACACGTGGAAACTTTTAATTTGATGTAAACCCTCTCGCTGAATGATCATGAAATTTTGTGAATCCAAAAATATTTCGTATCTTCAAAAATCAAGTCCTTCTTGGAAATTTGAGAATATGCTTTGTGTAGTGTGCCAAAGTATCTTTTTTTGCATCAAACCAAAAAATTGTACACTGAATACGAGACTCCATCCCTTTAGCGGCACTTTTAGACAAAATTGTATAAAAAAAAGAAATTCTTCATACACTTAAAAGAGACAATGTTATACTCTTGTACACGTGGAAAGACTCTATTTGTCAATTTCCTTAATCTCTCATTAGCAAACAGCCCCTTTTCGGCCGTTTTTCGCCCTAATGTTAGACAACATGTGTAAAGTGTTACGTAAGCCATTGCTTACTCACACTATCATATATACAAATGTCAATTTACAATGTGGGAGTCAAAATTCTCAACCACTCTATGTGAACAGAAATAGATGGATGAGTGAATGTACAAATGTAACAAACATATTCAGATGTATGGACAGAAATCTAAATATACATGATATGTATAACCTAATAGGTTGTAGAAGAGTGAATATGAGTGACAGAAAGAGGAAGGACCAGGCTAAGACTGATAATCAGCAAACCCTCATCTGATTTTAGGCTATGGAAGACCCTAAGTCAGATATGTGTGTGAAAGATCACATACTTACAAAAGTAGCAAAGAATGCTAACAAGTTTGCTGCCAGAAATCCTCAAACTCATATGAACATACCTTCTCGAACACCTCATCCAAATATGCATAAAGCATACATGTATTGATTCTCTTGTACGTATGCCGAATAGGAAACTTCCTGATATGTATGCCACTTCCATATACTTCAAGTAGTACCTATGTACATAAAGAGAACATGTACCTCAATTCTTAACATAAGATGCAAATCTTATGTTAACCACCATCCAATGTCTTAAATCTTCATGTAGAAGACAATCTTCAAATACATAATGTGAATGGCGGATCCATACCACCAAGCTGTTGCGGGATAAATCCTCTCCATAACCAAGAGTGTGAGCACACTCTTCTTCTCCAATAAGAACTCCATAGCTGCTCCTCAACATGCTCCTAGAGTGCACCATGGCTGCCCCATGTGTGCTAGAGCACCACCTCTAACGAGAGACCAAAAATTGGTATTGCAAGTGGTGTAGGATGTCCTAGAAGTGATCCAAACACTTCTTTACATAGCCTTGAGTTTCTCATGCGAAAAACTCACTAAAAAGCTCTTTATTTTAATCTCATCGCTTTTTAAATTGCTTTTGCTTTATTTTTGAGTGAGTTTGCTTTATTTTTAAAGTTGCTTTTAGCTCACTTTAAAAATAACTTATTGACTACTTTTTCACACTTTTGACTACTTGATGAATGATCTAACAACATTTTTATGATCCTTATGCCGAGAGCTATCATATGAGGTGAAAACCCTAAATCAACAAAAAGTAGGGTTAGGGTTTTCTCCCAAATCTGATCTCTGATGACTGAATGTCATATACCATTGGAAAGCTCTCTTTAAGCTCTACACGATAGGCTCTTAAAAATTTACCCATTTTTGTGCCAAAAATGACTAAGTACCAAAATTAGGGTTTTTTCCCTAAATGGATTTTGGACTGATGTGGCATTGTTTTCCAACACCATTTGAGAGTTCTTAGTACTTTTTGGAAATGTTATAAAGCAAGGATTCTAGTCCAAAAATAATTTTGGCAAAACGCTTTATGTACTGTGAGATATTGCTATTTCTTTGTCTACTGTTTTGTCCCGAAACCTACTAGGAAAACTAGGCTATTTTGTGTGACTAGGTTGACAAGTCTATAGGTGTCCGAATCCAATGATTGATAGCTCATTCGAAAGCCCTTACTGTCTAGTTTCTATGGCTAAAAGGATTGTTGGATTGGATTTGGGAATTGTGCGATATACCAGTTTTATTGCATACTGGTCTGAGGGCAGATAGGTCTTGGGAAGGATCCAAGATTCTTGTTGTGCATTTGGAGGAGAAATCTTCCAACAGTGGTATCATAGCTCCTTGTGGACATCAAGGAGAGTACAAAGAAGGTGGAGCACTTGGTGCAAATTCTAATCCAAGGTTTGATATTTCAAAATATGAAGAGCATAACTTAAGGCATAAAACAGAGGAGACGAGATTAGAGAAGACGACCGATGCAAGCAAATAGTGCAATCTGAACTTGTCGGATGGCCCGTATCATTTACATCGGTCGTGTTAGCAAACTACCGCAAGAGACTTCAATTGTGTAAATATTTCACTCATGAGTATAAAAACAACTAGCAACAACTCATCTCATGCAAGGTTGCTAAAAGGGGATCCTATGTTGAAATGGATAATACGACCGATGCAAGCGATAGGGGGAATCCAAAATTCTCGGATTCCCCGTATCGCTTGCATCGGTCGTGTCAATCTTTATTCTTTATATTCTTCTGTATCCTCTCCACTTTAAACTTTCCAACAGTAATGAAGTAAGAAACCTACAATGCAATCATATTTGTCACACGAACAAATTGAATTGGACCATGCAATGAACTTTTGTTTAGCTATCAAGAGGTTCAATACAACTATATATTTCTCAAGGCATATAAATATTGTAAAGGCAAATAAATATGGTTACAATGACCATCTTCCAGATGAAGATTGGCATAAGTACATATAATTTGTACATCAATAAATCTTCCAACCTATGTTGGTTTTACATTAGATTTCAATCTAAGACTCAAAAATGATTCAACCCTTTCTATCATTTTTGGAGCCCTGTTTTCTCTGTTGTTGTTGTCCCTTTTTGGAGCTTTCAGCTTTACTCTTTTTCTTGGTCCCATGCTTTAATGGTGAGTGAATAGGAAGTCCTTTCTTTTTATCTTCAGACCTTTTTTTATCAGGTGGAGGGGGTGGAGGTGAGTCTGGATCATAGGGGCAGATTGCATGTTTCATGATGCCATTTATTGCTCTCTCTCTGATCAAGATGATCCATGCATTTGGGTAGTCTGATAAATTCAATTCAGGACTGTAAAACCTTCTTTCCAAGAATCTTATAGCATTTGCAACCACTCTCCAGCCACATGATGTTGAGTCTCTCTCCAATGGCACATGAATTTGTATGTATCCAAATTGCTTTTGTTCATTCAGTTTAGCAATTCCAGGAAAATTCTGATCAATATGCATCTTGAGAAGCTTTGCAGCACTGCATTGTAAACTAAAAATCAGAATGGATGGCATGGCTCTAAAATAGAGAACAACAAAATGTATAGCAACTTACACTTTGCAATTCCCATGTTGTGATTGAAGAGAATTGAGGAAAAGAGCTTGATATGCATTGAAGTCAACAATAATCAAACTCCAATGGCCCTTGTCAATGAGTTGCATGTAAATATACTTTCTTAAATGAAACAAATATCTTTCCAAAATGAAGATGAATACTTACTTTTCAATATATGGGTAGATAACACATTCTACCTCTTCTGTAAAATCCTCTAGAAAGGACTTGGCATCTCCATGTTTATGCAAAAAACATTGTGTCACCAGAGGATCTAAACTAAATACTTTTCTTTGAACCGCTTCCTCACATTGTTGAAGAAGAACCCTACAAATCAAGAAAAAAAATTCAGTTAAGGAACTAGAAAATTAAGCAAAACAAGAGCATTTTAAGGCCTCTAGATATACCTGAGTGAAATGTTGACCACACTATCTGATATTTCAACATGAAGCTCCCTCAACATTTTGTTGTCTTCAAGTCTAATGTCAAGAAACCAATCTTTTTGCCATGGCATTGCAACATTAACTATTACCTACCCATCTCCTTTCTTAAGGAGCTCTTTATTTGCTTTCTGTAACTTTTGAATCTGGATTAAGATGACATTTTCCTCTTTAAATAATCCCTGGTTTTTCCTCTCTTCCTCACTATTCGCTGCAGTTCTAGTTTCATGATCATGAGTGACCTTATGGTTGATCTCTTCAATGACAACTGCTGTTTTGGGTGCTCGAGCTGGAGGTATATTTAAAATATCGAAGAATTTTTTTATCATGGTGATCAATAGGAACCAGAGATTTATCAAATTTATATCTTATTCTTGAAACAATAACATAATCCTTTGCCATTAGTGTTACCCTATGTGCATGAGCAACACATAAATAGGCATCATTCATAAAATCAATAGCAAAGTCCTCTGCAGCTTCTTGAAGGCATAGCAGTGCTTGCATTTGCCACCTCACATTGACAAAGGATGAGGTCTTCATCAAAGAATAGAGGTTGGTTGAGATCTGCTTGACAACTCTCATAAATGGAAGTCTACGGATCAACAATCCCACAGACTTTTGAGCTCTTCTAATTTTCCTTAAAGACTTTACATGGTATTTGACCCTTTTCTTTGAAGGCTTGTCTGATACATTGCCTTCAACCTTCTGGGGATTTTGCTCCTGGACATTTTGCTCCTGGGCATTTTGTTCCTGGGCATTCTAGTCCTGACCCTCAGGGTACAACTTCCTTGCTGTCTTTTTGGTCCTAGCCATACTCTGCACAAAGTGAGAGTCTTAAGGCAAGAAATAGGAAAGAAAGGAAACCTACTTTCAAAAAATTTGATCAAGCACTCTGACCAATGTCAGAGACACGACCGACCCAAGCAATAGTAGTCATCCGGAAAATGCCCGGATGTCCCTGATCGCTTGCATCGGTCGTCCTTGAATTCATCATCAAATATCAATCAATACTAGTTCAAATATATCTTACAATGCTAAATACTCAAGTATCATTAAGAAAAAACATAATTTGCAAGCTATGATCAATGACTCTGCACTTGCAGAGACACGACCAATGCAAGCAATAAGAGTCGTCCGTAGGTGCCCGGATGTCCCTTATCGCTTGCATCGGTCGTCCCTGATCAAGTATCATTTAGAAAAAACATAATTTGCAAGCTATGATCAATGACTCTGCACTTGCAGAGACACGACCAATGCAAGCGATAAGAGACGTCCGTACGTGCCCGGATGTCCCTTATCACTTGCATCGGTCGTCCCTGAATTCAGGCATAATACTCGAATTGCTTTCAAATATAGGTTACAATGCATAATACTCAAGCATACAAGGACTCTATGCCATTTTAGAAACACGACCGATCCAAGCGATTAGGGTTATCCAAAAATCTCGGATGTACCCGGATCGCTTCGATCGGTCGTGTCCATATTACCTATTGCAGAGAGCGCTCTCTATAGAAATTGTGAAGAAGCAGCTTGAAAACTTGGTGGCGATGGAACCTCGACGCTTGGAAAGTGTTGACAAAAAAAAATAAAAGAAATGAACAGGGAAGCTTAAATAGGTCCCAAAACTAAGTTGACCATTGGTGCCATGTGGCGTTCTTCGATTGGTCCACATCATATAGCCGTTGCGAATTCCAACGTCTTTTCCCGCATGGCATAATTTGATTTGGCCACATCATGCAATCGTTGAATCAGGCACCGTACACTCTACCACATGGCACTCAGTGATTGGTCAATGTCATTCGATTGTTACTTCCTCCCTCCTCGCCTATAAATAGCAACTTCCTTCAGATATTCAAATTTTGAACCTTCAAAGAATTCGTCTCAGTTACATGCTTTTTTTGTTTTCATCCCCGACACGACCGATACAAGTGATTTTCCCCGTTTGACCAACGTTGACTCGCTGTAGTCGCTTGCATCGGTTGTGTTCTCCTCATAAACATACAAGTGAAGCTGCAGCTTAGATGGAGGGAATGAATGAGATCCTTACTGTCTCTCCATCAGAGAAACTTCTTGATTTCATGGTTCAAGAGGGTTTAATTGTAGATTATTTTCCTGATGCAATGACGATATTCAACCCTAAAATTGATTTTGAAAAACTCCTAGAGAAATCAAAAAATTTTCTTAAGGATGAGTGGGAGATTTTCTTCGGGGTTGATCAATGGAAACATCCTTTCTATTTCTCAGAAAACCTTTGTCCATCCTCACATCTTTGGGAAGGATCCAACAGATAGGGCAAAGATCACAAGAAAATGCAAAAGGATTTCCCCTTTGCCAGGGAAGCTTGATTTATGCCCAGAGCATGAAAAGGATTGCTGCTTGCTCCCTTTAAACATTGCCTTCTTGATATGGCTCGATCACATCTCAGTTGAAAAGGAGGAAAGTGTTCATGTTGAAGTCGAGCCTTCCTTAGAGCTGACGCTTGAGGGAAGCTCTAAAACTATGAAAGGTGTCATGGAGATTGTTGAGGAGATCAATCTCCAAGCAGAAGAAGAGCAGGTCAAAGGTTTTGATGTGGCCACTTTTAAAGCAGAGACTGCAATAAGGGAGCCAACTGAAGAAGTTCAAGTGTCTGAGAAGTCCCTACTTCTCCCAAATCTACCTTTTTACTTTATCTCCGAAAAAGAGTTTATACCTCTTTTTTACATTCAGGAACTTTTCAATCTAAGGGAGGACTACTGCCTTGCAGCTATAGCTGAGTCAGAAGAAGTTGCAAGGAGATTCATCAATGAGAAAGGAGAAAGAAAAGAAGAATTTCTGCGTCTTGATTTGGATTTGTCTAATGAAGAATTCAAAGATTCATCAGAAGCCCTTTCAAGATGATTTGAGAAATCTATCTCAGAGAAGCCAAGACTTGCTGATGAAGATTTCGATGAGCATCAGAAGCAACTTGGAATATACTTGTTTGGGCGCGGCTATTCATTCTTGGATGTTGCTGAGGACAAAGGAACAATTTGTATTGACTCAAAAGAGCTCATCGAGGAGGAAGATGAGGTCAAGGTATGTTGTTTAATATATTCTTAATAATTTTTAGTTTTTTTCCAAGATCCCCATTTTTAGTGAGAAATCGACGACGATCGATGCAAGCGATAAGGACTATCGAATATTTTCTGTTGGACCTCATCGCTTGCATCGGTCGTGTTAAGGAAAGGATATGAGATGGCACTTATCGCTTGCTTTCTCAAGAATCTTAGACTAAGGATATGAGATGGGACCGATTCAAAATCTCTAGTGTCAAGGTATAGAGTAAAATATATTCTCATGACAGGTTTTCTCCAAGGTCTCCCTTAAGACAAAGAAATCGACCACGACCGATGTAAGCGATAAGGCCCATCGAATATTTTCTGTTGGGCCTCATCGCTTCCATCGGTCGTGTTTAGGAAAGGATATGAGATGGGCTAAGGAGATATAATCTCATGATTCTTAGGCTAAGGAGATGAGTTGCGGGCAATGGGTTTTCTCCAAGGTCTCCATTTAAACTGGGAGAAGTCGATCACGACCGATGCAAGCGATGAGGCCCATCGGATATTTTCCATTGGGCCTTATTGCTTGCATCGGTCGTGTTTGGACTTGAGTCAAATGATGTCAAGGTATACAGTTGAAAATATTCTTAAGAATTTTAGGTTAAGGATATGAGATGGGACCGATGCAAAACCTCTACCTTCTATAGGATTTGTCCAAGATCTCCATTAGGAGTGTCAGAAATCGATCATGACCGATGCAAGCGATAAGGCCCATCGGATATTTTCCGTTGGCCCTTATCCCTTGCATCGATCGTGTCTAGGAAATGCATACAGCAGTGACTATAGATATCTGGCTTGTAAGAATCCCACTCATTCAACCGTGTCTCTTGCTTTATGTCTAATTGTTTCAAGTTACTTTTCATGACTCCAAAAGATTTCTTGCACTTCATCTGACCTTGTTTTTCATTTTTACCACAGTTAACTTTATTGGATGAAGACAATTACCTTGGCAGGGGCAAGGGAACAAGAAAAGCCATAGAAGAGAAAGGAAAAACAAAGGTGGATATTCATTCTATTATCCACTATCTTCCAAAGTTGAACCCAGACACTTTTTGTGTTATTCACAACCACTATAGTGAGGAGCCAGACTTTGCATTGTTCTGCTTGAGGACTCTATCAAAATACATGGGTTTTACTCCAATACCCTTTAATGCTTTCAGAGTTTTGCTGCTTGAAAGAGCAGCTCCATTCAGAATTTTTGGATATGCCCCAGGACTCAATGCTTCAAGGGCAGGATACTTTCTTTGTTATTCAAGTTATGCAATGGTTGTAGGGGTGTTAGATTTAAAAAGCATTGCTGGATACAGGAGAAAAGAGTTCCTCGGATATAGAGGTGATTTGCGAGAGCCAAGCTCTATAAAGAGGCTCAAGGAATGACCTCATTTTTTCAAATTCTATATCTCAATAAATGTACATATACAAAAATTGCCCAATGTGATATAAGACATTGCAAACTTTTTTGGTGTAACTGATCCATGGCCTAATATTAATTGTTATTGATCCATGAAGAGTTCTCTGGTCAAAGTCATCTGATGGTAATAGACATATTTCTTTTCAAAGCTTAATACATCATGAAATGTACATACATGAAATGAAAGAAATAAAAAAACATTGCAAATATTAAAGCTCTGTTTGAAATGTAGTCTTTTTCATTTTGTGATATTGATACATGATGATTTTGGCTGGTGATAGTCACATCCTTCTGATTATATTTGGCATGAGGTCCTTTGTAATTGTCTTCTAAAGAACCAATCAAAAAGCTCTCTGAAGGCATTGCTCTTTGTTACTCCTCCTCCTTTCCTTGTACACCTAAAGAAGCTTGTCCTTGCTTGATAATGAGATTTTTCCATGCCTTGGGTGTTCCACATGGCAAGTGGTTCTTTTTCTGCAAAGAATGCACCATGCACAAGAAGAATATGCTAGAAGAGCAGAAGAATCTCATTAGATCTTTATTTCAATTAAAAATAAATAAATTGAACAAAATATATTTGGAACTCACCAAGTAGTATGTTATGTCTTTGGCACCCCATGCCTCTATGATGGTTTCTATAAGGTCTGTGGTCGCCTTTCTGAAATCTGTCACATAACTTTTTGATGTTACCTGCTGCCTCATGACCTTAAAAAGATTATCTAGTTTGACCCACACCTCCATTCTCTTTTTTGCTATTTCTGGTTTGCTTTTTACATTAGTCGTGACCTCACAAAATCTTTTCCAACAATTCCACATGGCATTTAGTTGTTTGTCATCATGGTTGCTGAAGAATCTCCTTGCTTTTGCACCTCCCATTGAGACATCCTGTAGTACATCACCTGTATTTTGTGAAAGCTTTGGATCTTTTCTTAGATGAACATCACCACCATGAAATCCCATTTCTGAAAGAAGACATTCACATTTTTTTATGCACTCATCTGCAAGAGTTGTAGGCTTGATAGAATATGCATAATCCAAGTGAAGACGGACCAACTTGTCAATGGTTCTTAACTCTGCATGTAGTGTACATATGTGTACATTTGTCAATGCTATTGGAAGTATGGGATCCCAAATCATTGAAGAAGATGAGTAGTTATGAAGAATAACATTTTGTCTGGAAGGAGCCTCTTCAGCCTCAGCTCTAGAAATCCATCCATTTGTGCCTGGGCATTGCATGCAGTACAAGCAAGGGTACTTAGAATTTGCTCCCCCACTTATACCAAACATGCATTTGAGTGTCTTTAGGACTCCACTCAAATGCCACTCAACTTGAAAGTTCCCGTAGTCTTTCACATTCAACAATTCTCCTGCATGATGCCTTTGGATAACATTTGGAATGTCTGTCTGTGAGAATAACCATTTAAGTGTTTTATGGCTCTCAGATGGAACTTGAGCACAACCAACCCACCATAACTCCATTTCTGATTGTACTTTGAGAGACGGAGTACCCAATTTCCCAAGGCTAAAGTCCAAAGCTTTGTTCATCAGTGCAATACTTATTCTCTCCATCTTTTGATGTTTTTTAAGCTCAGCTTCATCAAGTTTGATTACAAATTTCAATAGACCAGAACATTCATGTTCTTTTATATTATAGAACTGAACCATGTATGTTTGAAGTTTAATAATATCTATCCATATGTTGTTAAATGCATTGTAAGTGAAATGTAACTTTTGTTTTCCTACTTCGTAAGGCATGTTACCATGAATATGTTTATATTCACCAAATACTGATGTGATCTTCTTATTCAAGCAGAGCCGAAACTTCCCTACATCATGGGGTCTAGGCAATCCAAAACTTCTAACTTTGTTAAATTTTAAAAATTTACACCAAACGTTTGAAATTGCTCTATAACCTTTCCTAATCACTCCGACACTATCAGAAATCTTCTGAATTTGAGATGGTTCTAGTAACAGATTCATTTCTGTCATGAGTTTTTGAAAAACAAAGCATTTCAAGCATGTATTTTCCTTCAGTTTCAATAGTCTTAAAACATCATTCTGACTCAACATTTCATTACAGAAATGTATGCGCTCAAAACTGCTCGACATATTGAAACCTAGAACATTTGTCACATGATCTTTAACAATTTTCATTCTTTTCTTTTTCTGGACAGATTTTTCAGTTAAATTTAAAAAAGGTTTTATTCGTTTTGACCACATTCTCAAACCTATAGGAGTTTCTTTCATTTTATTAAAAGAATCTAACTGAGAAGATAAAGTGGATAATTTGTTTTCTAGCTCCCTCATATATAAATCCTTCTGATGTAGTGTGTTTTGTAGATAGTGTATGTATGGTACATAATTCCTTGAAATATCCCAGAGCCTTGAACAATAGCCTCATAAACCATCCTCACCATCTTCTACAAATCTAATCAGATCATGAAGGTTATGAAAAGGGGGATACCTTCCAGTTTGTGGATCAATTGGATAAACAGATCCATCTGCCCATATGTCGATATGTTTCTTGCCTTCCTTTCGCAATCCATCCACTTCAGGAGGATGAAGAGCCCTTCGGAATACTTTTCTTGTCGTCGCATACTCCTGACTAACTGCAATGTTGATATGGAACTTTTCACAATGATTTTGATTGTTTGAAAGCTCAATGAGAGTATTTGGGTTAAGGTTTTCCATGGTCTGCTATGAAAAGTGATCGGCAAGTATCTAAAATGACGTGAAAGAGAGAAACAGGCCTGCTTTGAAAAGTAGAGTAAAAAAGCGCAAAACGTCATCAACACACATTATATAGGTCCGTGAACAAGAGGAAAATTTGAATTTTGATCAGCGCCCGATGAGCACAAACTTCGAGGCGTAAGATATCACACAAACTTTTCATGATTATCATACGAGTTTCTCTCTCTTCAAAAATTTGCATAAGATACGTTTTAAATGAACCTACACGGAATTTCTTAAAGGATTTGACAACTTTAATCCAGATTAAGCACAACTAATTGAAATCCTTACACGGCCCTTTTTGGGTCGTTTTTTGCCCTAATGATCTTTCTCTATCTTTGTCTCATCATTTGTTTGATTAAATGTGGTATGTTCATGTTTTGTCCATATGCGAAGATTGTTGGAATATGTGTTGTAGATCCTAGGCCTATGGAACTTGGACCTATGGTATTAGTTATGGGCCTACCTAATTTCCAACATTTGGTATCAGAGCTTTAGGTATCAAAGCATTCAGGCTCTCAGATTCCCAGGTTCCCAGTTTTCTAGGTTTACAACATATGATCTAAGAGCATCTTCTAAATTTGACATTTGACATTCAAACTTAATCTAGATGAGTAAAGATTTGAGAATTAGATAATTCTGTCACATGTTTATTCATTGGTGTGGAAGTATGAAGCTGATGATCTGTTAGCAGCTGAATACTTTTGGAAGAGTAAAGGTACTTTACAGAAGTATTACTTTAAGACCAAGACTTGATGAAGAGAAGGCTACTTCAAATTCAAGGAAGAACAATGGTTTGGAGAAGATAAAGGAACTAGGTCAACATCAAATCACAGGTATCAATTTCTACTATCAGATTATTCAAGGAGTGCTTTTATACACTTTCATTCTTTGAAAGTTAAAGCATTAGCTACATCAAAACAGGTATCTAGAGGTTTTTCTAGAGAGTTTTTGAGAGATCTCTTTCATGGCAGGAAAGCTCATCTAAGAACACAAATGTGGAAAACATCAGTTTTGTTTTCAGTCAATCTTGTGTTGTAAGTTGATTGGAAGTTTTTTGCTCGCATTTTCTATCTAGAAAGGTAACTCTAGAAAGGTAATTCATCATTCAAAGAAAAGGTTGGTGAATTCAGTCATATCAGTCACATTTGAAGCAGAGTTTTGATTCAGAGATATGAGGAGATGGTAAAACATGATTCTATATTCACTTCCATTGTATACCATGTTTGTTTTATCTCTTACTCTTAGGATTAGAGGAAGAGAAAAGTTCATTGGAAGAAGTTAAGAGTGCTTGCTACTTCAAGAAGAAGAGAACAAAAGGTATGGAAGAGAAGTTTGAAGATGTTGACATCATCAGGTGGAAGAAAGATGTAGAAGAAGAAAGTCCAACAATTCCAAAGGAAAAGTAAGACTTATTTCTTCTCTTATATTTTCCATATACCTTTCCCATTTTATCCTCTACATCCAAAGGCAAGTCTACTAGAACATCTTATGTGAAGATAGTTTAAAGAAGAAGTAGTTTCTTGTTTGCATTATACTTGGTCACGATTTTTAGTAGATTTGACAAAGAATTGCATTGAGAGAAAGTAGAAAATTTTGAAGACAACTTGTATATTTTGACTCATATGTATGAGTTATATATAAGCTGAAGATTTTGAGCAGGTAGCTATATACTCCCTCAAAGAATTCTTAGAATGTCAATACAAAGCTACTTGGTATATGACAAGTTGCAAAGAAGTATATTTCTTCTTTATCTAACTCTTGAGGTAAGAGAGTTTTTTGTAGAAGATGTTGAAGACTTGGGTTGAAATTTTATGTTTGGAAAGGTTACCTCATATTCAGTATTTTCAAAACACTTCAAAAAATTCAGAGTTTTTGTTGTACCAGTCAGTCGGAGAATCTACTTTCTATGACTGTCTAGGCTGTTGGATACGTGCTTGTATTCAAAAAGGTGTTCCATCAGATCCTATCACTTGATTGAGAAGTGGAATTAGCCAAAGAAAGTCAAGCAGATACTATCACATTTCACCCGGGTAGAATATGAAGATTTGAAGTATCAACTTGCAGCTTTTGGAGATTCTCAAGGTGAGAAGTTTGTCCACTTATGTTTCAAGTAAGAATTGCAGATTCTTGGAAAGGATCTAGTTGAAGAAAAGTATTACAACTTTATGTGAGAAGCATGGACATTTAGAGACATTCAAATAGCAAATCAAACATTCAGTCATAAAGGTTTGATGAGAACAGATTCTACCCAGGTATTTTGTTGGAGAGATCATTGATCTTGGACGATCTCGTAAGATCTTGATAGATCTTGTATGATCTTGGATGATCTTGGATGATCTTGGATGATCTTGGATGATCTTGGATGATCTTGAATGATCTTGAATGATCATGAAGATCTTGAGTATTTATGAGTCAGATATCTATCCTTTGTTTGTGAAAGTTCTTTAATATTGGAGGAAGTAAGTCAAAGGTTCAGATTCTATCAGATTTGTGTTGCAGAGGAATAGAAAAAGATACTTGTTATGTTGCAGAAGGTTATGAATCCTAAAATGCTTTCAGCAAGGTTTTTATGATAGATCAGCTAACCTTATTCTAGATTTTGGGAAGCTGAAGAATGACAGGGAAAGCTATTGGCATGTGCACAATGCTAATAAAAGGGTTCAGATTATTTGTTTCAGATACAGGTACTAATGTTATGAAAGATCAGATTTATGAAGGAAGATGTTCTAGATTTCATAAAGTGTGATATATTTGAAGAAATCTGGATACTCGTGTTAAATCATCCAGGGGGTGATGAAACATGAAGACTTATTTTCAGCCATATGTGAAAGAATGCAGATTCATACCTATAAGTATTCCAGGTATTCCTATATTTCCTTTATCAGTTTTTCTTTATGTTCCAGCTTTGTAAGAAGAAGGAAGAAGGAGAATGTCTGGAGAAAGTTCCTGTTAGGATGTTCCTATTCAGGAGAAGGTTCTAGAATTCTATTTAAGAGAAGCTTGATATTTCACAGAGGTATGTTTTAGAGGTGCACACATATATGTTTATACTAGGTTTTGAAGGAAAGAGGAATGAAGGACTAATAGGTATGAACAAAGATGAAGACATGATGACATCATAGATATGATATTTTAAAGAGACTCATGAGTTGAGTTGACTTGACTTGACTTGAGTACAATTAGAGATGAACCAGCTAGTGTTCATAATACACTAAGTTGTGAGTTGTCAGTCACAAGTCCCAAGATTCGATTCTTGATTATGTTTAGTGTATTCACATGACACAGCAGAAGTACATTGAGAAAGCTTTCATAAGGTAAATGTAAATATGTGGATCCTAGTGTATGTCTTCAGGTTTGAGAAGACAAGAGATAGTAGGTTCAGAGTCAGTACATGCTATATTTGTTGTCAAGTATTCAAATTCAGATTTGAAGAAGACTTTTGAAGAATTGGTTTGAAGGTCAATTTGAGAGAACAAGTTTGAAGTTTATGACAGTTTGCAGATGAACAAAGTTCCATATCTAGTTTGTTTTGTACCAATATGACATTGCAAGGGGGATTTTTGGAAAACAATGTCACATCAATCCAAAATCCATTTATGATAGAAACCCTAATTTTGGTACTTAGTCATTTTTGGCACAAAACTGGGTAAAATTTTTATGAGCCTATCTTGTAGAGCTTGAAGAGAGCTTTACAATGGTATATGACATTCAGTCATTAGAGACCAAATTTGGGAGAAAACCCTAACCCTAAATTTGTACTAATTTCGGGCTTTGACCTCATATGATAGCTCTCGGCATAAGGATCATAAGAATGTTGTCAGATCATTCATTAGGTAGTCAAAAGTGTGAAAAAGCAGGTCAAGAAGTTATTTTTAAAGTTAGCTAAAAGCAACAGAGCAAAAGCAATTTAAAAAGCGATGAGATTAAAATAAAGTGCTTTTTAGTGAGTCTTTTGCATGAGACACTCAAGGATATATAAAGAAGTGTTTGGGTCACTTGTAGGACATCCTACACCAATTGCAACGCCAATTTTTGGTCTCTCATTAGAGGTGGTCCTCTAGCACACATGGGGCAGCCATGATGCACTCTAGGAGCATGTTGACGAGAAGCTATGGAGTTCTTCTTGGAGAAGAAGAGTGTGCTCACACTCTTGCTTACGGAGAGGATTTACCCCACAGCAGCTTGGTGGTGTGGATCGACCATTCACATGATGTATTTGAAGAGTGTCTTCTATATGAAGATTTCGGGTTACTTCAAAGACATTGGATGGTGGTTAACATAAGACTTACATCTTATGTTAAGAATTTAGGTACATATTCTCTTCATGCACACAGGTACTACTTGAAGTATATTGAAGTGGCATACATATCAGGAAGAGTCCTATTCGGCATAGGTACAAGAGAATCAGTACATGTATGCTTTATGCATATTTGGATGAGATGCTCGAGAAGGTATGTTCATATGAGTTTGAGGATTTTTGGCAGCAGACTTGTTAGCATTCTTTTCTACTTTTGTAAGTATGTGATCTTTCACACACGTATCTAACTTAGGGTCTTCCATAGCCTAAAATCAAATGAGGGTTTGCTGATTATCAGTCTTAGACTAATCCTTCCTCTTTCTGTCACTCATATTCACTCTTCTACAACCTATTAGGTTACACATCTCATATATATTCAGATTTTTGTCCATACATCTCAATATGTTTGTTACATTTGTACATTCACTCATCCATCTATTTCTGTTCACATAGAGTGGTTGAGAATTTTGAGTCCCACATTGTAAATTGACATTTGTATATATGATAGTGTGAGTAAGCAGTGGCTTACGTAACACTTTACACATGTTTTCTAATCTTTCTCTATCTTTGTCTCATCATTTGTATGATTAAATGTGGTATGTTCATGTTTGTCCATATTGGAAGATTGCTGGAATATGTGTTGTAGATCATAGACCTATGGAACTTGGACCTGTGGTATTAGTTATGGGCCTACCTAATTTGCAACAAATGGAGCTTCCTACAAAGAGAAATTGAAGTCCTAATAGGCTACTATAGAAATCGGAGAGATATACAAGAGAATAAGAGCATCTATGAGAGCTTATGACTCAATGGCACATATATATGTAGCACCCCAACTTCCTAGCATCCACACACACCTTGAATGAGCTTGGATGGTGTTTATATAGCCATGAGAGCCTTCTATGACTCTTTATGTCCATGTCTCTTTGCATGCCCTCCTTGCCTCTTCACTTGCCTCGTGACTTTGTCTCTTCATTGGAGTGGCTCTTGGTGGTCCAATGCCTCCTTTTGGATAAGGTTGCACCTTCAACTTTATTCTTTGACTTTCCTAAGGTTCAAAAGCCTTCAAATGGAGTTATTTTATGAAAAAAAGAACTTGAGCTTGCCCTAGAAATGCATATATTTTAACAAAGAGAACAACATTTTAGATTTTTGCAAGCATAGCAAACTAGAAAAATTCAGATGAACAAAGTGTGTACGCCAAAGCTTTGCATCTAAAATAGCCTGAGAATCATGTAATGCACATGTTGAATCATTCACAAATTTTTCATAGTCTAGGAGCTTATACAGCCCATGACATAAAATGCCTGAAGCAATAATTTATATATATGTATATGTATGTATATATATATATATATATATATATATATATATATATATATATATATATATATATATATATATATATATATACATATATATATATATATATATATATATATATATATATATATATATATATATTAGGCATATATAATACTGATGGCATACACATGAAATGGAATGTGGATAAGAACTAGCAATCATGGTAAAGAAATGTTGAAAAGTGAAGGAGAAAGAAAATTTTCCAACAACTTAATCAAGTTTCTATTAATACATCTCCTAGTCATTTAGCAAGTGTTAGGAATAGCTTCATTTTTACTCCATAACTAGAATTATTAGATAAAATTCATGGTTGGTTGAGAAAAGCAATGAAAAGTAAGTGTTTGAAAAAAATACTATCTTTGAAGTCATATATATACCTTGAACTTGGGAAGTTTTCTTCTAGCAAGTTGTTTTTATTATGAAGGGAAAGCAAATAAGGAAGAGAGCTCTCTCACACACTCACACATACCAAGAGAGGAGCACACACTAATTGAGGCAAGGAAGTTGAATCTTCTTCTACTTCTTCTATTACATAAAGACAAGTACAAGAATGAACACATACAACAATAGAACTAATACAGTATTTAAAAGAGTAGTACATAAAGAAAACCCTAATATTCATGAATGAGTGAGATGGAAAGAAAAAAAATTGTGCCATCACTCTCGATAGATAATTTTGGTGAAGCTTATTAAAAGTATCCATAACATATATCTTCATAACCATTATAGATGTCAGAGAAATGAAAAGTGATATGTATCATCGTTGATCGTCACACATTCAACTTGATATATCAACAATCCCCCTCAAGCTTATCATCATGTCTTGTAATCCAAGCATCTTTCGAAACTTCTTCAGCTTCTCTACTTCAAGTGATTTATTGAAAATATCAAAAATCCAGCTTATGTATCCTCACATAAACAAAACCCAATACCACCTACCAATACCTTCTCCCTTATGAAGTGATAATGTACCTCAATATGCTTTATTTTAGCATGAAAAATAGGAATTTTTGCTTATTATATGCTCCTAAGATTATGACAATAGATCTAAATAGGCATTTACACTTCTACATCTAAATCTATAAGTACCATCTCTAACCATTATGTCTCACATGCTACTATTGAAAGACCTCTATATTCAACTTGTATACTTTAAAAATCAACAAGGGGTTTTTTTTACTACTCCATGTAGCAGAAATGGTCCCAAAAGAAAATAAAAAACCATTAATAAATCTTCTACCTGGAACAGTACCAGCCCAATTTGCATTGCTATATCCATGAACTTGCAATTGTACACCATCTTCATAAAACAATGCATGAACAAAAGTAACACTCACATAATGTAAAGTGTGTCTCAACGAATCTAAATTCAGCTTTTTGGGAACTTACATAAACAAAATCTAAGGTCTGGTTTGGTAGCTTAAATCAAGCCTCCTAATCCTGAGATGCATCAAAGTTCCCATAATTCTCTTGTTTATAGTAGAATTTTCCAATGCTTCACCTGTGGTAGCATCCAACTTCAAATTAGGATCTAATGGAGTAGAAATTGGATTAGAACTAGCCATACCATAATTTTTTGCAGCATACTTAAGGTATATTGCCTTCAGGACAACCATACACCTAATTTTGTATGCAAAAATTCAATGCTTAAAAAGTAGGACAACATACCACGATCTTTCATGTCCAATCCTTTTATAAGGAGTTGCTTTACCTCTTTATTTTTTTCTTCATTAACAACACCTAGAATCAAGTTATCAACATAAATAGCCATAATTATGATTCCATCATCAACCTTCATGCATATAATGAGTGATCTTTATCACACATAGAAAATCAAATCGAACTTAAATAATTTGTAGACTTTTCATGAAAAGCATGAAGGGCTTGTTTAAGCCCATACATAGCCTTTTTCAACTTGCAAACATATTTAGGATGCCTCAAATCCTCATATCCCTGTGGTTGATCCATGTATGCTTTTTCCTAAAACTTTCCATGTAAGAAAGAATTTTTCACATCCATCATTTTTCTATAGTGAATACAAGTTCTCTACATTGGACATTTTAGATACATGGGTGAAAGTTTCCTCATAATCAATTGGACATGTATAGACATATCTTTTTGTTAACAATCGTGCTTTTTACCTACTTATGTTACCATCCACATTAGGCTTTACGTTCTAAACACAATTGAAACATATGGGTTTCTTCCATTGCAACAGTGAAACCAACTTACACATTTGAATTCCATAAAGTGCAACCATCTCCTCATCCATAGCTTTCTCCAATAAAAAATTTCCAATTGCGTCTTCAAAACAAGAAGGTTGAGCATCTTGTGTTACATTGGTCATGTAAGCACAATGACGAGACATATAGCTATCATATATTAATCGTTGGATTGAATTCTGCATCCTCCTAGATCTTCTTAGTTCTTGGTCACTTTTTCTTTTTGTATCATTTGCATGTTTCTTTCTTACACTTGGAGTATTCGTAGAGGGCAGTCCAAGTTCCTCATGAAGAATCTTCCCTAAACCACTAGATTCTCCATCAATATCTTCAAAAGCTATATATATTTTATTCCAAGTTGAAATCTTTTCTTTACCTTTCTTGGATGTAGTTGTTGAATTTGCTAGATTAAAATTTCCATGCGAAATTCCACTCCACGCATTTGAGTCGGAATTATTGCTAGGTGATGCATCTGGTCCACCAAAACTTGAAACTTGCATTTTCAAAATTTCCTTTGTCATTGAGTCAACATTAAGTCCTTATTTTGCACTAGCATAGAAGCTTGACATTCCATTAAACACCACATCTCTACTTACCTTAACATGTCATGTGAGTGGGTTGTAACATTTGTATCCCTTTTGCTCAAGGGAGTAGTCAATGAAGATGGATCAAGCTTCCTGCTCAACTCATCTAGAACATTTACATATGAAATGCAACCAAATACTTTCATGTGTAATAAGATTTGTTTTTTTACATCTATACCTCTCTTTGAGTGTTACTTGATGTACAAGAGTAGTTGGAGCTATATTCATAATGTATACAACAATGTGCATAGCTTTTGCACAATAATTATGGGGCATATTTCGCAACCATAAAGGCTCTAGTTGTTTCTACATGTCTATTTTTGCATTCAACAATACCATTATGTTGTAGTGTGTACCTCCATGAAAATTGCCTTTGAATTCCATGATTATATAGAAAATTACTGGATTCATTTAATATGTATTAACCTCCTCCATCATATCCTAATGTCTGAGTATACTTCCCTTATGCACTTTTCCACCATAGAATTGAAATTCTAAAAGTTAGTAAACACTTCATTCTTCTCCTTCATGAAGTATACCCATACTGTTGTGTATGGTCATCAATGAATGTGACATAAAAACTCCAACCTCCCATGGAGGTGGTCTTTTAGGACCCCAAACATTTGTATGAATTATGTCTAGTACATTCTCACTAACATGCTTGTCATATGGAAATGATGTTCCTGAATATTTACCGAATTGCCATGCTTCACATGCCTTTTGCATCTCTGCAACCTTGAATTTTGGTAATATATTGATAAGATCCTTTGACTCCATCAACTTCAACCTCTACAAATTTGCATGTCCAACTCGTTTATGCCATATCTCTATGTGAACAATAACAATTGCACCTTTTGCAAGGATGGCTACGTTCATTTGAAGAATCTTCATAGTCAAGGTAAACATCCTACCCACTTTGTTCCCTTTGGTTATCATTCCGTTCTGTTTGTAGTCTTCTACATACAAACCATCAAAATTGAATTGAACTTGTAATCCTTGGTCATCTAGTTATCCAAGAGAAACTAGGGTTTTTGTTATATTAGAAATATGCAATACATCAACAACATATTTTACCTTCCCATCCTCCATGAATAGTGTTATGTTTCTTGTATGCTCAATAGGAAGTGATCTATTATTGCTTGTTTTAACAGACATGGCTGGTCATGTGATTTCCAACATTTGAATCAACATACCAAACATTACCATTCAATTTTGAGACATCAGCAAGCATTTTGTTCATCATATGATATTGGACCATGAACAACTGTGAATTATCTACACATGTGGATTATAGTTGTTTTTTTTCTTTGTATTGTTTGGATTCTTAAACCTACAATCATGTTCAAAGTGATGAGGTTTACCACAATTCCAACAACCCTTACTATCATTACATGAAGCATTCCTTTGGAAATTTTTGCAGCCCCTTTGTCTTTCTCTATCTCAGAATTTCCCTCTATCTCTTACATTAGTGTGTTGTTTATATTGATTCTAGTTATGGTTTCCTCTTCCACTTTCGAAGCCTTTACTTTCGCCTATTCATCTGCCAGAGTAGAATACCTACTCAAAATTAGCTCTTCCTTGGGGGTTCAAGTCTTCAACAAGTTAAATTTCTTCAATTATCAACATTGATATAAGATCAACAAAATTTGGAATATTCTCCATAGTCTCAATAGAAGTTTTGAACTACTTATATGTAGCTCTTAAACCACAAAGACAAACTTCAACCTTATCATCATCCACATTAACAGCAATAGATGTAGGTGACTCACATATATTTTTATCTTTAAGATGTAGTCAATTGTTGATGTGCTCTTTTTCTCTAGTGTATGTAGCTTATTCATGAGTTGCAATTTTCATGCCTTTGTATTGGTCTCGTATAGTGTGGACAAATTATTCCAAGCCTCTTTATGGAGCTTTAGTATCCTATATGTGCCCAATCATACAAACAATACATTACAATCCTCGTTTTGGAGTCTATATGTGCCCAATCATACAACCAATACATTACGATCACTTTTTTCTATGATTATGGGTATTTTATAGTATCACCGTGAATACCCAAATTATCCCCTTTTGAAAACCATTTGGATAAATGTTGTTTTCATGATTTAAGCATAAACATAACTTTTGGGACCACTTTTATCCAGATACAATGACTTTTGCACTTCTTTTACCTAGGTATGTTACTATCATCCTACTATATAAGAGGCAATAATAATATTTCCTCGTATTTAGTGTAGCTAGAGGGAAATATTATGCCTAACACCTAATAATCATCTAATAAGTGCTTTAATAAAACTAATGTTACTCCTAGAAGGAGGAGAAAAATATCATATTGAATTAAATAAACTAAAATATATTTTTGAGCATATACGTTGCTCAAAAAGCCATAAGTACACTAAAAATTTTGAACTTCTTTGCTATGAAATTGTTCAAAGAGGGTCATTCAGCTAACGGCATGGAATATTCTAAAATTTGTAGACATTATTAAGAAATAAGATCATCACAAGCTATACGATTATGAGGGCCAAGCCTAGTATGGTAAAATGGAGGGGATGTGTGTTTCCTTGGATCTCCAAAAAAAAAAAATCATTCGAACTTTGTCTTTTTCCCGCCATATCTTCTCTTTCCCTATAGCTTTTTCTAATTTCAGCTAGGTGATGTTGGTGCGTGACAAATCCATATCTATGTACACGAATGAATACCGTTGGAACCTAACATCCTATCTTGGTCTCCTACAAAGAGCCAACTTTTTTTTTTTCGAGAGAGCAAGGAAAAGATATATTAATGAAGGAAAATATACATTGAACAAGGGGCAAGGGGCAAGATGTGCACCTCAACACTCCTGGAAAAAAAACTACAGATTACAAACCATGAGGTATCTCACATGGGAGTATAGCTCTAACAGTAGTGATTTCCATCTCGATCTAGGTACAGATTACAAAGAGCCAACTTCTGGAGGCTTATGTTCAGAATAAATATCAATAATAATTTTATTTTCCAAGAGTTTGGTGTCATTGGCATGCAGCGTTACCAACCCATGTGAAACCTTATGTTTTTTTTTTTTAATGGAGGTTCGGCCGAGGCCTACTCCCCCGAACTTTAACTTTGAAATTGCAAGTGTACAAGGAAGGGCATAGTATCCATGGGACTCCCCTTATCCCACAAGAACAGGGGTTTACATGACTGGGTTAAACGGCGGTTAGCACTACCGCAAGGATAGACAAACGGTGGCACTCAACCACAATACAACATCATTCTAGATTACATGTCCCTTACATGTTGCTGCCAGGGTTTGAACCCTCGCCCCCACCTCAAGAAACGAGAGGCCCAACCACTATGCGAGCGAACTCGGACAAACCTTATGTTTTTAGAGTCTGTGTTTTTAGAGTCTGTGCTTACGGTTGAACTTCAATGGAACTTAAAGCACGTGGTGAGTCGAAATAGTACGCGCAAAACTCTCCATATATAACGCAAGGGCATACAAGTGCATGAAGGATCCTTGAATGAGTGTATTTTGAATGGGTTCCGGAAAAAGTCATCTCCATCTACAAAAAAGGATATCATTGCAAATTTTTACCTCATACTCAAAGAGTCCAATTGATATCTTTACATCTCACCTCCAACCTATAAATAGCCCTTGTCTCATGCATGTCCAGAACAATCTCTAAAATCCATACACCCTTCATATGGTCACTCTTAAAGGTTAGAAAGAACTTTGTGGTTCTTTGCTAGAACTTTAATTCCCCCAAGCTCTCTAAGCTTGGAAAACGCTTTGTGGTTCTCTGCGAGAACTTTGACTCCCCCAAGCGCTCTGAACTTTGAACCAAAGTGGCCCTTGTCCTCACACGCACAAGCAATGGTAAACATATGACGTCCATTGCCACCTCTTGCCTCTGTTCTTTTCCTATATTCAGTATAAACCTATATTCAGTATAAACATGTAGGTATAAAGTTGGGCTTATTTTGTGGTCCTCATGGCCGAACAATTCTATCAACCACCTAAAGAAGCTTTATTTTCAGTAGTTGGATTCATCGATCGATTTATTTCCAGTGGGCTGCCCACACAAATTTTTATTATTATTTACCATTAGGTACTTAACCGTGACGTAATCAAATTGGTAGCACATTACCATGAGGGTTGAGTCTTTCACCTTTGATAAGCGGGTGTGCCTTCAAGCACTAATAAGACAATCCTCCTCATCATTACATCATGAGATGACAATCCTCCTCATCATTACATCATGAGATGTTAAAGCAGCTCCCTTTAGGAAATCGTTGGCCTTCAGGCATTCTTTGTGGACAATATCAATAGTGGCAAGAGTCATACTCTGCACGATAGAGTTAACATCAATTAACACTAGTCTTTAGGTTTCCTTTCCACTCCTACTTTTAGCGAGCCTTCCAACTCTACCATTTCTAGTAGGTGCTAAGTGTTCAACCCTTGCTTGTGTGGGATTGGAGGATCCCATGGTGCTATGACCTTCACTCTTATACCTTCCATGCTATCAGAAAGAGTAGATTGTAAGATCGGACTTCATTTTTTTATGTAATCATCAATTGGTGATTGTCTAGCTCCAACATCCTATGAGGAGGATGGGTAACTCTTCTATCTGCATCACCGAAGAGACCACGACATGAGTGCGTGTTAGTTGGGTTTATGCTTTAGTCATGGAAATATGCCATTGTCCACCAATCTCCAAAAAGGCCTTCCTTTTCTGTTCGTTTAGACTTCCCCATCTATTGTGTATGCACCATGACCAACACACTGAACTTTATTTGAAGTTTGCTATTTGCTGATCGTTGTTATAGAATCAAAAGGGCAATGTGAGTTGTTATGCTATCTTTGACATAGAAAGCACATACAATGCATTGAAAGCTCGATTGATTTGACAATCCAACACCTCGCCAACCTCACAACTTAGTGTGACGGTCTTGAATCTTTATCCAGCTCTTTGTGGTGCTTGGGTGGTACCCCTTGTGGTGTCAAATTTATGCTACTATAAGGGGAGTGGGTTTCGTGACATCATTTGCACTGCGGACTGGTCTGGAGTGCCCTCCAATGTGCGAGCTAAGAAGCACTATGCATGTGTGTACTGAACCTTCCCTTCCTCACTGTTCTTGGGAACATCAGTTGTCCCTCAAGCTGTGGGTAGATGCCCGATAACGGGAACATCCCCATCGCTCCTAGGCGGGTTTTGGGGTCCCTTGATGGTTGCGTGTCGTGAGTTCGGCTCATCTTGGATGGCCACCTCCTATCTTTTGAGTTGAGGTCCCTTGTTGTTGGCTTGGGCTTGTGTGGCCTCTCCCATCAGTTTTGGAAAGAGCTTCCGCTTTGCACTCGGGTGTGCGCTTCACCATTTGATGGTTGTCCCATGAAATTTGTCTTGTCTACATACAACCATACTCAACTTCTGGGTTTATGTTCGCTTCCTCTATCTTGAGGTCATCAGACCGTTTCGGTTTTAGCTATGTGCCGATTGGCTCATCTTGGACGGCCGCTTGTTTCTTTCAAGTTGGTTTGCTTTCGGATGCTTAAGTTGGAGCCCCATGGGTTTTGGGTTGGTCAAGGGCAAAGTGGCCCGTTCCAAGTCCCTTATTTGGTATCAAAGCTTCGGCTCTCGTGGTCGGGTGTGTGTGAGCCATCGATGGTGCCATGGATGGGCCATCGGCAAAGGGCTGAATTTTAGTTTTTGAGGAAATGATGTGTGTGCCTTATGCAATGTGCCTCGTGTGGGACATTGGCCATTTGGCAATAATATGGAAAATTTTATTTTTTTTATGCGAGCTTCAAGAGGGTCATTCGGCTTCCTTTTGGGCCGTCGACAAGGCATGGTTTTGGCCATGCATCGATTTAAAGGCCCGGGTGACACGGGTCATGGGGCAGAGTGGCAACCATCTCATTCTTTTGGATCCTTATGTAAAGACACGATCTATTTGCCCAGTTATATATTTGTGGTGTGAGCCTTCATGGCCACCCTCTTCCATTCATATCCCTTGTAGGCTCGAGCGGTGAGGCATGTGCCCCATTTCCCCCTCGAGGAGGGAGGCTGATCCTCCATAGGCTGGCAAGGTTGCTGTGTGAAGCCAGGTAGGGTAACTCAATAAGTCGTCGAGGTGCTATAAGCCATGCACAACTGGGAAGGGCCTCTATCGTCCGCGCGGGTCGTTTCGAGGTTGCACCTGTGGGTCTCCATGAAGTCGGGGCTTGTTGCGAGTGTGGACCCGTAGGTTGAACATGGTTCTCCTATTCGGGTCGTTGGTTGGTTGTGCCCGTGGGATCCCTTCGAAGCTGGGGCTAGTTTGCATGTGGGCCGATAGGTTGAACATGGTTCTCCCATTTGGGCCGTCTATGTTGGGCAAGCCCACGGGACTGCTCCAGGCCCGGGAAAAGTTTTCTAGGTTGGGCCAGCAAGTTGAACATGCTTCTCTCGTTTGGGCCACTTTAGTGGGATGAACCCGCGGGATCCTTTGAGGTTGGGGCAAGTGTTATGTGGGTTGGCTGACGGGTTTGGAAATGACTCCTCCCTCTTAGTGTCGTTTGGTTGGTGGCACCTATCGTTCCTTTCAACGTTGAGGCAAAGGATGTGAGCATGGGCCATCGGGTTGAACATGGGTCTCCTGATCGTGCCATTTTGGTGCATCGCACCCACAGGTTCCCTTTTGAGGCCAAGGCAAGTGTGGGAAGCTGGTGCCCGTGGGTTTCCTTTGAGGCCGGGGCAAGTTTGGCAAAAGAGGTAGCTAGCCCATTGGCAGTGATGTTTAGGTCCCCTCGCGCGGTTGGTTGGTTGCATGTGTGCGCCCATAGGATCCCTTCGAGGCTGGGGCAAATTTGCAAAAGGTTGGTGCCTACGGGTTCCCTTCGAGGCCAGGGCAAGTGCGGTTCAGTTTAGTGGACCGATGGGTAGTGACATTGAGGTCCCCGTCATGCGGATTGCGCTTGCGGGTTCCCTTCGAAGCGGGGGCAAGGTTGGGTAAAAGAGGGAGCTCGCCGATGGGAAATGACATTGAGGTCCCCCTCATGCGGTGAGTAAGGAAAGTGAGTCCCCGGGTTCCCTCGAGACTGTGATAAGTAAGGAGCTTGGTCGACGAGTAGTGATGTAAAGGTCCCCCTCGTTCGCACCATATGTAGCAAGCCGCTCACGGGTTCCATAGAGACCAGAGCAAGTGGGTAAGCTTTGGCCCACAAGTAATGACAATGATAGGTCCCCCTCGTTCATGCTTTTGCATTGGAGTCTGTGGGTTCCATTGAGACCCGGACATGCTTCGGGTTGGTTGGCCGGAGGGTTGTGAGAAGGGTCCCCTTGTCCATGCCTTTTTGTGAGATTGCTTACAGGATTCCTTTGGGGTCGGGGCGAAGGTGGGTAAGCTGCTTGCAGGTTCCCTTTGAGGTCGGGGCTTGTGTGCAAATGATGGCTCATGGTTTTCATTCGCGACTCGGGCTATCATAGGAAAAGGATATGACTTATGCAAGAGTAAGCTGCTCGATGTGTAGTGCATTTTGCCTTGAGCTGAAAAGATTTTTGGACTGACGATAGGCTCATATTGGATGAGGTAGGAATTATCAAGGGGCATATGATGGGCATGCATAGGTAGGTGTAATGGGATCCACCGATACTTGGTAGTTAGGCAAGCAAGGCTAAAAATATGGTGGGTGTGTGGAGTGGTTCAAATGGCTCTGTCCATCACAAAAAGAGGAATTTTTAGATTTTGGTCAGCGTGAACGTAAGTCACATATTGTGTCACACATCTGTGCATTTGCTTTGTATCGCAAGTGGGTCACCGGTAGGCCTCTTCTTTTCAGTGGGAATTACCTTGGCCGGTGTGTGGGTGTGCGGTGCCTTGATGATTATGGCATGTTATGTGAAGCAGCGCATTCTACCTACTTAGAGGTAAAGTGCTTTGACCCAAACTACGAGGTTTATTTAAGTGCAAAATTTGGATCATGTGGAGCTTGGGTGTGTCCCAATGCAGTTGGAGTGGGGCAAGTCGTTCCTTCTTAGTAGTCCCTTTTGCTTCGAACCAAACCGGTAGTGTTAGGTTCGCACCTCTTTGCACAAGTAAGTTTCCCTTATATATGCATTCGCATGATGACCCATGGTACTAAAGACATTGCTCCAATTTTGAGAGTAAGAACATCATGTAGAGTCTCAAAAGCCATCAAGAAATGTCACCCCTGCAACTACACCATTAACGGGAATTAAGTAAGCACCCATAGGTGTTCTCGAGGACGAGAAGTTTGTTGAAGAGGGGGTGAATATGTGATGGTCCTATATTTCTATCCAGGCTCCTGTGGTGCTTTGGTGGTACCCTCTGTGGCACCAAATTTACGCTACTATAAGGGGAGTGGGTTCTGTGACATCCTCTGCACTACGGACCGGCCTGGAGTGCCCTCCAATGTGTTGGTTAAGAAGCACTATGGGCATGTGTGCCGAGCCTTCCCTTCCTATTTGTTCTTGGGAACGTCAGTTGTCCCTCAAGCCATGAGTAGATGCCCAGTAATGGGAACGTCCCCCGTCGCTTCTAGGTGGGTCTTGGGTCCCTTCACAGTTGCATCCATGAGGTAACCTCCTCTTGGATGGCCACCTCCTATCTTTCGAGTTGAGGTCCCTTGGGGTTGGCTTTGGCTTCGGCGACCTCCCCTCATCGGTTTTCGAAAGAGCTTTCGCTTCCCACTCGGGTGCATGTTTCATCGTTTGATGGTTGTCCCATGAGAGCCGGCTGTCTACATGTGACCGTTCTCAACTTTCGAGTTTATGTTCGCTTCCCCTATCTTGAGGCCTTTGAGCCGTTTCAATTTTAGCTATGTGCAAGTTGGCTTGTTTTGGACATCCGTATGTTTTTTTCAAGTTGGCTTGCTTCTACGTGCTTAAGTTGGAGCCTCTTCAAATTTTGATTGCCCAAGGGCAAAGTGGCATGTTCTAAGTCCCTTCTACTTCTCATGTTCCTTGTGGGTGCATAAGTTCGAGCGTCTTCAAATTTCGATTGCCCAAGGGCAAAGTGGCATGTTCTAAGTCCCTTTTACTTCTCATGTTCCTTGTGGGTGCAGGCCAAAAAGGCAGCCCCTTGGATTTGAGTTGTACTCTTCGTTACACTTAGCAACGTCCCGTGATAGAACATGAACACCGGAAGCCATATACGGCTTGGCCATGAATAGCCAACATACAGACCTCTCTACAAGTAAGAACAAGGGGAATTTCAAATCAGTACTGTTTCAGCATATATGAAGTCCTTTAAGGTTAACCCATGCTTAGCGAACATAAAGAGCTCAATACAAGGAGAGGAAGTTCAATCAACTACATGTTCAGGTCATGACTCATGAACAATGCGAGAGAGAGAGAGAGTGTACGTGAAAAATGCTCCATTCAGGCACTACGCACTTGGAGACTCACGCACTTAGACACTTGAGCACTCAGTACCTATTCACACAAAGCGGCAACACCAATGACGTTCCCACGTGTTCAATATTGATTAGTCGAAATGAAACACAAAAGCTTGTATTTTTAGTAGATAGTCAGGGTTCAAGTCTCCCCTAGGGCGGGATGCCTCAGAGTGTTTTAAGATGGGTGCCTCTACTTTACTAGATTGGATGTGTGTCTTTCCAATTCATTGTACTCTAAAAAAAAAATTAAAAAAGAAAACAAAAGCTTCCGAGCGCACCACAATCGGAACATTCTGAAGGTTAGGCGGAACAAAAAAAATCAACAGTTCAAAGGCCTTTTTTGAAAAAATCGAATGACCATAATTTTTCACTACATTCCTGTGCCGCCGGGACAGTCTGAATCCGCCCTCATACATATTCAGGTTTTTACTAACGGGTGCAGCAAGGACGACGAGGCCTGCAAAGTGGCATATGGATTTTGCTCTTCAGGTGTGAATTTAATCTCCAATAGACCTTCGTGCAGAGACTCAATCTTGCAGATTATCCATAGGATATTGTTTTTTGCACAGAATTAAAATAATATAGATTATCCATCAAAATTGAATCTAACTTGTAATCCTTCGTCAACTATTCATCCAGAAAAACTAGGTTTTTTTGTTATATTAGAAACATGCAATACATCAACAAGAGATTTTACCTTCTTACTCTCTATCAATAGTGTTATGTTTCCTGTATGCTCAATTGGATGTGATCTATCATCACTTGTTTTAACAAACATGGCTGGTCATGTGATTTTTAACATTTGAATCAACATACCAAACATTAACATTCGATTTTGAAATGTCAACAAGTATTGTGTTCACCATATGATATTGGACAACGAACAACTTTGAGTTATCTACATTTGTGGATTCATAGTTGTTTTTTTGCTTTCCATTGTTTGGATTCTTCAAGAGGCAATCATGTTCAAAGTGATCAGGTATACCACAATTCAAACAACCCATACTATCATTGCGTGAAGCATTTCTTTGGAATTTTTTTAAGCCTCTGTGGCTTTCCATACCTCGAAATTGTCCTCTACCTCTTGCATTAGTGTGTTCTTTATGTTGGTCCTAGTTATAGTTTCTTATTCCACTTCTAAAGCATTTGCCTTGGCCTCTTTATTTGTCAGAGTAGAATACCTACTCATAACGCTTTTTCCTTGGGAGTTTGAGTCTTTAACAAGGTTCTTTTCTTCTTTTATCAACATGGACATAAGATCAACAAAATTTGAAGTATTCTCCATAGTCCGAATATAAGTTTTGAAGTGCTTATATGCAGCTCCTAAACCACAAAGGCACACTCGAACCTTATCATCATCTATATTGACACTAATATATTTAAGTGATTGACAACTACTTTTGATCTTTAAGATATGGTCACTTGTGCCATGCTCTTTTTCTCTAGTGTATGTATAGCTTTTTCATGAGTTGCAATGTTCGTGCCTTTGTATTGTTCTCGTACAATGTGAACAAACTATTCCAAACCTCTTTGTGGAGTTTTAACATCCTCTACAACAAATACACAAGCCTCTTTTTGGAGTTTTAGCATCTATATGTGCCCAATCATACAACCAATACATTACAAGCCTCTTTTTGGAGTTTTAGCATCCTAAATCACGGATTACCATTCCAAGTTGATGTAACAGTGCCATCTCTTTCCCAAATCTTTCTCCCAAAGTTCATCGTAGATGAGGGTTTTCGTTAGCAAATAATTTGAGAAATCCACATCTATCTACACCAATGAATACCGTTGGCACCTAACGTCCTATTTTGGTCTCCCAAAGAGAACCAACTTGTGGAGTCTTATGTTCAGAATAAATAACAATAATAATTTAATTTGCCAAGAGTTTGCTGTCATTGGCATACACCGTTGCCAAGCCATGTGAAACTTTATGTTTTTTCTAGAGTCTCGTGCTCACCGTTGAGCTCCAATGGAACTTAAAGCACATGGTGAGTCGATAATAGTAGCCGCAAAACTCTCCATATACAACGCAAGGGCATACAAGGGCATGAAGGATCCTTGAATGGTGTATTTTTTTAATGAGTTTTGGAAAAAGTCCATCTCCATCTACAAAAAAGGATACCACTGCAAATTTATACCTCATAGTCTTTACATCTCACCCTCAACCTATAGATAGCCCTTGTCTCATGTAAGTCCTGAGAGTCCCATTGATATCTTTACATCTCACCTCCAACCTATAAGTAGCCCTTGTCTCATGCAAGCCATAACAATCTCTAAGATCTAGGCCCTTCATATGGTCACTCTTAAAGGTGAGAAAGAACTTTGTGGTGCTTTGCTAGATCTTTGATTCCCCCAAGCTCTCTAAGTTTAGAAAGAACTTTGAGGTTCTTTGTTAGAACTTTTTTTTTTGAGGGTACAATAAATTGAAAAGACACACATCCAACCTCGTAAGGTAGAGACACCAACCTCAGGGAACTCATGGACACCCATTTTTGGGAACTCATGTATATGTCCAGCCAAGATTTGAACTCACGACCTCCTCCCAGAGAATCAAAGCATCAACCACTAGGCTATGCGGGCTTCTACTCTTTGCTAGAAGTTTGACTCCCCCAAGCTCTCTGAACTTTGAACCAAAGGGGCCCTTGTCCTCACATGCACAAACAGTGGTAAGCTATCAAAACGCAAACATATAACATCCATTGCCACCTCTTGTCTCTACTGTTTTCCTTTAATTAGTATGAATAAGTTGGGCTTATTTTATGGTCCTCATGGCTGAACAACTCTATCAACCACCTAAAGAAGCTTTATTTTCATTACTTGGATTCATCCATCTATTTCCAGTGGGCTGCCCAAGCAAAGTTTTATGATTATCTACCATTAGCTACTTAAAGGTCAGAACTAATCAGATTAGTAGCACATTACAATGAGGGTTGAATCTTTCACCTTTGATGAGGGGGGTGTGCCTTCAAGTTTCCTTGGCTGCAGTGGCATGACAATCCTCATCATTACATGGTGAGATGTCCCTTTAGGAAATCGTTGGCCTTCAAGCACTCTTTGTGGACAATATCAATTCTGGCAAGAGTCGTGCTTGACACGATAGAGTTGACTTCAATTAAAACTAGTCTTTATGTTTCCTTCCCACTCCTATTTTTAGCAAAGCCTTCCAATTCCATCATTTCTAGTAGGTGCTAAGCATTCAACCCTTGCTTGTGTGGGATTGGAGGGTCCATGCTGCTATGACCTTCACTCTTATACTTTCCCTGCTATCAGATAGAGTAGATGAGGGTTTTCTTTAGCAAATAATTTGACAAATCCATATCTATGTACACGAATGAATACCGTTGGAATCTGACATCCTATTTTGGTCTCCTGAAGAGAACCAACTTGTGGAGTCTTATGTTCAGAATAAATATCTTTGACTTCCCCAAGCTCTCTAAGCTTAGAAAGAACTTTGGGGTTCTTTGTTAGAACTTTTTTTTGAGAGTACAATGAATTGGAAAGACACACACCCAACCTCGTAAGGTAGAGGCACCAACCTTGGGGAACTCATGGACACCCATTTTTTGGAACTCATGTATATGTCGAGCCAAAATTTGAACTCAGGACCTCCTCCCAGAGAGTCAAAGCATCAACTACTAGGCTATGCGGGCTTGGGCTCTTTGCTAGAACTTTGACTCCCCCAATCTCTCTGAACTTTGAACCAAAGCGGCCCTTGTCCTCACATGCAATGGTAGGCTATCAAAACGCAAACATATAACTTCCATTGCCACCTCTTGTCTCTCTTTTTTTCCTCTAGTTAGTATGAATAAGTTGGGCTTATTTTCTGGTCCTCATGGTTGAACAACTCTATCAACCACCTAAAGAAGCTTTATTTTCATTACTTGGATTCATCCATCTATTTTCAGTGGGCTGCCCACACAAAGTTTTATCATTATCTACCATTAGCTACTAAAGGTCAGAACTAATCAGATTGGTGGCACATTACAATGAGGGTTGAATCTTTCACCTTTGATGAGGGGGGTGTCCCTTCAAGTTTCCTTGGGTGCACTGGCATGACAATCCTCATCATTACTTGATGAGATGTCCCTCTAGGAAATCGTTGGCCTTCGAGCACTCTTCGCAGACATTATCAATTCTAGCAAGAGTCGTGCTCCACACGATAGAGTTGACTTCAACTAAAATTATTCTTTACGTTTTCTTCCCACTCCTATTTTTTAGGAAGCCTTCCAATTTCATCATTTCTAGTAGGTGCTAAGCGTTCAACCCTTGGTTGTGTGGGATTGGAAGGTCCCATGGTGCTATGACCTTCACTCTTATACTGCTATCAGATAGAGTAGATTGTAAGATCGAACTTCTCTTTTTTTTTTCAAGTACATTATAATGCGTGTTAAGTTGAATTTATGCTTTAGTCATGGAAAAACGCCATTGTTCACCAATACCCATAAAGGCCTTTCTTTTCAGTTCGTTTAGACTTCCCCATCTGTGTTAATACTGTATATGCACCATGAGAACACGAAGACCGGAAGCCATATACGGCTTGACCATGAATAGCCAACATACAGAGCTCTCTACACGTAAGAACAAGGGGAATTTCAAATCAGTAATGAAGTTCAATCAACTACATGTTCAGGTCATGACTCATGAACAATGCGAGAGAGAGACTCAGAGAGAGAGAGAGAGTCACGTGTATAACGCTGCACGTACGAACTAGGGCAGTCACGCTCGCCCTCATATACATTCAGGTAGTTACTGACGGATGCAGCAACGACAACGAGGCCTGCCGCCTGAGAAGTGACAGACGGATTCCGCTTTCTTCTTCTCTTCAGGTGTGAATTTAATCTCCGATTATCGGTAGATCTTCGTACCCCGTCAGAGAATCAATCTTGCAGATCATCCATAAGATATTGCTCTTCTGCACAGTTTTAAAATATTGTAGATTATCCATACCATATTGTTCATCGACGTTCTGATTGTCTCAGAGAATCGAGAAAGAAGCGGGATTGCGATTTGCCTCGACGCAGGAAAACGAAGAGAGCTCAACAGATTATGCAGGTCGAGAGAGCATACACAGGTTTCTTCTAAACATGCATCTGCTCAGGCCAACGCGGTGTTTTACCTCCGGCTAAAACATCGTTTCATATTCACTGTCGACGTTGCAGATGAGAACCGGTCACTTATTTGAGTGAAAGTGTGTATATCTATATACATATATACGTGTACATCTTCTTTGCAGTCACCATCGCTGAAATTTCCAATTGACAGAGCGGGAAAATGTATGCGTATGGACACCTCTCTACCATCATCGATATCTGATATTGCAAATGGCACAGAAACATTCTCATCCCATCTACTTCGGATTTTTCTCCCATCGCCAGCTGCTCCTATGAAATGCCTGCAGCAGAATTGAGGTAAATATGAGGAAGAACTGCTTCAGAAATGATGCAGATTTACAACAGAAATACAGATTGTTTAAGCGATAAGAATTTCAATATCGAAGATAGAGCAGAGTTGAAGACAAACATTGCGGAACCCGACATCGTCTGCGTCCAGCATGTAAACGACATTGCTCATACGCGGCCTTTGGTTAGCGTCTGGATCCACGCATCTGAGCGCTACCAGAAGAGCGCGCTTCATATCCCTGCTTGACGGCTTCTGCTTCATTCGCGTATCGAGCATCTCTTCCCATCGTTTACCACCGACCATCCGTTTCATCCAATCCACCAGATTCACCTTCGCGAGCTCAATGCCAAGAAAGCGATGTGTGTTAATGGTAGACAGTCAGCCTATTGAAATTAATCGTTGACGGACAATGAAACCAACCTCGCCGCTTGGCCTGGTGTAGTCTACAGGTTTCCTGCCGGTGATGACCTCCATCATCAGCACACCAAAACTGTAAACATCGCTGCTTTCCGTCAGCACACCTGTGCTCACATACTCGGGAGCAATGTACCTGCGTTCGACACGGTAGAGCGATTTTATCAGACATTCAGTATTAACCAGACTGCCGGCGAAGATACCGATGTATAGGCATCTCCATTACCCGAAAGTTCCCATCACTTTCGTCGAGGAATGGCTATTTCCTGCGCGTATTGGCTTCGCAAGCCCAAAATCTGAGACCTTGGCATTCCACTCCCGGTCCAGTAGGATGTTGCTGGACTTCACGTCTCGATGTACCACGGTCGGTTCCAAATCCTCGTGCAAATAAGCAAGCCTGCAGCCATTAGATTACCATTCCATATTTACTGATTATCCGGTTAAGTGTTCAAATCTGTCATTAAATTCTTCTCTACCCAAAATGTTTCTACTTCTGTGGCTTGTGAACATGATGATGAAAACATTATAAGACAGAATACCGACATTCCAGCGACGTAATTACTGTTAATCTAGCATAATAACATAGGAATACGAGTTTAGAAAATGATCAATCTGGCTTGTTATCATCTGATGATCAAAGGTCACTATGTGTAGCTGCAAATTAGTCAGTCGCTGGCAACTGTGATGATGAGGACATTATATCACAAAATAACGACTGTCCAGCGACAAAATGACTGCTAAAGGAGCATAAAAAGATAAACTATGATTTCAGAAAAAGGATTGGTTTTGCTCGTTATCTTCTGTAATGACATGTTATTATGTATAACAAACATCGTAATGAGGACAAAAAGAACGACACTTAAATAATAGATTTGAGCAATCTAGCATTACAGCAAAGGAATAAGAGTTCTGAAAATGTTCGATATGGCTCATTATCATCTCTGAAAAAAGATTATTGTGTGTTACTCAAAAATGATTAATCTCTGATAAAATGGACCTTCTTTCAGCAGGATGGATTTTTTATTCTTTCCCTAACGGCGAAGACTTACTGTCAAGGAGAAAAAGTTTAATCAGTAGACACCTAGCGGATGTTCTCAAGAAAGGTCCCATCTCTAGTGCAGAATCATGAAAGCGCACAGTCAAAGGAGAAAAGCTGCATAACGAAGAAGACAAAGCATACCCTTTGGCTGTACCGAGGACAATTTTCATTCGAGCATCCCATGGGATAGGGTTCTCCTCACCCAGCGGACCATGAAGCCATTGCTCCAGATTTCCATTGTCCACATATTCGTACACAAGCATCCTGTAGAAAAGACATTTACCCTTCATCAGAGAGGTACGCAAAGCAGGCGAATTCGGCAGAGAGGAGACACGGGAGAAGTTCTTTGTAAGTTGTACCTTTCGGGTCCCTCAGAACAGTACCCCATAAGGCCGACAAGATTCTTGTGTCGCACACGCCCAATGGTCTCGACTTCTACCCTGAATTCCTTCTCTGCTTGCAGGGCCCTGTGTAGGTTACCATGCAATGTCCTCAATGATGCACACCAAGGATAAGGAAGTTGAAGAAGATAAAATCCAGTATTGTGATAAACAATAACCTTAAACAGTGTTAAGCAGATGAGGAGACAGAACGATGTATTACCCGCTGTTGAGGAGCTGCTTTACAGCAACCATGGACGCATCAGGAAACTGGCCGCGATAGACAATCCCACATCCACCTCTCCCAATGACATTATTTTCTGCGAATTCGTTTGTCGCCTTCGCTAGTTGATCGACTCTGTAGCGCTTACTCCAGCTTGCTGTCCAAGCTAGTGATAATGGAGCACAGGCCGAAGGGTCCTCCGTGCTTGATATGCTCTCCACAGTAAAAATTCCTGCAGAATCCACAACATTGCATTCTGCACAGACCATACCATGCTGATTGTGGAATTTTAGTCTCTCCTGAATAGCTTCTGTTCTAGATGGATGCTCCTTTGCCGTATCATTTACCTGCTTGATTCCTTGTTCTACGGAAGGCGCTGTTTTAGAGCGAACATTGTGAAATCTAGGAGTTGCTTGCTTCCCCTCACCATAGCCAAACGTGAATACTTGTTTCTCGTCGTCCGAGGAGTCTTCCACAGACAACAGAATGCGCTCAGACATTGCCAGTTCATACTCTGGCAAATCATGTTTCTCGGCATCATGAGCTTTATAGTAGTTCTCCACTTCTTTAATCTCCTTGGAGACGTCAGGGATCACGCTATTGGCAGAAGCGACAGGCAGAAGCTGTGTCTGCCTCTTGCTTCTGCGCCTAGACATTACGAAGAGTCTTAAACAGAGCAATACAAGAATCAGTGTTGTGAATACACCTACAGCGACAGCTATTATCTGCCATAACTTGAGCTCCAGAAACGAAGTTCGCTGCGAGAGGCGGCTGGTCAGGGAACTGTTGACGGGTTCCGACATGTCACGGCGGATATTTCTTCCTGAATGAAAGCTCAGCTCCACAACTGCTAGGAAAATCCTGGAAGGGAGTACTGGACAGAGAAGCAGACTATTCCAGCCACCATTCTTCGCCAGGCTTGCCTACGGCGGCGCAGCTGCGCAGCGAGCAGGCGATCACACAGCATTACGCTAAGCCACCGTCCAGGGATCCAAAGCTGAAGAAGCCAAACTGCTGTCGGGCGACGCTTCTGATAACCGAGCGCCAGGAGAAGAAAAGGTGTCAGGGAGAAGCTCGGCTTGCTCGATCAGATGGCGACAAAGCTCTACGTATTGGCTATGATCTGTAGGAGCATCATACTCGGTGCATCGTATGACTTCTGTGTTTGACGACTGATGTTGGGAGGGCCAATGACAGCTTGGAGGGGGATCACGACACATATGTGTCTGATAAATCGAGGTTTTTCAAGTTTCCACGTTTCATGAATACACGAATACAGCTGGGACTTGCAACTTACAAATTAGCATCCGAAACCTCGACACTCTCAAATGTTCATAGACACACAATCCTTTTTAAAAGCTCAGATCTCTTTACACTCACTCAAAAAGTCACCCATATTTAACATTTTATTTCATTTCAAAAAAAGAAACATTGATAGTTTAGGGTTATACTAATGTGAACATATACTTCATGTGGTGGTTCCTATATGTAAAATTATTGAGCCTTTGAGCTACAAATCAATAGTTCTTCCAATTGGATAGCTTCAAGACTACTGTGAGGGGTTTCTTGGTACGACAGCTTGAGTTCACATCAGCTTGATGATACAAACCAAACAGGATGGCCGAAAGGTAGAGTTCCTTAAAAACAGAAAAAGAGAATATGAAAACTATGAAGAATCTAGTTTGGTTCATACACGTAGCCCAAGTAATATGATCATTTTGTCAAAAAAATGCATCATTATGAATATAACAAGAGGGGTTGCCAGATACTCTCTTGTCTACTATAGTCCAAGAATTGTGTAGTACAATATTAGGGACCCTCATGCGGGAATTGGGAGGTCACCTTCAACTTTAGACTAAGAAAAAGGGGCTAAAACATGATCTCACTAAGATTTGGCATAGTAGGGTTTCATATAGAAGTTGTAAAGGAAGATTATTTAGATATATGGATTCCTTTGAGTGTTTTCAAGTGCAAAATGATGGCTGAAAAGTAACTAAATGTTGAGAAGATTGGAAACCAAGAAAAGAAGGTGTGATTCTTAAAGACACGACCAATCCACAGTAATATAATGTTTCTATTATGAGTGTGATGCTTAGAGGATAAAAAATATTTATCTACAATAAGGGGTTCGGTCCAACTCTACCATACCTAGCATGCCTATGGGCAAGAAATTTCTTGAATTGCTTGAGACTATGTTTGAGAAAGGGGTGCTTCTCGAGTCTACAATGATTGCAGTGGTTTTCAGTCCTAAGAAGGGGGCAATATTTCTTTGATTTTTTGTAGCCTCTCAAAATCTTTGGCTCTGTGTTAGTCAAGAGGCTTACTGATGCCCAAGGAACTTGAATTTTTTTCAATCGAGGCCAAGCTAGATTTCTATTACACCATGACTATGTGGGGAAAGTCATATGCATGCAAGAAGTGGCATTAAGGTGGACGGCTATTAGACTTTCTACTTATGTGGCCTATATTGACTTTAAAAAAGCATACAACAATGTGCCACATCAATGGCAATGTTCCTTGAACTTGAGGCCAGCCTAATGGGTCATGCATTGAAATTCTTTCCTATTTTGTACGAGTCTTCAAAGTTTTGGGTTTGTGTGGAGAGACACTACTTCAGGGAACTTTTCCGAGTTCTTCAAGGTGTATGCCAAGGGTGTTCGAGAGCTCTCCCTCTATTTAATGTCTATATCAATGATATCTTACATCATGGGGAGACTCTTGGGGGCTCAATGTAACCAGTGTTGGGCGACTCAAAGGTCTTCTATTCACTCATTACTTACTTAGTGGTCTTTGTGGATAGTCTTGTGGAAGATGCGTTTTGGGATTAATAAGTGCAATGGCCAAAATTTTATATGGCAAAGATGGAGAGCACGCATCGCTAGAGGCATATGAGTTGTCACTTAAAGGAAAGCACATTCTACTTGGGAAGAACATTCAATCCAACATCAAAGGTGGAGAAGAGAAGAGAAGGAATAGCCTATTTGCCTCTAGAACTTTTTATGTAATTGTTCGTTCCTAGCTTAGACGCAACTTGGAATTCTTAAGAGCTTAATATTTTCCTCAATCAGCTTTGGTGTGAAATTGATAGCTTTGGTGTGAAATTGATGGAGGCCCATGATCAGAAACTTTTTAGATCCCTCGAATGTTTAGTTGCTATTGAGATGTGGATGATCTCTGGCATAAATGCTCAGTCTACTTTGCTAGCCGGGGCAGTGATGCACAAGGAGTTCCATATTCTTTTGTTAATGGCTTGCTTCGGCAGGATGAGGGGTTGCCTCTTTGGGAAGTATTTGGATAGCCCAACTTGATTTGGGGACCTTCTTAGGACACCCATGGAATCTAGGTTCAAGAAGCGGATATGGATTTCTTGAAATGGGTTGTCGAAGGAAAGGTATGTACCAAACGCTAGGTTGGGGAGAGTCGGATACCATAACTGGTCTAAGTGAGAAAGAAATAATTCTTCTATTTCATTGGCCCTTATAATAATGGTAATTTGATGATCGTTCAAGTGTATTTACATAGAGGTGCTTATAATAATGTGTTGAGTCTCACCATCGAGCGCCTGCTTATGGTTACTTGGTTAGGGGGGTTATACATGGCTGATAAGGTGGATAGAAGCAGAAACATAAGTGTCCCTCTTTATGCCAAGGGGAAACTTTCAGGATCCTTGCTACATTTGATGGTGGATTGAAAACTTGCTACATTTGATGGTGGATTGAAAACTGGTGGTAGTGCTAAGGAGGAGGTAGGATAGGTTCCCTTATTACTTCCATGGTTCAAGGATAAAAAAATGGTGTGATTCTTAAAGACACAATTAGTCCATACTAACCTAATCTTTCTGTTATAAGCGCGATGCTTCGAGGATAAAAAATCAGACTATGAAAAACTTGAGCACAAAGAATCCTCTATTAGAAAATATCAAAGGCCGAGCAAAAAGAAAACTCCAATAAAGAAAAGATCAAAGAGTAGGTTTAAATGTGACTTCCGTTCACACCAAAGCTAAATTTTTTATAGCATGATTTCAATTCTTGCAAAAGGTAGATGTTATCTTCTCTCCTACATGCTTGATTCAAGCAATCTCATGTAAATTCTTGATTATCATCTTTATTTTTCTTATATCTAATTGACCATGGTCAATTCTCACCTCGTGTGTTATCTACATAGTTACAAGCTAGAAACCTCGTCTACATTGTCAATAAGTCCTTTCTGATTTGCTTAGAATTCATGGTATTGGAATCTCTCATCACTACTTATTTGTGTAACTATTAGCTTATAACTACTCATTGCCATAGTGTTCTTATCAATATGGATCATATGAACTCATAAGATTTTAAAGATATCTACCATGACTCCCCAAAGAGTGGTCGATTGAGAAATCACTGTTGCTCCTTGGCAAAAGGATCGCTAATTGTAAGAAATCCCCCCCTTTAGGCATCATCAAGTGCTCCTTTTGATCAACAACAAGCTTAAACCCATGTGGGCCCAGCATGTGAGTGATGAGAGGTTGATTTACTTTCTGTGTAATGTCAGGTAAACTCTGTAAAAGCTACCCCTGTTCTGTGGGATTTGGGGGATCCCATGGGGACTAGTCCCCTTCTCTTGTACTTTTCTTTTAATTAATTCAAGTCTGGGAGAGTAGGCTAAGGCCGAACTTCCTTTATTAAAAAATAATAATAATGCCATGAAAAATATATGGATGATAATGAATAGAAACGGCAACAAAAACATGGTTTATACCAATCAAATGGTTAAGATAGCTATTAAATGAATTTCTATGTCAAATAATTGCTTTTACCGAATTCCTTCATTTGACAAAGGTATTGTCTACATATGTGTTTCACCTAATTCGCGACCTAAAAAAAACTCTTTATTTTTACATGGCGCTAATACATGTTCAATATGCTATGAATGTATAATCAACATGCCATGAATGTCTAGAACCGTTGGATTCAGATGATTTGCTTCCCCTAAGATTCTAGCTCCTTCAAAAGTATGATGAAGGCTATAAAATATTAAGAAAAAAATGGTTATAAGTACTTTTGTGTGTGATTCCTCCATTAGCCCTATATGTAATTATATTCCTTTATCCATATATCAACATAGATAAGAAAACAAGTATGCATGACAGATGATAGATGATTATAGTAGAACAGAACAGAAGACAAGACTAATGGTGAATTTAATTTCCTTTATAACAAAAACTACAAAAATGATGACATTAATTTCTAGCATAAAAGACAAATACAATCATCCACACAGGAGACAAATACAACAAGGACTAATAGTCAAGGTAAAAAATCACGAGAAGAAAGGATTGCAAGTTCTATCTGGCGAGTTCTTCAAGTGAATTCTTGTTAGTGAGGCACTGTTGATCAGAGGATGACATGATAGATGACCGACGTGAGGTTGTGGGTGATTCCGTCTTTGATCTGACAGTGGTCCCTCTCATAAGAGACCTCATGGCTTGTCGAAATGGTGCTTGGTACTTGTGTTAGTTTTGTCACGATAGGGGCTTCGATCTTGTCATGGCCAGCTTCATAGTTGCCAGATAGGAATCAAAGTGTAGATGAGTTAATAGCATATGGAGAGTGGAATCAAGAAGCATAGAAGGGAATGTATTGGTTGTCTGTTGGCATATAGAATAACATGATTGGACACATACATGATGCCAAAGCTCTAAAGAGTTTGATCACATTATATGAGACCAATACAAAGGCACCAAATTTGCAACTCAAGAATGAGTTGCATACACTGGGGGAAAAGAGCATGTTGGTAAGTGACTACACGATGAAAAGCAAAAGCATATGTAAGTCACTTGCATCTTTTGGCATCAATGTAGATGATGATGATAAGGGGGAAGTGTACCTTCATGGTTTAGGACGTGCATATAAGCACTTCAAAACTTCTATTTCAACTAGTGAAAATATTCCAAATTTCACTGATCTTGTATTCATGTTGATAAATCAAGAGAAGAATCTTGGTGATGACTCAAACTCCCAAGGAAAACCTAGTTCATGAGGTGTTCTACTCTAGTAGAGGAAGAGGTAGAGGTAGAGTCTTTGGAAGTAGAAGAGGAAACAATGACCAAGACCAAGGCCAACAATAGAACCATGCAAGAGGTAAAGGACACTTTCAAGGTAGAGGAAGCCAAAGAGGTTGAAAAAATTTCCAAAGAAATGATCTAGGTAATGACAGCAAAGGATGTTGGAATTGTGGTAAACTTTGTCACTTTGAACGTGATTGAAAGTTGAGTTGAAATCAAAATAACTGAAGGAAACAAAACAATGATGCATCAACTAGTGCAAATGATTCGAAGAAGTTGTTCATGGTCCAACATTAAATGATGAATACGATATCTCTTGATGTTTCAAAATCAAATGTTAATGTCAGGTATGTTGATTCAGGTGCTTCAAATCACATGACCAGTCATGCAGAATGGTTTAGTAGTTTGCAAAAATTTCCAATTCCTAGATTTGTTGAAACAAGTGATGATACATCACATCCTATTGAAACAAGTGATGAGATGCACTCTACCATATGATGAGATGCACTCTACCATATATGAGTGCTACTTTGGATTATGAATTGTTTTATGAACCTGGTGCAAAATAATAGGTTCATGGATACACTGATGCAAATTGCATTGTTAGTATTCTAGATAGAAGATATACTAGTGGCTTGCTATTCTTACTTGGGGTTGCAGCTATTATATGGAGTAGTAAGAAGCAACCCACTATTGCTTTGTCAAATACGTTGGCTGAATATAGAGATGCTCCAATGGCAACATGTGAAGCATCATGACTACAGATGCTACTTGCAGATTTATGTGTGGAAGTGCAAAAGGACATCATCATTTATTATGATAATCTTTGTAGTATCTAATTAGCATGAAATCCTATTTTTCATGCTAAATCAAATCATATCAAGGTACATTATCACTTCATTAGACAAAAGGTATTAACATGTGATATTGATCTTGTTTATGTGAGGAGAGATGAGCTAGTTGCTGATATTTTCACGATAGATGCTAAAGAAGCTAAAGAAGTTTTGAAAGATGCTTGGATTACAGGACATGAGGTTGAGCTTGAGGGGGAGTGTTGAGATATCAAGCTCAACATGTGATGATCGAGGATGACATGTATCACATTTTCATTTCTCTGACATGTATAGTGGTCATGCGGGTATATGACAAGGCATACTTTTGACTGGGTCATGTGATGCAAAACTTGGCATGCTTATGGCTGATTTGCAACATACTTTTGATGTCACTTATCTTGGTCTTTTGAGCTACTAACTTGGCATCTAGTTTGTATCCATTGAGGGGGAAATTTTTATGCATCAAGCAACATATGTTGAAAAAACTACTTCAATGTTTTGACTTTGAGTTTTGCATGCTAGTTTTTGAACTAGTTGAGATAGGATTTAGGTTCTAATTTGAGGATTCTAATGATGTATTATTAGCAAGCTATGGGGTGTCTTATATATGCATGACACTAAGCATTGGCAAGTAGTGGAATGTGTGTTTATATATCTCAAAGGAACTTTGAGTTTAGGTCTCTTATATGGCAGAGATATTTAGCCATGCTTGCATGCTTTTACAAATAGTGATTGGGATGATTGTTATGATACTCGCATGTCGTGACTAGTGGTAATTGCTTTTTCCTTGGAGACTCATGCATATATTGGTTGAGTAAGAAGCAATCTCTAATGGTGACATCGACTTGTGAAGCTGAGTATAGGGCAATTTTCATAGCTGCAATCGAGCGTATATGACTGAGATGCCTATTGATGGATCTTTGCATGGAGATTGATGCTGTTACACATATTCTCACAAATAGTTAGACTACATTGGCTATTGCACAAAAACCAGTTAGTCATGCATGGAACAAACATATTGAGGTGCATTATCACTATGTGAGAGAGTTCCTTCATGCACGAGATATTGAATCGATATATGCACCTATACACGATAATGTGGGAGACATATTCACCAAAGCTCTTCTCGAGGAAAAGTTTGAAGCTTTTCCTTATATGTGTTTACATAATTCCCACAAGAGGGGTTTGTTACACTTATGTGTTCCTCAAGTAGCTTTGATGTGAACCTTTTCCCTGTTAGAAGACCGCCGAACCAGGACGGATGAACCCGGACAGGTGCCTTAAATGTAAAAGTGATGGACGGCCGCCGAACAAGGACAAGAGTACGAGGACAGGGAGCTTAAATGAAAAAAGAGAATCTTTCAGGGAACGCGCAGGTAACTGCAAAAGTGCGCACCCTTGTAAAAAAAATCCTCTATTTAAGGCAATGAAAAGAAAGAGCAGGGAGCCCCCGTTTTTGTGGGAATTGTAGTGTGTTGTCTGAGATTGCTGCAACGGATTGTGTGCGCGTATATGTTGTTGGAAGGATAAGTTCTGCTTTGATCTGTTCCGTCTGTACTCCTGCTAGTCGATTGTACTCACCTTAATACGGAATGACGAATCATCTGTATTGTGTGGCGAATCTGTTCGGTGATGATTGAGTATGATTCAGAGTGTGAATAAGTGTGGTATGTTATTTGTTAGTTCTTCTGTGAAGTAAGTAGCGCGAAGAAGTGATCTCGAACTAATTGTCTGTAAAGTCTTTGTAAGCGGCTGAATTCGTTACTGCACCTTGTATTTGCTGTTTACCCCAACAACGGGAAGATTAGTAGCTGTAACGGTCTGAATGTGAATAAAACAGTGTCGGTTTATGGTTAGTTGGTTATTACGAGGAGATTAACTGTCGAATCCGCGTGACTTTAAGGTATAAGGTCCAGTTGGCACACCTATCTACCTTGAAGAAGTACGAATTAGGTGATTTTGTTATTTAAGTACCTTTTGCGCGTAGAATACGTAACCGGACTGCTAATCTCAGTCCTGAAGTTCTAATTCCAATACACTGAACAGTCTTCCATTGTTCAGGGACGGATACTGAGCTAAGGACGGAATGACCGTAAGACTGTGTGTTAAATTGGGAAAATAGTACAGGGCCTCTGTCTAACAGACCCCTACCACTCCCAAGAACCCACATGGCTAAGAGAGGGATTGCGATTAGAAGTATTTGGAACCGATTGAACGTGAAGAATCTGAATCGAAAGTAGAGTAACGCTTAAACCCATAAACAAGTAGCAGTCTAACATTTGGCGCCGTCTGTGGGAAGGTGGCATCAGGTTGCCAATTATCTGTGAACAGTAGCAGTAGCGTGCTGGCTGTTTGTTCAGAATCAACACTACGTTTATCGTTCGATTGACTGACGGTAGCAACAGAACCATATTGTTGCCAACTGTTCAGATAGTACTACTAAAGCAATGATACATGCCGGTTACTCGGTCTGGCGAAACGTATCCTAGGAACCATACGACTGGAACACGAAAAGTACTAAAGACAACCCCAGGAAAAGAAGGTATAACGCGACCTGACTCAGTGGTCGAGCAAGTTAAGGACGCTAGAATTAATTCCGGTCATATTCCGGTGGAACGATCAACGCCTTTGGTACATGCTGGTGTCACTTTGACCCAGCCTAACCAAAATATAGCAATCCCTGAATCTACCAAGACGCCGTTGGAAACTAGTTTAACAATCTTGGATAAAGATTCAGAGTTATCCACGATTAGACAAACTCTAGGAAAAGAAATCGGTAAAAGCGGAAAAATATTAAAGTCTGGTACACTGTCAGTTCATTCTGGTGATAGAAACACCAACTGGCGGCCAAGGATTAGCATTTTTCGCGGAGTCCTCAGCCCGACCCGCGTGCTTGGAAGAAAGATTTCGGATATTGGACATCCAGAAGAGAAGGAGACCTATTCGAAGCTGAGGTCCGAAGTATACTATGCAAAAACAGTTCACCGGAAGGCACGCCATCCGGCGATCCAGATTCTAATAGTTCAACTAATCAACCTCAAGATACAGAAGAAGGACCGGAGACACCCACGATGAACGAACAACAACAACAACAATAGTTAGGTCAACCAAGGCCGCCTCCAACAGGAGTAACATACACGAAATTTGGTGGATTCCTAGGAGATGACCCCGATGCTCACGTATGCACTTTCGAGATCAGTTATGCAGTCCTCAACCATCCACCGGATCAGGCATACAAAGCCATTGTTTTTCAATCTACTTTGGTCAATGAAGCGGCTAGATGGCTTACGGAATACGACATTAATCATTTCGGTACCTATGATGCAGTACGAGATGCTTTCTTGCAACGATTTAGGCTAAAGAAGAATCCCGCCGAAATCTTTGAGTATTTACAGAACAACCGATAGAAGGCGAATCAGACTGTCCAAGAATATGCTACACTTTTTAGAACACACTTGCGACAGATACCACAGGCCCACGCCAACTTACCAGATGATGTCATCACTCAGTGGTTTATCAATGGCTTAAACCCGCAATTGAAGCAAATCATGATTATCAGATGTGTTGGAGCAATGACATTGGATGCAGTCATCGCCATGGCTTTGCAATTGGAATCCAAAGTCGGTGGATTTACAGAAGATCTAGAGTGGTTAAAAGCGAACAAAACTATGACTGAAGATATAACTAGACAAGTGTACTGTATCACATGCAAAAATTCAGGTCATACTAGTGCTAACTGTGCGCTAAATCAAACATTCTGCACTATCTGCAACACTGCCGGACACTCCACCGGAAATTGTGTCTACAATGCCAGAATACAGGGAACAGCAACAGTCAATGCTGTTATTCAAGAACATGGACAGGCAGCGAATCACTACGTACCTCCGCAACTGAGAAACAATCAACCACAGGGATATCGAAACTACCGAGGACAGAGGAACAATAACTATAATGCAAACTGCTGGCAGAACGAACCACCACCGGAAAATCCCAATTTACCACCACCACGCTGTCATTTTTGTGGTGAATTCGGACACATTCGAAGATATTGCAAAGACGCAGCTGAGTATGATCAAAGGAAGAAGGAGCGGCAAAACCCAATGGCCAACATGGTACAAATTACACCGGTGGAAATGCAAACTGCTACAGTCCAGACCCGATCAGGTAAACAACTGCAACCAGCAGCATAAGTATTTGAACCGGGGATACGAGAACAACATAGGATGTATGACAAGGCTAGTCACTGGACCGCCACAGAACCACCAGTGTTCCCAGAACCCATTCCGGTGACTCGGACCTCGTCGACAAAAGAAGGAACACAACAAGAGGAAGCAGCAGCAGAACAACCATCAGTAGTAGACATAACAGCAGATACTTCGGCAACAGCAGAGACCTCAAGTTTAAAGGAGCAGGATAACCAATCTCAGCAGGCCTGGGAAATTTTATCCAGGGCATCTATCACTCTACCTCTCGGCCAACTACTGGCGTTAGTACCTGGCGTTCGACAACAATTCCAGCAACAGTTCAGTCCGGTATCTTCTTGTATTCCGGCGACAGCAGCAGTTCAACCAGAACCCGATTCTACGGTTGATCATTCAGTCCCCTTGATCACAGTATGGTATAAGAATCATAAGATTACGCAGGTATTGATTGATGGAGGCTCTGGTGTCAACATTGCAACTACAGCCTTATGCAATAGGCTAGGATGGACCGACATTGAACCAGTTCAATTTTTTGTCAGAATGGCGGACCAATCTAGAGTCCACCCTGTAGGACTTGTACGAAATATACCGATTACTTTACAAGGTACGACCTTCAAAATGAATTTTGTCATACTAGATTTGCCGGAATCCACTTTGGATTACAACCTTCTTTTTGGCCGACCTTGGCTGAAGCATGCGAAGGTAATACAAGACTGGTCTGCACAAGAACTTACGTTCAAAGATGCCAGCCGTAGATATGTAGTAAAATTAGATGCTATCCAACCTTGCGAACTACACGCCAGACCATATTTTGTAGAACCTGTCCACATGTTAGATGGACTATCAGATGATGAAGAAGAGGAATTTCTAAAGAGTAACGCTGACTTAATGACCTTAGGGACTGTTGATTTACAGTCCGTAATAGATAACTGGAGTACTTCAGTATGTACAGTTACACCAATCACCCAAGAGACCAAGTGGGAAGAAAGAGTGCCGACACATGACAATGAATTACATTCACTATTTCGGACGACAGATGACACAGAGAAACCGCAACAGTTTTATGTCTCTGAAGACCAGTTGACCTCGTACAATCTAGGAGACGAAGATCATCCACGACCTGTAAAGATAAGGCAAAACTTACCAGAATCATTTAAAGCTGATCTGATTCGACTACTTCACGAGTTCTCAGATGTCTTTGCCTGGGATTACAAAGATATGAAAGGATTAGATCCGCGCATATATCAGCATAGAGTCATGCTGAAACCTGAAGCTAAACCGAATAGGCAGCCCAGCTATTGGATGAATCCCAATTATGCATCTCAGGTAAAAGCCGAACTTGACAAATTATTAAAGGTTGGATTCATCGTACCAGTAGAACATGCTGAATGGATTTCACCAATTGTGATTGTGCCAAAGAAAAATAAGCAACTACGAATCTGTGTAGACTACCGGAAATTGAACGCAGCAACAGTACCAGATCCTTTCCCGATCCCCTTTTTGGATACCATGCTTGATAGGGTAGCAGGCCACGAAATGTATTCATTCTTAGACGGATACAGCGGTTACAATCAGGTTAGAATGGCTGAAGCAGATATCCCAAAAACCGCCTTCATTACCAATTGGGGTGTCTTTGCTTGTACGGTAATGTGGTTTGGATTGAGAAATGCACCAAGCACCTTTCAGCGATGTATGCAGGAGATTTTCTCTCCATATCTCAATTCGTTTATGCAAGTCTATCTCGATGATTTCTCAATTTTCGGACAAATGATGGCACATTTGCTTCATCTACGATGCTGTTTCCAAAAGTGTCGAGAATACAGACTCTGCCTCAACCCAAGTAAATCTGTGTTTGCCGTTTCATGTGGCAAACTACTTGGTCATATTGTATCTGCTCAAGGTATCCGAGTAGACCCAGACAAGATTTCGGCAATTTTAGAAGCCCCAGTACCCGCCACTCCAAAAGAAGTAATGCATTTTATGGGTCAAGTACGGTGGCACGGCATACACTTACGGTGGCTCGCTCATCTGGCTGTACCTCTGAATAGATTAATCACTAAAACTCCCCGACAGTTTGAATGGACTGAAGAATGCCAAACTACATTTGATCGGCTCAAGTATCTCCTGACACAAGCCCCAATTTTACAACCACCGGACTGGGACAATCCGTTTCATGTTTTTGTCGACGCTTCAGATATTGCAATTGGCAGTATTCTGATGCAGCAAACAGATAAGTGGTTTTGCCCTGTTTATTACGCCAGTAGAAGGCTTGCACCGGCAGAAAAGAACTATTCCACTATTGAAAGAGAATGCCTAGGATTGATTTACTCAATCAAAAAGTTCAGACATTATTTATTAGGCCGGAAATTTACCTTTCATGTGGATCATGCTGCCCTTGTCTATCTAGTAAGACAACAACATCTAGGCGGACGATTAGCCCGATGGGTGCTACTCTTGTAGGAATTTGATTATGAAGTCATTCACCGACCCAGAAATGCACATACCCTAGCAGATTTCTTATCTCGCCTTGATTCTGGTGAAGCTCCGATAGGCATAGATGATACGACTCTAGCAATTTATAGTTCTGAGCCAATGAATGATGAGGCTGCCGAATTACAAGCAACACCTACATATTATGATCAAATTTTAACGTTTCTCACCGAAGGATGCTTTCCATCTGAGACGACCAAAGCAGTTCGAAGGAAATTGGCAGTCTTTAGCCGCCGATTCCGACTAGTGGCAGGAGAACTATATTATGTAGATCACACCGGAATCTTACTTCGATGTGTCCCTCCGCACGAAATTAACTCGGTCATCACGATGGCTCATTCAACCCCTACTGGTGGTCATTTTTCCACAGATCTAACTCACCGGAAAATTCTGCAAGGAGGTCTCTGGTGGCCCACTATGTACCGAGATGTGGCCCAATTCATAAAAAACTGTGATAACTGTCAAAGGTCTGGACAAGCACTGCAACGACACTTCTTTCCCTTGCAGCCTATTATGCCACTCGAACCATTTCAGAAGTGGGGACTAGATTTTATCGGTCCAATCACACCACCCGCAGTCTTCAGTAACAACAAATACATACTAACCTGTACAGACTATGCAACGAGATGGGCCGAAGCCTGGGCTTTACGGTCTGCTACAGCAGTTGTAGTAGCGAAATGTCTGTTAAATGATGTCTTCCCACGATTTGGCTTACCACTCGAATTGGTGACAGATCAAGGTACTCACTTCGTAAATCAAGTAATGAAGGTACTAACCCAATCATTCCAGGTGACACATAAATTCAGCTCTCCATATTACCCTCGCGCCAATGGCCTGGCCGAAAGTACAAACAAATCACTATTGAATATCCTCCGGAAATTGATCATGGAAGCACCGAAAAGATGGGATCAACTACTACCCGCCGTATTATGGGCATACCGAACTACATATAAGGTAACAACAAGCTTGACACCTTTCAAACTAGCTTATGGCTTAGAAGCAATAGCACCCATGGAAATAGTTATCCCAAGCCTGCGTGTAGCAATCACCCAGAAAATGCTACCAGAAGAGTCGCTGACAGCACGAATGGACGCACTCAGGGAACTTGATGAGCACCGATGGCTCAGCTTTTTAACCATGCGCGAAGTACAACTAAGGCAAACCAAGACACATGATCGATATTTGAAGACCCCAATCTTTTCGGTAGGTCAGCTTGTCCTTTTCTATAACGCAAAATCCGATAGAACATCAGGAAAGTTCAAACTACGCTGGTTCGGTCCCTTTAAGATTTCAGAACAAGTCGGTCCGGCAACTTTTCGGTTGACTACGTTGACTGGAACTCCACTCCCCAAGGTAATTAATGGGTTGAAGTTACGGCCATATCATCACACCACTAGCCCGCATTAAAATTTCCGACGATGGACCGCGTTTTGTTTAAACTTTTCTTGTTTTTCTTTTTTTTGTTTTTATAAATAGCCGCGTTTTGTACGATCTGGATATAACCAGCCGCCCTCTTAACAGTCACTCGAGTACGCACACCTGCATGAAAAAAACCAGTACTAGTCCTGCACCGCACAATGATATTCCACCCCCTTCTTTCCCTCCCCACCGTAGTGTTTCTATTTAAACTCTGTCAACGACGCCAAAATAAGCTATTGTGTTGCATGCTAGTATTTTGAACCCTCGTACATTCTGCATCCTTGCTCATCATCTACCTCAGTAACTGCCATGGAAGCGCTAGCCAACTACGCTGCTTTCCGTGATGGTATCCCTACAGACGTAGGCGAATATCTGCGTTGTAGAGGGTTGGCTAACTTCGCTGAGTTGCCATGGCACTCAGTGGAAGCCCATCCCTTCTCCGCGCAGATCATCCACACCATCGCCCAATTCCCCATCGCCGAACGACAGTGGGTCTTCCCTTCCCTCCCATATAGAACCGTCATCACCTTCCAAGCCTTCTCTGTAGCCTACCGCCTCACCCCGCAAGGCCGCGAAAATGGCCCTAGCATCCCTATCGCTCGCATGACCGAACTCTTCCCCCGCTCCTCCTCAAACGAATATGCCATTCTCTGCCGCCCGGAACCCGAACGATCCGCTCTACAGTTCCTCGTAGCAATCCTCAACCTGCAAAAACGAACATACGGCATCTCTCGCCCCTTCTATTCCGCCTTGGAGTTAGCCGCCCGCGAACCCGTGAACTTTGCCTCTTACTTCTTCCAACGAATTCATAAGGAATCCGTAGCTATAGTAAAGCAACTCCAAAAGGGCACCTCTCCGCGCTCTCGCCTTCCCCACATCATTTCATTCCTCTTCCCAACCATTCTCGCCGCACAACCCCCACCCACAGGCCCAGCACTTAGGCACGAAGAATCAGCACAACCGCTCGAGGAAACTGAAGAAGACGACGAAGAGATCAATCAACTCTTCCGCACTAAGCGAATCCGGATCAGCTCTTCAGAAAGCGAAGTCCAAGGATCCGCCGGAAAGAAACAAGACACCGAAGAGGACAAACAAGAAGAAATATACCACAACACCGCCACTTCAATACACAACGATACCTCGACGGAGCAACAAGACCAGCAAAACCAAGCAGAGACAGAGATAGTGTCCACCGAAAAGGAATCCGAGCATCAACAGGACGAACCGGAATCCGCCACCAAAGCACTGGATGAACTCATCGCAGCCATCAATCATACAGAAACCGAACAACAGACCGTTGCCAAGGTAACCACGACTGACACTGTTCTTCCCACCCCACCTGTCAACCCCGACCTCCCACCGGAACCACCCCGCCAACCCAGTTCTGAACCTACACCATCCTCCTCTTCCTCCCCTAACTACTCTCCGCCAAACTCCCAGAACCTACTCACCGATACGTCCTCTCAGCCTCGTCAACCACCACCACCACACAATGTATTTTCGGAACTAGCCTCCATGGGGCAGTTCCTCATGCATTTATCACACCAGCTGCCAGCACAGTTTAAGGAAGCCACGGACAATCTGAAGGCAGAATACCAATATAAGGTCGACGTCCTGGAAGCCGACATCAACCCCCTCCAGGAAGAAATCGAAGCCATAAAGACTGAAAATCATCAGCTACAGACACAGTTAGCAGAACTCCAAGCAAAATTTTTGGCAGAACAGACTCTAGTACAGCAAAGAGATGCAGCCCTCGAGCAAGTTGCAGCCAAAGAACGACTACTACACGCCGCACATGAAGAAATCCGAGCCCTGAAGACCACCCTCCACGAACACGAAGATATCAACGCCTCTCTCGAAGAGTTGGTCGCAGAAACAAAGATTCAATTGCAGGAGACCATCAAGAAGAATCAGGACCAACAGAAAGAAACCGAACAAGTCCAAGAACAGTTACGACGAGCCCAAGAATGCGCAGATGAGGTTAACAGTATCCTAAAACGCCAATTGATACAGGAAGGACAATACCTAAAGGATATCGACAAGACGCGCAGAGACCGAGATGCGTTCAAGAAAACTCTCGATTTCCAAACCCAGCAGTTTGAACGCCTAGACAACCAAGTGCGCAACCAGAAGGAGTGTATTACAGAAATGCGGACCAAACTGACCGAAATGCAGACAGCCCGAGATGCGGCCTTAGCTAACGAATTTTACTTACAGGAGGCTTTTTTGCAGACCCAGGCCGAAAACATGCTTACCGAAGCAATTGCGCTTAGTTCCGTTAGAATAGATGCGCAAGTTTTAGAACCCGACACGCTAAAACAGCTTTTAGAAACCCTTAAGAAAAAAATAGCTCGCACATTTAGATCAGCCAGGAACATGTATCTCGAAGGTCTCACAGAAGAATAAGTATATTCGCCCATCCGAATTCATAATGTAACAATGGATTCGAAATAAGTATGATAATCCAGTTTTGGTTTTCTGACAATTTTTCGCACATGTAAAGTCTTGTTCAGTCTAGCACCAATCTACGGAGTCACACGCGGCATAATGATTCTTACTCATAATGCAAATATTGACAAGGGAGGGAAGAGTCATGTCCTACTGACATACAATCAGTATAGCAGATGGCCGTTCAAGCACTGGTGTTTATAAAATGCGTATACAGAGCATAGCATTCTTCATTAGTATTCTTCGAGATTCAGCACCAGTTAGCAACTTCCAACATATTCTTCTCAGCAACCCTTAAACAATCATGTCGGAATCTGACCAACTCAGATGGCAACTCAGAAGGCGCGCCAGTACACAGACCCACGTGGTGACGACAACAGATACTACCCTACAAGATGATGCAGATGACGCAGTAACTTCTGCATCAATAAAGACACAGCATAAATTCTCCACCGAATTTAAAATCGAGCTCGACATCAATTTGAAAAAGAATGAGGACTGGCTACGGAAGATAGGGCTCCTCCAGTTTGCCCAATTACCATGGGAGCAGTGGATTGCTAATGACGATGCAGAAAATCAATTATATAGCATGCGACAAACAAGCGGCTTCATTCTAAATCAGGTACGATTTTCGCCCCAGCTAGTCTCAGCCGTATTCAAACTACCACTCTATGATGGCGCCCGATATCTTAAATGTTCGAATGAGGATCTGAGAAAGGAATTTGGCGACTGTGAAGGCCCCCGACGATATTACATGTTGAAAAATGCCACATATCACCGTCGAGAACAATTTAAATGGTATTTAGAAAAGCTCTGTTTACTAGTGAAATTCGACTTAATGTCTAAAGAAATTTTTTCACCACTATTACATGCCGAAGAAGGAGGTCGGGTTAGCTGGACACATTGGCTGTATAACCACCTCTATGCACAAATCATTGTCGGGGATAAGCGAAGATCCCACACCAACAACAGACTAGCAGCCTATTTAGCTGCTATATTTAATTTTGTCCAATCAGTAAAGGATGAGCAGCTACACTGGTCCCCCCATTTTTATTACGGTGAACATGATAGAATAGATACAGGACACCAAACAGAGCCTGAGGAAGCAGCTCAAGCCTCAACCTCGTCTGCACATTTCTTCCACACAGGTAACAGTGCACCGAACCAGACCGTAGGGACGCCGTTTCGGCTGTCCATTAAACGAAGAATGGCAGACAACTTGTCAACTGCCAGTCCAGAGCAAGTACCGGACGATCTCCAACCCGCTTTTGTCATAAGGATGCAAAACAAACTACAAGAGGTTTCTCAATATTTGCGACAACAAGAACAAGCGCTTCAGCACAAAAACGAATTACTACTCGCCACCATGACTAAGTCCAATTCATTAATGACACAGATGCAAAAGGAATTGGATGACAAAGAAGCTTTAATACAGGTGTTACAGAGTAACAACCGGGAACTAATGGCAGAATTGGTCACCGCAAAGAAGTGTGTTCAAGAATTTAATCAGTGGCAGCAAACTATCCAAACACAGATTCAAGCCGAAATGTCAAGTTTTTCTACCCTGAATGCTAACCTACAAGCCGAAAATGAAATTTTGCAGTCAAGGATACAAGTTTTGCAAGAGTTCGAAAGACAGATTTTAAGAGATGAGGGCGTAGAACTGAATGCCACATTAATGACAAATGTGGATATAGACTTATTAAAACAGCAATTGGATAGTCGTGTTCAAAATAGCTGGACACTTTTTCGCAGGCGATGGCTGGCTATACTTGTTCCTCCACTTGAATGATGGAGAGTGTTAATCTCCAAAAGAACAACCTACTCTTGAAGTTAGAACACCTCTATATCAAGAGTAAGTCAAAACCTTCACTAATTTAAAGGTCCAATCTCCAAATTATCAAAAGTTGAAAAATTCTGTGAAGAAGATGAAACACAGAAAGTCTGCTGCACAATTTCTTCTCATTGACCTATCAAACATGTAAAGTTTTCTATGAAATTTTGTATGGAGTGTCGCCTAGAGATTGCGCACCTCCTCCAAGTTAAAGTTCTCAAAAAGGTTTAGTATAACTTGAGAAATCAACTTCACAAGTTACCTATGTTCAAATCAGTACTTCTGAGAAGTCGATTTGACACCCCTAACTTCTTAACTTTGGTTCTCACAATGTCGAACCCGTTTTACCAAATCCTTTTGGCTGTAGATAGCTTATCTCTCAACTTAGATTTTGAGCTATCATATGTGTAAAACTTTACACTGTGCACTGAGCACTACTCATTTCTTTGGACTCGAAATGTGCGCCTGTTTCAGAGAACTGTGAACACTCAACACATGTGAATGTTCCTACTAGCAATTCTCTTAATCTGTTTATAATTAGACTCTGAAATTCAAGTCACAGACTCATTAACTAACAACTTAGATATCCTCAAAAGGATTTCACAAATGATCTACCACAGACGGAGTAGACGCAGAAACATCGGGCGCAACATTTCTTTCATTTCAGGAGAAGACTACAACTGAAAAAGTGAGAGAGACTTCAACTCCTTTCTCATATGTCTATTGACATTTACAATCACTAATATCTCTATTCCTATGCTCATACATAGTCTCTCCTTGTCTTCTCTCTATATCCCGACATTTTCCAAAAGTATTTATAGGCAAATTTGTACAAGTCTATGACTAATCAAAGATCTAAGTGAACTATGTACATATGTGTACATTCCTCACATACTCTGAATGTATCTTCCTTCCAAGCTTCAAGAGTTGATCTCATCCTTCATTCTTTAGTCTTCAAACATTCAATTGGTGATTGATCTGCACCAACAGCTCCCCCTCAATCATCAATTGAAGTTTTCTCCTTTCTTCTTTATACCTGCCATGTCTTTAAACTTCTGTAGCTTTGGTCCATCCAAGCTCTTTGTAAGCATATCAGCTATCTGATCTTTTGTTGAAGTATGTATGACTTCAATCTCCTTATCCATCACCTTCTCTCTTAGAAAGTGATACTGTATCTCAATATGTTTGGTCCTGGCATGAAAAACAGGATTAGCAGCTAAGTACAATGAACTCATGTTATCTCCATATATAATTGGTACCCCATGCACAATGTCAAAACTCTTCATCAATGTCTTGACCCAAATCACTTCCTTTGCAGCTTCAACCATGCCTTTATACTCTGCTTCTGTAGAAGACAAAGCAACTGTATGTTGCTTCTTGGAGCACCATGAGATAAGTTTATCTCCCACATAACACATGTATCCAAAAGTTGACCTTCTATCATCTGGATTACCTACCCAATCTGCATCACTATAAATTTTGATATTTGTATCTGAGGTAAACCCATAATACAAACCTTCATTGAGTGTACCCTTAATGTACCTCAACACTCTTTGACCTGCAATCCAATGCTCTTTCCTAGGACAATGCATGAATTGAGACAAAACTCCAACTGCATATGATAAATCAGGTCTAGTTAAAGTAGCATAGATAAGGCTACCAATCAAACTCTGATATTGTCTCATGTCCTTGAATTCTTCACCTCCAAACTTACTCAATTTGTGATTCACCTCCATTGGTGTAGGTGCTACCCTGCAATCATCCATTTTAAACTTGATTAACAAGTTCTTCAAGTACCTTTCTTGGGTCACAAATACTCCATGTTGAGTATATGTAATCTCCATGCCCAAGAAGTATGACAAGTCTCCCAAGTCACTTATCTTGAACTCTTTTTCCATTTGCCTCTTGAGTCTTTGTATTCCTTCTTCATCTGTACCTGTAAGGATTATATCATCAACATATATGCACATGTATATGAAACCATTATCACTTGCTTTGACAAGCAAGCTACTATCTGCTTTAGACACCTGAAATCCAAGTTCCTTTAGGAACTTCACAAGTCTATAGTTCCATGCCCTTGGGGCCTGCTTCAAGCCATACAAAGCTCTCTTGAGCTTGCACACATGATCTGGATACCTTCTATCTCTGAACCCTTGAGGTTGCTCCATGAATACATCATCTGAAATATAACCATTCAAAAAAGCATTTTTCACATCAAGTTGACATAACTTCCAACCTTTACATGCAGCAATAGCAATAAGAGTCCTGATGGTTGTCATCTTTGCCACAGGACTATAAGTCTCATCATAGTCAACACCATAAGTCTGAGCAAACCCTTTGACAACAAGTCTAGCTTTGTATCTAGACACACTTCCATCTGCAAATCTCTTGGTCTTGTAAACCCACTTGCATCCAATGATTTTCTGACTATTTGGCTTTGGAACCAAATCCCATGTTTGATTCTCCAATAGTGCATCATATTCTTCCTGCATAGCTTTCTCCCATTTTTCCTTACCTTTTGCCTCTTCATATGTAGAAGGGTCTTCATCTGTATTCACCATATAAGCATAATCTTTTGTGGCCAAAAATGAAGTATCATAGCTATACCTTGTAGGTTGCCACTTATTCCTTGTAGACCTCCTAAGCTCTCCACTTCTTGAGGTTTCTGGTTCTTCATATTCAGGATCAAATCTTGGTGTTTCTTCCACTTCAACCTGCACTTCATTATTCTCTTGTTCATTAAATATCTGAACCTTTGATTTACCTTTCCTTTGGTTCACTTCTTCTTCATCACCTGTATTGATATTGATTGTACCTGCATACCAAGTACTTTGCTCATCAAATGTAACATCTTTAGAAACCATGAATTGTTTTGTAGATGGACTCCACAATCTATAGCCCATCTGCTTATCATCATAACTAATGAAAACATATTTTTCAGCTTTAGGCTCCAACTTGTGCCTTAATTGTGATGGCACATATGCATATGCCACACATCCAAAAACTCTGCAATGATCCAAGGTAGGTCTCTTACCCCACCAAGCCTCATATGGTGTCATACCCTGCAAGGCTTTACATGGTAACCTATTGACCAAATAAGTGGCTGTATTTACAGCCTCAGCCCACAAATAATTAGGGCAATTTTTTTCCTTAATCATGGATCTTGCAAACTCAACAAGTGTTCTATTTCTCCTTTCTGCAACACCATTTTGTTGAGGAGAGTACCTGCAAGTAACTTCCCTTTTTATACCTGCATTCCATAAGTAATCATTGAACTCATTAGAGAAATACTCTCCCCCTCCATCTGACCTTAATCTTTTCAACTTATGACCTGTAATTCTTTCTGCATATGCATGATAGTGTTTAAATGTATTAAACACTTCTGACTTATCTTTGATCACATAGATAGTGATCCATCTAGTAGCATCATCAACATAAATCACATAATACCTTGACCCATTTATACTGAAATCTTTTGATGGTCCCCACACATCTGTGTGTACCAATTCAAGCTTCTCCGAGTGCATAAAACCATGCTTGGAGTAAGAATTCTTATGAGCCTTACCTAATTGACATGCCTCACATTTGTATGTCATATGTTGACCTGCAACATTAGGCAATCCAAGCACTGAACCATTGTTAACCATATCTTTAATACCTCTTTCATTGAAATGTCCAAGCCTCTTGTGCCAAAGATCTAACTCAGAGATCTTATGTCCTCCATATGTGAACATAGCATGACCAATATTGCCTTGAATCTTCAATGTAAATAATCTTCCTTCCTTTTTCCCTGAAACAATTTGTTTATACCCTTGGCTAGGGTCTTCCACATATACTCCATCATTAGTGAACCTTACTTCATATCCCTTTTCAACAATTTGTCCTACACTTATCAAATTTTTAGGGATTGTAGGAACATACAAGACCTTACTCAATAAGGTGCTACCATCCTTGGCCTTCACTGATCCAATCGACTTCACATTGTGCTTTGTGTTGTCACCTGTCTGAACAACATGATTAAAAACATTATTCTCCAAATCAGTCATCAAGGATATATTACCACTCAGATGATTGCTACACCCTGAGTCAATGTAGGAAACTCTTTGATCTTCACTCTGCCTTTCACAAGTTGCATTCATTATCAATGTTGAATCCTCCTTTTGATCTGAAGCATAATTGTAGTAGGTGTTGTTATATTGTTGACTTTGGAATCCTCTACCTGCATTTCTTCCAAAGTAACTCCTACCACCTCTGCCTCTGAAATTACCTCTTTGATTTCTGCCACCTCTTCCTCTTGAATTATAATTTTGATTGTATCCACTATTATTCTGATTATTATGCCAACAATCATTAGCTAAGTGATTTGTCTTACCACAAATCCAGCAAGCTTTGCCTCCATCCTTGTTGTTTCTACCTCTTCCTCTACCTTTGCCACCTCCTCTTCCTCTTAGGAAGTTGGCTTGAGTAGTTGTTCCTTCATCTTCACCTGCTTGTTGTTTTCCTTTGCTATTCTTCTTCTTGTCCTTTGAGTACATTGCATGACCTGCACTCTTGTCACCATCTCCTTTAACATCCTGCTCAAATGTTAGCATATGACCTAACAATTGATTTAAATCAGGAGTGAAATGGTCAAGTGATAATTATGTAGATAAAATGAATGGCTTCCATTTGTCATCACCTCTCAAACCTGTAAGGATTTGCCTTACCAATTTATCCTCCTCAATGTCCTCATCAACAGCTCCTAATGCATCTGCAATGTCTTTCATCCTTGTTACATAGTCTGAAATAGATTGAGAGGCCTTCTTCTTAAAGGTTGTAAACTCTGCCCATAAGGATGCCTTCCTTGACTTTGTAGTATTCTGGAAATGCTCCTCCAGAGCATTCCAAATATCAGTTGCACTTTCAAGACCTCGAATATGAGGTAACAAGTAATCATTGACTGCCATATAGATAATGCTCCTAGCTTGAGCATCTTTCTTCATCCAATTTTTCAAATCTGCTAACTCTTCCCTAGTTGGAACACTAGGATCTCTGAACTGTGGCTTCTCTTCTTCTCCTGTGATGTAAGCAATTAAATCTTTGCTCATAAGATGAGCTTCCATCCTCATTGACCATGCAGGATAGTTTTCCCTATCCAATTTCTCTATCTGTAGAGAATCTCCCATCTTGTGTCTACCTGTGTATTGAAACCTTCAAGCTTTATAAACAATATATGTACCTTTACTTCGAATTAGACTCCTTTTGTCCTTCTTGATGTCGTATGGTCTCTTCCTCTTGCTTTGCCTTCAAACTTTCACCTTTTAGTTCTTCAAATGTTGAATTTCTTGAATCTGCAGCAGTCGGGACCTTCCTTTCCTTGATTTGATGTCTCCTGTTCTGATACCACTGATGGAGAGTGTTAATCTCCAAAAGAACAACCTACTCTTGAAGTTAGAACACCTCTATATCAAGAGTAAGTCAAAACCTTCACTAATTTAAAGGTCCAATCTCCAAATTATCAAAAGTTGAAAAATTCTGTGAAGAAGATGAAACACAGAAAGTCTGTTGCACAATTTCTTCTCATTGACCTATCAAACATGTAAAGTTTTCTATGAAATTTTGTATAGAGTGTCGCCTAGAGATTGCGCACCTCCTCCAAGTTAAAGTTCTCAAAAAGGTTTAGTATAACTTGAGAAATCAAGTTCACAAGTTACCTATGTTCAAATCAGTACTTCTGAGAAGTCGATTTGACACCCCTAACTTCTTAACTTTGGTTCTCACAATGTCGAACCCGTTTTACCAAATCCTTTTGGCTGTAGATAGCTTATCTCTCAACTTAGATTTTGAGCTATCATATGTGTAAAACTTTACACTGTGCACTGAGCACTACTCATTTCTTTGGACTCGAAATGTGCGCCTGTTTCAGAGAACTGTGAACACTCAACACATGTGAATGTTCCTACTAGCAATTCTCTTAATCTGTTTACAATTAGACTCTGAAATTCAAGTCACAGACTCATTAACTAACAACTTAGATATCCTCAAAAGGATTTCACAAATGATCTACCACAGACGGAGTAGACGCAGAAACATTGGGCGCAACATTTCTTTCATTTCAGGAGAAGACTACAACTGAAAAAGTGAGAGAGACTTCAACTCCTTTCTCATATGTCTATTGACATTTACAATCACTAATATCTCTATTCCTATGCTCATACATAGTCTCTCCTTGTCTTCTCTCTATATCCCGACATTTTCCAAAAGTATTTATAGGCAAATTTGTACAAGTCTATGACTAATCAAAGATCTAAGTGAACTATGTACATATGTGTACATTCCTCACATACTCTGAATGTATCTTCCTTCCAAGCTTCAAGAGTTGATCTCATCCTTCATTCTTTAGTCTTCAAACATTCAATTGGTGATTGATCTGCACCAACATTGAACAAGTACGGTCAGAAAGGATTGGGGAGCCAAACCCTGGAATAGACCTACAGGCAACGCAAAAGGATGTTGAAGACAGTAATGCACCTGCAGGTTCGAGTCCACCGTGCGTGCTAGTGTTAGAAGGCCGCCGAACCAGGACGGATGAACTCGGACAGGTGCCTTAAATGTAAAAGTGATGGACGGCCGCCGAACAAGGACAAGAGTACGAGGACAGGGAGCTTAAATGAAAAAAGAGAATCTTTCAGGGAACGCGCAGGTAACTGCAAAAGTGCGCACCCTTGTAAAAAAAATCCTCTATTTAAGGCAATGAAAAGAAAGAGCAGGGAGCCCCCGTTTTTGTGGGAATTGTAGTGTGTTGTCTGATTAAGTCTCGTTGAGATTGCTGCAACGAATTGTGTGCGCGTATATGTTGTTGGAAGGATAAGTTCTGCTTTGATCTGTTCCGTCTGTACTCCTGCTAGTCGATTGTACTCACCTTAATACGGAATGACGAATCATCTGTATTGTGTGGCGAATCTGTTCGGTGATGATTGAGTATGATTCAGAGTGTGAATAAGTGTGGTATGTTATTTGTTAGTTCTTCTGTGAAGTAAGTAGCACGAAGAAGTGATCTCGAACTAATTGTCTGTAAAGTCTTTGTAAGCGGCTGAATTCGTTACTACACCTTGTATTTGCTGTTTACCCCAACAACGGGAAGATTAGTAGCTGTAACGGTCTGAATGTGAATAAAACAGTGTCGGTTTATGGTTAGTTGGTTATTACGAGGAGATTAACTATCGAATCCGTGTGACTTTAAGGTATAAGGTCCAGTTGGCACACCTATCTACCTTGAAGAAGTACGAATTAGGTGATTTTGTTATTTAAGTACCTTTTGCGCGTAGAATACGTAACCGAACTGCTAATCTCAGTCCTGAAGTTCTAATTCCAATACACTGAACAGTCTTCCATTGTTCAGGGACGGATACTGAGCTAAGGACGGAATGACCGTAAGACTGTGTGTTAAATTGGGAAAATAGTACAGGGCCTCTGTCTAACAGACCCCTACCACTCCCAAGAACCCACATGGCTAAGAGAGGGATTGCGATTAGAAGTATTTGGAACCGATTGAACGTGAAGAATCTGAATCGGAAGTAGAGTAACGCTTAAACCCATAAACAAGTAGCAGTCTAACATCCCTATACATGGGCCATTTTTACTCTTGTGTTGGCTAGAGGTTTTTCCCCATGTTACCATATACATGATTCACTCATATGTGGTGGTACTTTTTTTTAGGATATTATGTTCCAACAACTCCCCCTCAAGCTAAAGTATGCTTGAGTCTTCATTCTCTAATAGGTTGAATACATGCGATTGCTTTGAATCTACAAAGCTTTATTCCATCAAGTGCCTTCGTCATTATATCTGCAACTTGCTTTTGAGTTGGAACAAAAGAAATGCCTATCTCCTTTGCCATGCAATTTTCCCTTATGAAGTGGTAATGAACCTCTATGTGTTTGGTTCTTGCATGGAAAATAGGGTTTGCTGCTAGATGCATGGAACTTACATTATCTCCAAATATGTGAGGTTTGGAACTCACAAGTCCCAAATATGTATACAATGATTTTAACCATATTTCCTCTTGAGTTGCTATGGTCAAACCTCTGTACTCTACTTCAGTCGAGGATAAATCAACTGCTGGTTGCTTCTTGGAACTCCATGGCACTAGCTTTGAACTTGCAAATGCTAAATAATGAGAAGTACTTTTTCTATCATCCTTAGCTCCTGCCCAATCTGCATCTGAATAGATTTTGATATCCAAATCTAAAGAGTAAAGATAGAATATACCTTCATTGATTGTACCTTTGAGATACTTAAGTACTCTCTTAGTTGCATCCATGTGTGGTCTTCTTGGTGAGTGCATGAATTTGCTAAGCACTCCCACACTATATAAGATGTCTGCCCTTGTATGAGTAGCATATATCAAGCTACCTACCAAGCTTTGATATTCTTTAATAGCCTCAATTTTTTCACCTTCATAAATACTAAGTTTATGATTCATCTCCAAAGGTGTACCTACAGGTTTAGTGTTGTCCATTTTGAACTTAAGAAGTAGATCCTGAATGTATCTTCTGTGAGTCAAATACATTCCTTCATCTGTGTATATCACTTCCATACCTAGGAAATATGTGAGCTCACCTAAGTCATTGATTTTGAACTCCTCTTGCTTGTGTCTCTTGATCCTTTGAATGTCATTTAGATATCACCTATCAAAATAATATCATCTATATATACACATAGATAGATAACCTCACTATGATGCCTTTTCATGAATAGCAAAGGATCTGAGTTGCTAGGTCTGAACCCTTGATCTTGAAGGTATTTAACCAACATGTAATTCCAAGCTCTAGGAGCTTGTTTCAATCCACACAATGATTTCTTAAGTCTGCAAACATAAGATGCATGATTAGGGTTTTCAAAACTTGGAGGTTGTGACATGTATACCTCTTCACTTATCCAACCATTGTCTTGTTTCTTCTCTTTGCAATTCCATTTAGTTGAGGAGAGTACCTGGTAGTCACTTCCCTTTTGATACTTTTATCCTACAAGAACTCATCAATCTCTTTGGAGAAGTATTCTCCCCCTCCATCAGATCTAAGCTCTAGGAGCTTGTTTCAATCCATACAATGCTTTCTTAAGTCTGCAAACATAAGGTGCATGATTAGGGTTTTCAAAATTTGGATGTTGTGACACGTATACCTCTTCACTTATCCAACCATTGTCTTTTTTCTTCTCTTTGCAATTCCATTTAGTTGAGGAGAGTACCTGGTAGTCACTTCCCTTTTGATACCTTTATCTTGCAAGAACTCATCAAACTCTTTGGAGAAGTATTCAACCCCTCCAAGCTCTAGGAGCTTTTTTCAATCCATACAATGCTTTCTTAAGTCTGCAAACATAAGATGCATGATTAGGGTTTTCGAAACCTGGAGGTTGTGACATGTATAACTCTTCACTTATCCAACCATTGTCTTGTTTTTTCTCTTTGCAATTCCATTTAGTTGAGGAGAGTACCTAGTAGTCACTTCCCTTTTGATACCTTTACCTTGCAAGAACTCATCAAACTCTTTGGAGAAGTATTCTCCCCCTCCATCAGATCTAAGCTTCTTGAGTGATCTACCTGTATGATTCTCCACGTGTGCTAAATAATTTTTGAAGCAATCAAACACTTCATTCTTACTCTTGATAAAGTATAGAATAGTCCGTCTACTATGATCATCAATAAATGTGACTTAATACCTTGATCCTACAAATGACGATTCTTGACTTGGACCCCATACATTTGTATGTACTAAGTCTAATTAGTTGTTGTGGATGCAGCCTTTGTGGTTGAATGGTTGTCTTTGTGCCTTCCCAATTTGACATGCATCACAATTGTTGATCATGTGTTGGTTTGATATGTTTGGCAGTCCTAGAACACTTTTTGATCCCTACATATATCCTTCAAGGTTCTTTCATTCACATGAGCAAGTCTCTTATGCCACACTTCAAGCTCACTTAGGCCTCTAGCTATCTTCTTGAAGCCTTGACATGGATCTTCCACAAAAGCTCCATGTTGGGTGAACCTAACTTGCAAACCTTTTTCAACCATTTGGCCTACACATATTACGTTTTTAGTGATAGTGTGTACATAGAGAACCTTACTTAGAATTTTTCACCTACAATTGGAAGCTTTGATGTTACCAATCTTCTCGACATTGTGCTTTGTGTCATCCCCTATTTTTACTTCATGTCTATGCTTTGGACTTTCCAAATCAGATAGAAGAGCAATGTTGCCTGCAACATGATTTGAACATCCCGAATCTATGTAGAACAAATGATCATCTTCTTTACCTTCTTTGTGGCTTAAATTCATTAGAAGAAATGAGTCTTCATGTGGTTGATTTTTAGAATAATTGTTGAAGTCCCTTCTATTAAAGCCTCTATTGTTATTGTTGAAGTTGTGTCCACCTCTATCTCTATTGCTACCATATCCACCTCTTCCACTTCCTTTCTGGATCTTCCCATTGAATCATCAATTCTGAGCGGTGTGGTTGGTCTTATCACAGATGGCACAAGGTTGAACATTCTGACCTTTCTCTTTGTCATGCTTTAGGCTTTTCTTCTTCCCTTTCCACTTGCTCTTGCTTGTGAAGTTGGCTTGGGAAGTCTCCTGTTCATCTTCTTCCTTCTTCTTGCCTTTCAAAATCTTATCCTTCTTATCTGTATATAGAGCACTAAATGAATTACCATGATAGGACTTACCTTCCTTTATGCTATTGTTGGCCTCTTGATTGAAGAGTTGTCCAAGAAAGATGTTGAAGTCTGGAGTTTGCACATCCATGATGAGATCATAAGCCATGGTGAAGAATTGCCATTTCTTATCACTTCGAATCCCATTGAGAATTTTCCGCATGGTAGCCTCTTCTTCAATCAGCTCTCCAATGGATGCTAACTGATCGGAAACCTCCTTGACCTTGGTGACAAACTCTGTGATGGTTTTTTAAGGTGTCTTCTTCATTTGGTTGAGCTCGTTCCAAATATGATTTTTTCTAACTTTGGTACTAGCAGAAAAGAAAGTCTCTAGGACATAACAACTCTTTTGAGATGTCTTCATCCTCTAATATGTGGTAACAGAAAGTCAGAGATAGAGTTGAGTATGTACAACCTTGGTTGAGCATCCCTTGTGCACCAAAGTGTGGTCTTATCTGTATCCCCCTGTGTAGGTCCTCCTTTGGATCTTGGAATAGGCATAACTTCATCACTTGCTACAATTCCATAAAGATCTCTACCTTGCAAATAGGCCTCCATTCTGATTTTCCAAGCCGCATAGTTGTGTTGATCAAGCTTCTCAATCATTGAGGGAAAGCCGTCACCCATCTTGATCTAGCTCTGATACCACTGAAAGAACTTGGTGAAGCTTGTAGGAGGTAGAAAAGTGAGTTGCGAAGCGACAAAGTTTGGTCCAGCCAACCGCCACAAGACCAACCCTTGAGATTATGGAGACTCAAACAGACCTTATAGGCATGCAATAAGTGCAATAAAATGCACTACTTAGTTTGGAGCATTAAGGAGAAAGAGACGATACAAAAAAGATATGGTTGTGCATCGACTAGCTCAAAAAACTTACTATCTTTGGATGAGACAATGAACTTCAAATGCTCACAGAAACCAATGTGATTACAATTAGAAAAAATCCTTTTATGGGAGTAATACACTAGGGTTGAGTGTATAGAATGCACAAGATTACAAGAAGTAAGGAAAATATGGTTTTACAATGAATCAGACACTCAACAGTGGTACCTCCTATTTTTCAGGAATACATAGAGATTGACCCCAAGATAGAAAAACTGTAATTTCTCCCAGAGTACTACATCAAATTCTTTGAAAATTTATAGAAATAAGGTAGGCATTAACATCTTTTCAATGATTCCTGTCTCATACAATTTAAAGCTTTGTAGAGAGAGCGGCAGCCTCTGCAAACTTACTGTTGTTGAAGAACATGATGCAAAAAAATGAAGGAGCAAGACAATGATGGTCACAAGTGTATGTATATTGTTTCCATGGAATGTACAAGTAATTTGAAGTCTTTATATAGACTTTTCAAGTGATCCACGAATTCTAAAAGTGGATTTTGAATTCAAATGAAGGCGGTAAGGTTGTTGGAGGGAATCAATTCACTTTCCTACAATCTAGGAAAAGTGAAGATCTAGTTTGATCTACTTTTAGGTGATTGATTGATTGATTGATTGCAAATCAACCACCAAAAATTCATGGAATTTCGGCTCTCTCTTTATTCTTTTACATGTGTGAAGCTCTCGGTTTTTACAATGGTAAAAGATCCATAAAAATTCTTTTTAAAAAATACAATAAATGAGCATAAGTCAAAGAACTCTCTAATGGATATTCTTTCAATATTGTCAGGGGAGCACTCGATTGTGCTCTTTGACTACAATAGAAAAGACTTTTGAAATATACTTCTGATTACAAGAATACCCACGTAGGGAAAATAGTGTATCGCGGCATTTACCTCTCTCTCTCTCTCTTCCCCACAACCCCCTCCAACTCCACCATCCCCTCCTCTTTTCCCCCACCACCCCCGTGGCCCCCACCATCACCACGACCCCCTCCAACTCCACCAGCCCTCCTCTTTTCCCCCACCACCCCCGCGGCCCCCACCATCACCTCGACCCCCTCCAACTCCACCAGCCCTCCTCTTTTCCCCCACCACCCCCGCGCCCCCCACCATCACCACGACCCCCTCCAACCCCACCGTCCCCTCCTCTTTTCCCCCACCACCCCGTGGCCCCCACCATCACCACCACCCCCTCCAACCCCACTGTCCCCTCCTCTTTTCCCCCACCACCCCCGCACCGCCCACCATCACCACGACCCCCTCCAACTCCACCAACCCTCCTCTTTTCCCTCACCACCACCCCCCGGCCCCCACCATCACCACAACTCCACACCCCTCCACAACCCTCTGCAAACTCCACAACCCCCCCACAAACTCCACACCCCTCCACACCCCTCCACAAACCCCACAAACCCCACGAACCCCACAAACCCCAGACAACTCCACACCCCTCCACAACCCTCCACAAACTCCACAAACCCCACACAACTCCACACCCCTCCACAACCCTCCACAAACCCCACACAACTCCACACCCCTCCACAACCCTCCACAAACCCCACAAACCCCACGAACCCCACAACCCCTCAAACTCCACACCCCTCCACAGCCTTCCACAAACTCCACACAACTCCACACCCCTCCACAACCCTCCACAAACTCCACAAACCCCACACAACTCCACACCCCTCCACAGCCCTCCACAAACTCCACAAACCCCACACAACTCCACACCCCTCCACAACCCTCCACAAACCCCACAAACCCCACACAACTCCACACCCCTCCACAACCCTCAACAAACCCCACAAACCCCACGAACCCCACAAACCCCACACAACTCCACACCCCTCCACAGCCCTCCACAAACTCCACAAACCCCACACAACTCAACACCCCTCCACAGCCCTCCACAAACTCCACAAACCCCACACAACTCCACACCCCTCCACAACCCTCCACAAACCCCACAAACCCCACGAACCCCACAAACCCCACACAACTCCACACCCCTCCACAACCCTCCACAAACCCCACAAACCCCATGAACCCCACAAACCCCTCAAACTCCACACCCCTCCACAAACTCCACAAAGCCCACACAACTCCACACCCCTCCATAGCCCTCCACAAACTCCACAATCCCCCACAAACTCCACACCCCTCCACAACCCTCCACAAACCCCACAAACCCCAGACAACTCCACACCCCTCCACAGCCCTCCACGAACTCCACAAACCCCACACAACTCCACACCCCTCCACAAACCCCCACAAACCCCACAAACCCCACACAACTCCACACCCCTCCACAACCCTCCACAAACCCCAAAAACCCCACAAACCCCACAAACCCCACAAACCCCACACAACTCCACACCCCTCCACAACCCTCCACAAACTCCACAAACCCCACACAACTGCACACCCCCCCACAACCCTCCACAAACTCCACAAACCCCACACAACTCCACACCCCTCCACAACCCCCCACAAACCCCACAAACCCCATGAACCCCACAAACCCCACACAACTCCACACCCCTCCACAACCCTCCACAAACCCCACACAACTCCACAACCCCCCACAAACTCCACACCCCTCCACAACCCTCCACAAACCCCATAAACCTACGAACCCCACAAACCCCACACAACTCCACACCCCTCCACAGCGCTCCACAAACTCCACAAACCCCAGACAACTCCACACCCCTCCACAACCCCCCACAAACCCCACAAACCCCACGAACCCCACAAACCCCACAATTTCCCACGACCTCCCATAAGGTTCTCATGCATTTTTGGATGGATATTTGGAGGATCATTTCTCAACCAAACACTACAATGTTATATATCGTTGGAAAGCTCTCGACAAGTACTTTCCAATGGTGCAATAATAACTTTGATATCTTGGATCAATTTCTGACCACACCGCAAAAACCCCCCATAACTCTCCACAACTCACCCCCTATTCCCATCAACCTCCCACAACCCCCGTAATCTCCCTCAACTCCCCACAACTCACCTCCCACACCGCCCACTTAATATGAAGGATCAAAAGCTACTACAAAAATTAGGTGAAGGATGTGCTTCTCAGGGTCATTCAAACACCACAGGCGGCACAAAATGAGGATCTCAGCTTGCATGCAAAAGTGACAGTAAAAGTGTAAGTGGTAAAAGTGAAAGTGGAGAAATGACTATTGCCGCCAACCATTCATGACGACTGCCTAATTTTGAGGATCCAATTCAAGGCTGGTGGCATATTTGATTTACCCCTCCAATTTTGGGCAATCAATCGGCACATGATCAGTGGACATGAGGAATCGGCAAGGCCCTCTTGGCCTATTGGAGCCTATAAAAGCAATGGATTTGTGTTCATTTGGGATACATTCAGAGATACACATATAGATACGTATGTACAGGGGTCCTCTCTTGGCACTCTGTGGCTACAAGCCTACTGTAGGAAGTCACTCTATGGTGAGGATACAGAGCGTGGGCTTCCCAGTGAGGGCTAATAGCACTATAGTGTGACGAGAGTGGCTTGGTTTTGTCATTCCGTGTGAGTCATTTGTATTTCGTGCTCTTCCCCTTAGAGCAAGTCTTCATACTTTGTATTGATGAGTGCTAGTCTACATCTAGTTGTGTCCATTGTATGGATTGGATGAATCCCTTGTATTGATGTTGTTTCGTTATGGAGTGGCATGTTAGCCCAGAGCATAAACTTTTGAGCATCTCTTTTTCCTATGTTATAATCAACTGATTCAAACTAAGGAGTGGTTGGTTTTCCATTATTGTCATTTTGTCATTAATATTATCCCTAAGTATTCGCAACTCTGTGCAATCATTGATATCTGCCTGCTCACAGAAGTGTTAAAGGGTATATTTCCCTAAGGAGAACCTCCCTTGAGTAGGTGAAGTACTGGAGTGCTTGTTGCATGCTCCTGTTAAAAATAGATACCCCAGTACCTCCTCTATAGTTTGGCACGCACAGTGGGACACTTGCATTTTTGTGAGAGGCCGTGAGGATAGTAAATAGTCCTCTTTTTCAGTATTTTTGCCCTATTTCATTTGCAAGTAGGTACATGACCCATATGAGAGCATATAAGGAGCCTCTTTGTATACGAAGGAGCCTTAACAAGTCAGCTATATCTTCAACTAGTGAACCTACGTCCCCTCTACCCTCTTTGAATTTATCTATTGATTTCGGTGCGACACCACTGTTGAAGGAGGAGCATAGGAGAACATTAGACTTCTCCTCACATACGTAAGAAGAAACACCAGTGCAAATGGAGGATCTCTCTCATTTACTTTCCAGACTCAATATCAAGTTCCCTACCTTCAAGGGACAAGCTTATGAGGATGCTGATGATCATGTGAGGAGGTTCATCTCCTTATGCCATGGACGAGGTTTGCAGAATAGAGAGGATGCAATGCTGGTACTCTTCCCATCCACATTGGAAGGCCTGGCTGACAAATGGTACAGTCAATATGCAGATGGCCAATTTGCTACATGGGAGGCTTTGAAGATGGCATTCTCACAGCCTTTCATGAACTTCACACTAGAACAAAAGCACTTGTTGCACATCTGCCACATGCTCCAAGTGACTTCCTGGTTAAAAAATGGATAGAAAAAGCTCTGCCCAGGTCATCTCAGCAGAAGCTACGTGAGTCTCTGGATGCAACCCTCAATGATTTTGTTGCAGTAGCATCACACATTGAAGAATCTAGGCAACATTTTGAACGGGATACACAACCGAATTATGCTGCAGAACTAGACCCTATTGGGCAACTAAGGAAGGAACTGGAGGCATTGAGAATGCAACAAAATCAACAAGAAGAGAAGGTTTTGCCACCACTACGTCGCACTGATGATGAAGTAGCCCAACTTCGTCGTGAGTTAGAAGATTTGCGGACCACTCAGGATATAAGAAGGCAAATTTGGTGCACAATTTGTAACAACAATGGGCATTCCAATGATAATTGTCCTAACAAGGTAAGTTGTCAATTTTGTGGAAAGGATGGCCATGAAGCTAGAGTCTGTTACTACCTTAAGGGTACACAACAACGAGGTAACTCTCAAGCTTTGGATTCATATTATGCTAGTACTTCAAATGCAGCTAATAGAGAGGAGAACAGACCAACGAAGCCCATATATAATAGGCCTTTGATGTGCTACCATTGTGGTGAGTTTGGCCATATGCAAAACAGGTGTTCCCTTCCAGAAGATGCACCTCCTTGTCAGCATTGTCCTGAGGCTAAGGATCACTACACCAAAGATTGCCCAAGAAGCCGTTCTGCTCCAATCCACATGATTGCAGTCTCTCCACAAGAAGAAGGTAGGACCACTCAGTCTTATGCTGTTTCATCTTCTTCAATGCCCATGATGACTAGAGCCAGACAAGTGGCAGCAACCCATAGAGAAGAACAAGAGGGAGTCCAGGATAAAGAAGAGGAAAAGAAGGTGGGGTGGAAGGGCATAGAGGAAATTGAAGGAGCTTATGAAAGGATGGCTACTTCTCTAAGGGACCAACCAACAAGTCTGCAAGAAGACACTCATGAGGTAAACATTGAACAGATCTTGAAAGGTATTCATCACAAGGTTAGTCTGTACGAACTTATAAGCATGGATTAAAAAATAAGAAGTGACTTATTGAAGATTATACACTCTACTCACTTAATCCAATCACCCATTATAGATGGTTTCATGGTTGATTTTCCCCCTACACCCTTGGGAGACTACCAAAGCTCAAGATTATCTGTTTGTATAAAGGATGAAGCTCTCATAGGTGTGATCATAGATGGAGGCTCTGGTATCAATTTGATGCCAGATTTCACAATGAAGAAACTGAATTTTTAACCCCACCAAGATGGCACCATTCACAGTTACACTAGCAGATCAACATCGGGTTGCGCCTCTTGGCATTATTGAAAAGGTACTGATGATAGTACAGGGTTGCCACTTTGTTCTAGATTTTGTTGTTATTGCACTTCCACAGGAGACTTCTTACCCTTTACTCCTGGGGAGACCTTGGCTAAGGCAACCAAAAGCTTTGCAAGATTGGGGGAAAAACAAACTATGGATTTCAACAAGCACCAATAGCCAACCGCAACTACATTTGGAAGAAGGATTTGACTCAGGGAAAACTACTAGGTATATTGTGGACACTCAGGTAATGCCCTCTCTACCCCAAGAAGAAGATACATTATTGAATTGGATGATGGAAAGTGCAGAGTGTTGCACGGTGGAAATCAGTGAAATAGAAGAAGAAGTTACGGATGAAGGAGTTGCAGGAAAAGGCCATGAAGTTCCCAAGGAGTTGAAGAATGGAAGTTTGCAGGAGAATAAAAACATCGTAGGGGCAACAACTATAGAAGTTCCAGAAAAGGAAAGTTATGAGCCTGAATGCAGAGAGGATCTCCCCTTTTCGGATATACCTCAAGGATGGACTAGGGAACATATTGCAGAATATAAGCTAAATTTCACTCCCGCATACAGTGGAGATGATTTCTCAAACAAGACTAGTCCTAAAACACTAGTTCAAGAAGTAAATCTAGGGGATGAAGAGAACCCTCAAGTAGTCCACTTAGCCTCTTGGCTATGGCATTATCCTCCTTTACTGCAGAAGGTAACTTCTTTACTTTTTGCCTACAAAAATGTATTCGCATGGTCCTACAAAGATCTAACAGGGATACCAGAGGAGCTTGCATTACACAGAATACCCTTAGTTGAGGGAGCCACACCTGCAAGAAGTAGGCCGTATCGACTCAATCCAAAATATGCAGAGGCGGTAAAGTTGGAAGTTACAAAACTAGAAGAAGCAGGTATAATTGTTCTAGTAGAACATTCCAGGTGGCTTTCTTCTATGGTTATTGTACCCAAGAAAAATAGTGGAAAAATAAGAGTTTGCATTGATTTTCGTGCCTTAAATAAAGTGACTGTTCAAGATGGATTTCCTCAGCCCTTTTCAGAGCAAGTACTTGAGGAAGTAGCTGGTCACACTTTGTATAGCTTCTTGGATGGTTTTAGTGGCTACAATCAGATAGTGATCCATCCTGATGATAGGGACAAAACAACCTTTGTTACTCCATGGGGCACTTATGTTTATACTCGCATGGCTTTTGGTTTGAAGAATGCACCAACTTCATTTAATAGAACAATGTATCTAATATTGGGCAAATGGTTGACAACCTTTCTATGTATTTTCATGGATGACTTTTCAGTGTTTTTAGGCACAGATAGAAGAGCATTAGTTCAAGATTTCCATGATCATTTGGAAAATCTAAAGGAAATCTTTGAGCAATGTCTCAAAACAGGTTTGAAGTTAAATCCTGCTAAATGTCATTTTTTGGTCACCAAGGGCACTCTTCTTGGTCACATAGTATCTGCTGAAGGGATAACGGTTGACCCTGCAAAGGTTACTGCTATTCTATCCATGCCTATTCCACAAAGCCCAAAAGAAGTGCAAAGTTTTTTGGGCCATGCAGGATATCATAGAAGATTCATACAAATGTATTCAGAAATACCTAAGCCCTTATCAAGACTTACCAGTAAAAAGGTCCCTTTTTCATGGAGTGCTGAAGCTGAGAAAGCATTTTGTGAACTGAAAATGAGGTTATGTACTGATCCACTTTTAAGTGTTCCTAACTGGTCATTAGAGTTTCATGTGCATACAGATGCTAGTCTTCATGATGTTGGTGCAGTTCTAGCTCAACCATCATCACACAAGGTTGATAGACCTATCTCCTATGCCAGTAGACTACTCACCCAAGCAGAAAGGAACTATAGTACGACCGAAAGGGAAGCCTTGGCTATTGTATTTTCTCTTTAGATGTTTCGGCATTACCTTCTTGGTGTACATTTTATAGTCATATCCGACCATCAGCCCTTGAAGTACTTGATAAACAAGCCTAGAGTAGCTGGAAGGATTTGGAGATGGTTACTCCTCTTTCAAGAATTCAACTTTGATATTCATATTAAGCCAGGAAGAGAGCACTACATGGCAGATCAAGTGTCCAGGACTGTAATGAGCAAGAAGGCAACAGATATTAATGATGGACTAGTGGATAGTAATCTCTTCCTAGTAGCAATTCAGACTGATTGGTATGATGGAATTCTCAATTTTCTTACTACTGGAAAACTCCCAGAGCATTTGAAACCCATAGAAAAGAGAAGATTACTCCTTAAAACCAAAGTGTACTCACTTATAAGTGGAAATTTATATAGATATTGTCAGGATGGTATCTTGAGAAAGTGTGTTTATCCAGAGGAGGTAACCCCTTTGCTTGAGGCAGCACACGGTGAAGGGCATCTAAAGGGGGAAGAATTGGCTCACAGAATCATCCACAAGGGACTATGGTGGCCTCATATTTACAAGGATGCGGTCAAGTTTGCTAAAGAATGCCACATTTGCCAGAGATGTGCTCCTACGCCAACCAGATTGAATTTCCAACCATTAGTCATATCTACAGGATGGCTCCCATTTGAACGATGGGGTCTTGATTTCATAGGACCAATTAGTCCAACTGGTCAACCTGGGGGTAAGAAGTATATTTTGATGGCCACATGTTATGCAACTAAATGGATAGAGGCTAAAGCTACTGTGGATTGCACGGCGTTAACAGTAGCTAAGTTCTTGTATAAACGTATTTTCTCAAGATTTGGTTGCCCACTGGAAATCACTAGTGATAGGGAACACATTTTGTAAATCAGCTGCTCCAATTTATATTTGATAGGTACAAGGTCTTCCATAAAAAATCTTGTGCCTACTATCCAAGGGCAAATGGCCAAGCAGAGAGCTCCAATAAGATTTTGATCGGGTTGCTGCGCAAATTATCTTTTGATCATCAAAGCTTTTGGCCACAAGCATTGATTGGTGCAATTTGGGCTTTCAGAACTACAAGAAGGGGAACCACTGGTGAGAGTCCATTTCGCTTAGTATATGGAAAAGAGGCATTGGCCCCATTTGAATTCATTATCAAAAAGGAAATGGGAACCAAAACCATTGGAATTGAACCTCCCATTGAGAGATTGGTGGCATTAGAAGAATACAGAGAAGGAGCAATGCAAAAACTTCAGGTAACACAAGAAGAGCGCAAGAGACTGCATGACAGGTATCTGAGGTCTAATGAAGTTCAGGAAGGATCCATGGTTTTAGTGCATCAGGTCCCAACAATTCCAACCAAACTCGCACCCAAATGGATAGGACCTTACACGGTGGTAAAGGTATTACCTCATGGAGCAGTACATCTGGAGGATTTGCAGGGTAAAAGGATACCCCTGGTCAATATCTCGAGGGTGAAGAAGTACCTGAATTAAGGTAAATTGGAAGCATTTCATTCACCGTACCTACCGTATTTCATTCAGTGATTGCAGTTTATATATATATATATATATATATATATATAAAGTGAAAAAAAAAGTCAAAAAAAAAAAAAAAAAATGGTCAATATCTCCAGGGTGAAGAATCACCTGAATTAAGTCAAGGAGGAAGAACTTCCTTCACTATCTTGTTTTCAGCTTCCACAATTGCACTGGGATGGTGCAAAGACTTGATGTGGGGGTCTCTATCGCGGCATTTCCCTCTTCTCTCTCTTCCCCGCAACCCCCTCCAACTCCACCATCCCCTCCTCTTTTCCTCCACCACCCCCGCGGCCCCCACCATCACCATGACCCCCTCCAACTCCACCAGCCCTCCTCTTTTCCCCCACCACCCCCGTGGCCCCCACCATCACCTCGACCCCCTCCAACTCCACCAATCCTCCTCTTTTCCCCCACCACCCCCGTAGCCTTCACCATCACCATGACCCCCTCCAACCCCACCGTCCCCTCCTCTTTTCCCCCACCACCCCGCGGCCCCCACCATCACCACGACCCCCTCCAACCCCACCATCCCCTCCTCTTTTCCCCCACCACCCCCGCGGACCCCACCATCACCACGACCCCCTTCAACTCCACCAGCCCTCCTCTTTTCCCCCACCACCACCCCCTGGCCCCCACCATCACCACAACCCCACACAACTCCACACCCCTCCACAACCCTCCGCAAACTCCACAACCCTCCGCAAACTCCACAACCCCGTACAAACTCCTCACCCCTCCACAACCCTCCACAAACCCCACAAACCCCACCAACCCCACAAACCCCACACAACTCCACACCCCTCCACAACCCTCCACAAACTCCACAAACGCCACACAACTCCACACCCCTCCACAACCCTCCACAAACTCCACAAACCCCACACAACTCCACACCCCTCCACAACCCTCCACAAAACCCACAAACCCCACGAACCCCACAAACCCCACACAACTCCACACCCCTGCATAGCCCTCCACAAACTCCAGTCTACATCTAGTTGTGTCCATTGTACGGATTGGATGAATCCCTTGTATTGATGTTGTTTAGTTCTGGAGTGGCATGTTAGCCTAGAGCATAAACTTTTGAGCATCTCTTTTTCCTATGTTGTAATCATCTGATTCGAACTAAGGAGTGGTTGTTCTTCCATTATTGTCATTTTGTTATTAATATTATCCCTAAGTATTCACAACTCTATGCAATCATTGATATCTGCCTGCTCACAGAAGTGTTAAAGGGTATATTTCCCTAAGGAGAACCTCCCTTGAGTAGGTGAAGTACTGGAGTGCTTGCTGCATGCTCCTATTAAAAATAGATACCCAAGTACCTCCTCTACAAATAGCACATGAATATGTAGCTGATATAAGAAGTCCCACAACCCGGGACCGTAGGTATAGATAAGTCAGCTAGAGATGATACAGGAGATCCCACAACGGAGGATCGTAACTATGGAACAAGATCTCTGGATTACAAGAACTCCCCTCTGGGAGCTGGACTAGATACAAGAAAGAACTCGACAAGAACTCGTACTACGAGATTACAAGAGGACAAGACTAGATGTCTAGGATACAAGACTAGACAAGACTGGAACAAGGAACAAGACAAGAACAGGAACTGGAACTTGGAGAGTACTTACTTGGTGGTCACGACTCCTTGAGCTCCCAAGAATGGTATTGGCAAGACTGATTATGAATGTGGCCAACCCCTCCTTATATAGGTTTTCAAGGGCGGTTCATGAAAGGTGGTTACAAATTGATGATGTCATCGATGATGTCATCAATTTGAAACATGAGCTCTCGATACTCGAATCAAGCAAGTAGACAGGCAATCTTAGGGTTTTGGTAATTTCGGGCGTAATGGAAGCATTGGTTTCTCCTAATTCTGAACCAATCATGAGATATAGGGTTCACATGGAATCTAAGGTTTAGGATGGTTTCCTTTGTCCATGACATCACCTCCCCCTCAAGCGACGAGTTCCATGAGGAGCAAATCATGTTATCTGGTCTCGGCTTCGTTGGATTTCTCTTATGGAATTCTTGAACCTTGATTGGTGCTCTTTGAAGGTTTTCTGGAGGTTCCCAAGTACGATCACTGATGTCATACCCTTTCCAATGAATAAGGTATTCCAATCTTCCTCGAGATATTCTGGAATCTAGGGCATGCTCGACTTCAAATTCTTCATGATCATTAATCTCGATAGGTGGTGAAGGACTAGGTCTCTCCCCCCTCAATGATGAAATCTGATATGGTTCCAACATGGATACATGGAAAACTGGATGTATTCTCATATTACTTGGTAGCTGGAGCTTGAAGGTGACTGGATTAATCTTGGCCAAGATGATAAATGGACTAAATCTTTGATGATCTAACTTTGCACAAGGTCTTGAGGTTTGCAAATTTTTTCTGAGTAACCATACTTTATCCTCAATTTGATACGATGGATTCTGGACACGATGTTGATCTGCATAGTACTTATATTGTTCCTGAGCTTTATGGATCTTTTCCTTGAGTTCTTTGTGAATGTCCATCAAGTACTGGGCCTTGTCTCTAGCAGCTGGGTTCTTGACATGATTTGAGAGTTGTATATCCATCCTTGGATGTTGTCCATAATTTGAAAAGAAGGGAGTCTGCTTGGTAGATGCGTGAACACTATTGTTATAAGCAAACTCTACAAACGGTAAAAGCTCAAACCAATCATTTTGATGATAGTTGCTAGTGCAACAGAGATATTGCTCCAAGACTTGATTCACCTGTTCTGTTAGTTCATCAGTCTGTGGATGATTTGCTGTAGATAGTTTAACTTGAACACCAAGGAGCTTGCAAAGACTATTCTGAAAGCTGGATATGAAATGTGGACCTCGATCACTGACAATGTCATTAGGCAATCCATGAAGCCTAAATATATACCTGAGAAAAAGTCTAGCAGTGGCTGCACGTGTGATTGCCTTGGTAGTTGGAATGAAATGTGCCATCTTTGTAAATCTATCCACAATAACAAGAATGGCATCATACTGATCTGACTTTGGTAGATCTGTGATGAAATCCATAGACAATGAAGTCCATGGCCTTTCTGGAATAGGTAGAGGTTGCAAGACGCCATGAGATTTATGTCGGGGTACCTTAGATCTATTGCAAGTATCACAGGTTCGAATGTATTCTTTGACTTCCTTCCACATCTGAGGCCACCAAAAGTCCCTTGATACGAGTTCTATTGTCTTATTCACTCCAAAATGTCCTACTGCAAGGTTGTCATGGCTTTGTTGAAGTACTTGGATCCTGGGTTTTCCCAGAGGGACATACAATAGGTTCTTATAGAGTAGTAACCCATCCTTTTCCTGAAATTCATTTACTTCTTGGAATTTTCCTTCTTGAGCTTTCTGCTTAACGTTCCAAAACAATTCATCCTGTGGTAGATTCTCACGGATCAAATGATTCAAGGCTGAATCTTCATGATGGCTTGAAGAGATAGGTGCTAACTGGAGATGCTCAGGCTTTAGTAATACACTCTCTTGTTGATCAAAGGCCTCTTCACCCTTCTTTGGTGCAAGGTAAGATCTTCTGGACACCATAAAATACTCTAGGTTCTTGTGATCTGAATACACAGTGACTTTATGAGCTGCTCCTTTTAGATGGTGAAGCCATGTATCAAATGCGTCTACTATGGCAAGAAGTTCTTTATCATGAATTTCATAATTAATTTCTGGAGGGGAAAACTTCCTTGAATGATATGCAACTGGATGTAGGCGTCCATCATCTCCATATTGGGAAAGAATGGCCCCTAGAGCAAAGTCTGATGCATCTGTCTCAAGGAAGAAGGGCTTACTGGAATCAGGATGAACTAGAATTGGAGCGGTAGTAAATGCTGATTTCAAGGTCTGAAAGGCCTTTTTTGCTTCTTCGGTCCATGAGAATTTGGAGTTTCCTGTAAGCTTGGTAAGAGGTGTCACTATCTTGGAGTAATCTCTTATGAATATCCTGTAGAAATTGGCAAATCTCAAAAAACGTTGTACATCTCGAACACATGAAGGTGGTTGCCAATCAAGGATTGTCTCAATCTTCTTAGGATCCATAAAAAATCCTTTATCTGATACAATGTACCCTAAAAATTCCACTTCTGTCTTATGGAAAGAGCACTTCTCCAATTTCGCATGTAATCCTTTTTTTCTTAGTTTCTCTAGGACTATCTTTACATGACATTCATGATCCTCTAGATTTTTGGAAAATATCAAGATATCATCAAGGTATATTACAACAAAGTCATCTAAATATTCTCAAAAGATATCATTCATCATATGTTGGAAGACAGCTGGAGCATTTGTGAGACCAAATGGCATAACTACATATTCAAAATGGCCATACTTTGTCCGAGTCGTGACCACCAAGTAAGTACTCTCCAAGTTCTAGTTCCTGTTCTTGTCTTGTTCCTTGTTCCAGTCTTGTCTAGTCTTGTATCCTGGACATCTAGTCTTGTCATCTTGTAATCTCATAGTACGAGATCTTGTCGAGTTCTTTCTTGTATCTAGTCAAGCTCCCAGAGGGGAGTTCTTGTAATCGAGAGATCTTGTTCCATACTTACGATCCCGGGTTGTGGGATCTCCTGTATCATCTCTAGCTGAGTTATCTATACCTACGGTCCTGGGTTGTGGGACTTCTTGTATCAGCTACATATTCCTGTGCTACTTTCCCTACGTGGGTATTCTTGTAATCAGAAGTATATTTCAGAAATCTTGTCTATTGTAGTCAGAGAGCACAATCTAGTGCTCCCCTGACATTTTGGCAGGACTGATTATGAATGTGGCCAACCTCTCCTTATATAGGTTTTCAAGGGCAGTTCATGAAAGGCGGTTACGAATTGATGATGTCATCGATGATGTCATCAATGATGTCATCAATTCGAAACATGACCTCTAGATATCCGAATCAGGCAAGTAGACAGTCAATCTTAGGGTTTTTGCACGTTTCGGATGCAATGGAAGAATTGATTTCTCCTAATTCTGAACCAATCATGAGATATAGGGTTCACATGGAATCTAAGGTTCATGACATATATAATCCAAGTGATAGCTTTTGATATAGATCAAATCCACCTCAATCATAGTGTAAGATTGATGTTCCAACACTTATCTCGTTCTCTCTTTGTCCTTTGTGGTGGTTTCCTTTGTCCATGACATATATAATCCAAGTGATAGCTTTTGATGTGGATCAAATCCACCTCAATCACAGTGTAAGATTGATGTTCCAACACTTATCTCCTTCTCTCTTTGTCTTTCTCTCTCTCTCTCTCACATACACACACACACTCTCTCTCTCTCTCTTTGTCTCTCTCCATCTCTCATCTCCAGCTTAGCTAAATATTGCAAGTAGGTGCTGAATTTCCAAGAGATCTAAAAATTGTACCTAGAAGCATCTCTTTCTCTCTCTCTCTCTCTCTTATTCCCCTTTCCTCTCACTTCAAGAGACACATTAATATATGGAACTTGAAATATGTGTGCTTGATGCATAAACACAAGAAGTATGTGTATATGTTGAAGCCGGACAAGATGGGGGAGGTTGTACCTTGTTAAGCATGATGAATGAGGGTTCTTCTCCCTTGCACATGAAAAATTGATGGCCTTGAGAGTTGTATCTTTCATAAATGTGATGCCCCATTAAAGTCATGCATTGAATTACCCTAAAGCGACTAGCCAAGTAGCATAAAGAGAAACCATTGAAAATTCAATTAGCCTTTGCATATAAAAGAATATCTCATGAATTTTGGGTAATTTCATGCGTGTGTTTATCTCAAACAATGCTTTGTTTTGGGACTTTCCATTGACTAGCTCCAAAAGTCCATGGATGCCAAGTATGAGATAGGAATAACTTCTTCTCTTTCTATATGTGTATTAATGTTATTGAAATGCTTATTATCATGCTCCAAAAGCCAAAATACACCAAGGATTGATTAATGCCACCATCCCTTGAGACGACCAAGCTACATTGTATATGGTTGACCTTCAAATTTTGAAAACATGAGGATATGGATACACGTTTTTTGGTGATAGAAAGCGAGAAAAGTGAACTTTATTAGCATAATATTGGTGAATCACCTTTCAAAACACAAGACAACAAAATATTGAGACTCCCCTTCAGATTAGCCATTATGATGTCATATGATGCTTCTAGAGCATTGTGTTTTAAAAGGTGAGCAAGTGACTTTCAACAAATCTGACTTCTAGACCACATCTAAATACACAAATGCCAAACTTGGTAAAGCTTTGGACATCTAATCTATAGTGCATTGCAGAAACTCCTATCACATCACATCTTAGAGTAAAGAACGTTGCCATATTTTTTTGGTCTTCACCCACTCCTCTCTCTCTCTCTCTCCCTCTCCCTCTCTCTCTCTTTGCCTCTCTACTTGCATGCAACTATCTGCCTAGTTAAATATCACATCCATCTATCTAGCTTATAAGAAAATTATCAGATATTCCTTATCAATTTGGAACAAATAGATTAAGAATCACTACCATGGGTCTATCTACTAGGTGTGTTTTTTAGTCTAGTCTTTCTACTTGTATCCATCTCTTCTAAATAATTTTCATGATCTCTTTAGCTTAAAGGAACATGTAGACAAAGGGAGTTGTCATGTTGTTATGGGGGTTAAACAAAACTAATCATCACATATATTAAAGAAACTTGAGACTTGCTATGTTGTTATGGGGGTTAATCAGAATTAATCATCACATATGTTAAATAAACTTGAGACTTAAGGATAGGCGGAATTCACCTACCCTCTAGAGGAAATGTAGCAATAATAACATACCAATTTGATGATGACACAAGGAATACAACTATGATTCTGCACAAATTTTGAGGCACTGGTCTTATATATGTAATTAAATGAGAAACATTTAATTACATGTGTTTTCATAACAATTCTTCTCTAATAGTATTGTCTATTAGAATTTACCTCAAAATGTATAATGACCTAAGGTCAGTTGATATCTTTTCAAGTAGTGGGTTTTAGGGATGCAACTACTTTGAAATATAAGTTTGAGTACTAAGCTCACAATGGTATGATTTTCGAAGGCTACTTTGGGTTTGGAAATGCAAGAATACCATTTGCTTCCAAGTGTAGTAACTGATATGCATTTGACAAGTCATGTGGCTTCCCTCTATTTGAACTTCTCATTTTCTTCTATTCATTGTCCATTCATCTTTTCTTAGTAACTCTTGACAGGTATCAACTAGATAGAGAGGATAGTAGGTTTGGGCCAAAAACTAATGGAGAAGATGGCTACAAAAGAGTCAAGAAGACCACCCAAGAGGGTAAGGAAGGTGAAGCTTGCATGTTTCTAGAAGGTGAGGAAAAAACAAAAAAAAAAGGATGAAGCTGAGCATTAGCATCCTAAAGGAAATTAGAAAGGCCTTCAAAGCAAAGCATCTTTCCATCCTTAAAGCACCATTCCAAAGGTTCATCAGGGATATTTTTGAGGAATGGCACTTTGGCTATCAAGTGGAGAAGAGTTGTAATCAGTTGCCTCCAAGAGAGACTTGAATGCTTTCTTATTGATTTCTTTCAAGGCATTGTTTTCTTGCTTGTGAATGCTCACATCATTACCATTAAGGTCAAGGAAATGTAGATGGCAAAGATGATTCATCATCGATAAGATAAATTGCTACAACAAATTGAGTGAGTGGACATCAAAATGTGAAATATCCTATATGTCCCACCATCATACAAGCCCAAGGATGCTAGCATTTTCATTAAAAAAGTGATGCATATGGTGAATACTAGAGGTTATGAGAGGTACCAAGAGCACCTGAATCAATAGAGTAGAACAAGAGGTAGTGAGACCAAGCATGAAACATATGATTTCTAGAAGCGAGTTCATTAGCTACTCCAAAAATTTTGGGGTAACATAAGTCTTCCTCCCTCAGATTTCAAGTCATCATGGAGGATAAGATCTTCAAATGACACAGTTAATTTTTTTGCAAATCCCATTGAGTATTTGACTAGGGAATTGGTGCTCTATTTTCTAATGTAAGCCCCACCATTATGAAAGTTAAGTTTTTTAATTAAACTAATTACTAATTTTGCTTGCATTTTTTAAAAAAATGAAAGCAAAGTTTTTGGTGGAGAAGGATGACGTGGTCTTCATAGTCGATCCTTTGATCTATCGTCTTCCAAATAATCCTTGAGCATCTTTACAAGAGATCGAGAGCTGGCTGAATCCAACCACACCCAAGAAGACTTTAATTATTGATCCTCGATATTCTTTTAAATCTTTGTATGCACATTCATAATTCTCCATATCATGATGAGCATTTTCATTTTCCTTTTGATTGTGGTCATTGCAGTTTGGTCTTGATGGACATCAATGAAGTTTTTGAAGTTTGAAATTCTTATGAAGTTTGGTCTTAGTATATGGGTCACATAAGCATTTTCCATTGTAATTTATGTTCACATGTCATTTTTAACTCTTCTAAAAGTTTTGTGCGTTAAAATGTGACGTGCCACAAAAGCTAGCTTTGAATGTAAGTATTCGTGTTCTGAAACACAATAGAAGGTATATTCATTATATGGTTTTTTGAAAAATTTCGGCAACTAAACACATGATACACTTGATAAAATTGATAAACATGCCTTATGAGCCCTCCTCCCAAAGATGTACTGGTAAAATTTGAGATTTATCATGTTCCTTACTCTAGGGAAATCAAGAAGATTCTAGTATAAGTCGATGCTAGCATGCCCCGAAACAAGATAGAAAAATTGAAGAATTAAAGGAAAAGAAGCAACACAAGTGGAGAAACCCATAAAGGCACACAAAATACAAGAAGTGGAGAATGTGCTCATGGTGAAACACGATGTAGAGGAACATGGATGAGAGCAAGTGGAAGAAAAGATAGAAGTGGAGAAGAAGTTCTTAAATTTCGTTCTTCAACTCCTAATTGATTAGACAAATACTATAGTCCATCTACTAGCAAAATTTATTTCGAGACAAATCCATACACTTTCACATATGTCAAACCTGATGTCCCCATATTTAAGCTCAAATCGAATCCTTACATAGGCCAACTTTACTTGATGGCAACCCTTAGGATGACATACATGATAAAAGTCTAGATTGTTGTACCATAGAAAACAGATGCAATGACGACCATGTAAGTAGTTCTATTCTCTTATAATTCTTGATCCATGCATCTACATGTGTCCTTTTTGTTTTCATGGTTTAGGAGTGTTTCGAAATGTGAATAGTCAAAATTTTCTTTATGTGAAGTGCCTCACTACATTTTAAAGGACAAGACAAAGTGGAACTCAAATGCCTCTCTCTCTCTCTCTCTCCAACCTCTCCTTCCCCCCATCTCTCTCTAGTAACACATATATTTGCATGATTGCAAGGCTTGAGAGAGACAAGGATTTTTTTAATGACTTTTATTACAGAAGATTGCATGAATCACAAACCATAGGAAGCATTAAAGAAGTTACAAACAAAGATGAAATGAAGGCCGATGGATCTTGTTTGTGCCTTTTCTCTTAATGAAGGTCTCCATTGTGACCCTAAGATTTTTACCATGCATCTTTTCTTGTTTTGAATCTTTAAAGAGCTCATTGCTCTCTAGGCATAGCTAAATGCAATCTTCTACCATATTTTTGAGATCACCCATCTTTTGCATCCTCTCGTCACAACAATCAAGATCATCCACTTCACTCTCATCAATGGACAAGAGCACTCTAAATTTCTTGAAGGATTGATCTTCTTTATTCCTAATGTTGAAGAGGTTCCTTTCCTGACGAGTCAAGCATTTCTCCTCATCATATAAATAAGGGCTTTTAGAATCATATATGATGCATACTTGCCATAGAATGCATGTCCTGCTTGCAAGAATCTGTGTCAAAACATTGTTCCTTGTTCGACAAGGCCATGAGGAAAGTTGGGAAATACACAAGCTTGCAAGTTTGAAGATAATTCTTTTATGTAAGTATGTCATACCAATCAATGAGTCACACCTTCCTATGAGCTCACAAATTCCAAGGATAATAATTCCAACCATATTTTAATAATACGTCTAGAAGTGTCTAAAGAACATCACACGTTTCCAAAACGTGACACATGACTCATAGAATTCTAGCATGTAGCAATCTAAACATCGCAAGAGGGAGAAAGAGGAGAAATATTCAAAGGCGCCATATCACTTGTCTTTTGTGCATGATGCGCAAGAATAATATTCTCTCCAATTTCTTTGCATTGTATAAATGAATCTCTTTTTCTTAGTACCTGCTAATGCAAATTGTAGAGAGTACGCATGTAGAAGAAAATTGAAAAGAAGAGTGTACTCACAAAATGAAAGAGTGTGAGAGGTTGAAAGTGAGTAGACCATGAAATGGATAAACTCACATGGATTAGAAATGATCTTTCCAAGAGCATGAAGTAGGTTCTCGAAGATTCTAGCCACGTATAAAGTGGGGGAGAGGCTCTTATATAGAATTGGAGGATGCTCTCTGAAGAACATCAAGTGGGATGATTCCCCTTCAAGGAGAATGAATACAATGATAGAAGCAAATGGCAAGGTAGCCAAATAGAATGACATACAACTTAAATAGTTTGAAATGAAGTGTCTCCTAGGCTGATTGACCCCTCAAGAGTGACCATCATTGGTCAATGGCTTCGTGACATTAGCGTGAATGCTAAATTTATCTGTATCCAAGAGACTAAAATTGATGGAGCAGACTTCCAGAAACATCTTAGACAAGTCTCTCTGACCCATGTCTGGATCTCGACGTCACACCCTTGGGGGTCTGGTGGGACGGTAATTGGTATAAACCAATTTTGGTTTGAAAAGCTTGAGAACTCCATTGAAGATCAGAGCCATCACAATGGATTGTCGCTTGCTTTGGTGCCCCCTTTCGATTCACGCTAGTTTCTATGTACACCCCAAATGGGGAATTGGAGAGACTGGACACCTAGGCCTCCTTGGATTCGCTCCCCTACAATGTACTAATTTATGGTGACTTCAACATGATGAAAGACCCTCCGGACAAATGTGACAACAAGGGCCGGATCATCGACAACCGTGAAAAAAAACCTTGGAACAAAACCAAACTTCACTTGGATCTGATCGAATTCAAAGACTTGAAAGATATATGTGTTTGTATATTGTGCTCTTGTACATATATAAAAGAAATTATTCCTACATGTGCATAATGTATCTATGCATGCATGCTTTATAATGTGTGTATTGCAATTTTTCCATGTATAAATATGCAAAATTATGCTTGTGCGCATACAATTATATGTATATATGTGCATTTTCATGCGTGCGTGTGTGATTGAGTGAGTATGCAAGCACATTTAAGTATGTCCTTATTTGCACGTATTTATGTGTGTTTGCTTGTGCTATATATTATAAATGTGTTTAAGTGTATATTTTGAAGTTTATGTATATATGCTAGGACAATATTATATACGTGTGAACCTATTCTCAATTGTGTGTTCATATATCATATAATATATATCGTTATAATATAAAATTTTAGGTATAGACGAACAAAACGCTTGTTTTCTTTCTACAAGGTCAGGCATGATGTTTGGTAAAGGATTTTGGGAAATCAAGGGAGGAATTCCGATTTGGAAAGAGGCAGCAACAATTGGAAATGGGGGATGATTCTCGAGAGGTTAGGGCAGTGAGGGGGCACAAAAAAGTCTTGTCTTGAGTTCAAGTCTTGGTTGGACATATCCATGAGTCTCTCATGATGAATGCCTCTACCTTATGAGGTTGGGTGTGTGAGTGTGTATTTCCAATTCATAGTACTCTCAGAAAAAAAGGAAGAGTTTGAATTGTCATTGGGAAGAAAGGAAAGAAGGATATGTAGATGCTTTTACAAAGGTCAAATGACCTCTGCACTAGAAGTGCTACTAATAGTTGTAGAGGCCTGAAACAAGTGACATACGCTTGTTACAAAGGGCATTTCTCTTCATTGGTAGATCCAAATTTCATGATTTTTGTTCGATATGAAATCTTGAAAAATGCTTTGGGCTACGAGTTTTCATTAATTTTGGAGATCATTTTATAGGTGAACAAATCTCTGCACATGAAAGTGCAACCTCTCGAATTTATGAAATGATCAAAGTCACCTAGAGGTGATTTTTTCTCTTAGCTCATTTACTCAATTTGGATGATTTATGTTTCTAACATTAGATAAACATTTTCCAATGGTGTTTAGAAAATATCAAGAAGAAATATGTCTCCATTTAGGTGATATAAAGAAAAGAGTAAAAGTTAGCCTCTACAATTTTGTAAAATATTGCAGGTATAGAGGCTTAGTATTTTGGTCATTGTGAAAGCATCAAATGTCCAAATACTATAAAATTTATATCAATAAATGTAGATCCTATTAGAATTCTATTAAAATTTGGAAGAAATTGGACATCAATTGGTAGGTCACCTATTTTTCTTAGAACAATCTCTAGCAAGGATTTTCCAAAGAGTGGTACATTTATCTCATGAAAACATGATATTTTCCTATTGGAACCTTCAATTTCAAAACTTTTTCTTGCAGAACCTACTCTGATGTAGAGCTATGATATATCCAAAATTCAAAGATTTTGGAATTTATCTTCATAGTTAGAAGATATTCTAAACATGCAACAACATTGTTTTTAGGCTCACCTACGCATAGGTGTAGCAGAGATAGAATGATACATTTGAATGCACATTTGATTGAATTTTAAGTTGATATTTTGTGAAACTAAACTAGATAAGTTGAACTAGATTTGGGCATTAAAAAAATGAAAATTTGGAGTTTATTTTATCAATCTAACGGCTTCAAGAAGACGACCCTATATATTTTCAGAGTTGGTCAAGTGTTCGACCCTTGGAATGAAATGCTTATAGAACTCTGCACAAATATCCAAATCAAGTTATTTTTGAGCCTAATGAAATCTTGCAAAAAGCTATATAAGGCTGGAAAATCTCATAAGTTTTGAAGTAGTATAATTTAGTTAAAGTTAAGATTTAATCTACTATTGTTGAAAATTGTTTATGCAGGAGATGGTATTGAAAGGAAAAGATTTTCCATAGGTTTTATGATACTTTTTTTTTATATGGTGTGATCACAATGGGCTAGCCATGCCCTAGATACTTGTTTATTGATCATTGCTTTATGGTGACCATTCTTAGTAGGACAGAGGAAACTCTATCAAAATTTTCAAAAATATATATAGTGCCATGAGAGCATGGAATAGGAGAACTTTGCTAGTTGTTCTCATTTCATATATTTGGATTCATAAAAGTTGTATAAATTCCAATTTCTTGTGAGTTAATCTTTGACTCAATTTGCATGAGTTGATATTTGATGCAAGCCGCATCCTTCACAACTCTAGTTGAGCTGATTTATCAAATAGTTTCTGATTCTCAATGCAAGATCAGTTGATGTTAGAGATAGTTATGAGTGATAGTGTCATAGGAATGAATCTATTCTTTCCATAGAGGGAAGGAAACACTTCAGGAACACTTCATGATTTCATTTACTATTATTTATGGTTGTGAGTACTCATCGATCTATCCTTGTCTTTTTGAGAGAAGTGTTCGACTTTAATCTCATATGTGCATTTATGTGGGGTATAAAGTTTGGTGGTATGGGACATCAAACTTTGTATTCTACCTAGGTGTAGGACAAAGGGTATGGGAGAGAATTCTCTGAGAATGTAAATTTTTCATGGTTTGGAGTTCATTCATATGATCTTCTTACTATTAGACAACAGAGGGGCAGTTGAGATAGTCACTCTGTATGTGACCGCAAACAAGGCAAGTCCGCAGGCAAGTAGCCTAGAAGTGGAAAGGCAAGGTTTGCATATAAGAACTATGAATATGCAATTACATTAAGAAGAAATACATAGAGTATGTACTACTTTATTTGATATGCCTGAGGATAGGCCATATTTCATACATAGTGTGTATGAGGTGATCTAGATGCTTAGCCTAGTGGCCCATGAGTGTGCACACTACTTACCATTTTTCAGTGTATTTTGTGGACTCATATTATGGTCCTCATTATATATGGGAGTGCCAAATTTTTACAATAATTTACTAGAGACACCTCATTCCTAGGTGGGAATGATTTGATCATAGTGATGGTCAGACAATGGTGGTTAGAGATAAAGCAAGTTTCATCTAGTTGGAACATCTTGCATGTTATTATTGAGAAGGTGGTTGTACTTCCACTAGTTGCTATACTTTCTTAGCACATCTTCATTTGGAATGATGGAATTAGTTCCATAGAGTTCATTGGGATTTACTTTGTATGAGAGATATTTTGATCCATAATTTGGATTATTATATATGATAGATTGAGATTTTGATCCATAGTTTGGATGTGATAGATTGAGATCTTGGTCCATAGTTTGGATCATTGGCAGATTGACATCTTGGTCCATAGTCTAGATCATTGATAAATTATCATCGTGGATTGAATATTTGGATCATGATGATACTTTCTTGATTTCATTTAATTAAAGTGAGTAAATCAAGCAGATTTTCTTGAGCTGAGAGATAAGACATTATTTGGAAAATATTTCCATTTATCTTTAGTATTTTTCCACAGAGATTGGGACATAATCACATCGTTTTGGATTAGCATAATAGTTTTCATTACTCTAGTGGAGTAAGTGATTTTGCACGATTATATCATATGACAAGCTATCAGTGGGTATTGAAGGGAGACAAGAGCAAGTTGCCAAGGTCTCTATAGGTGACAACCTATCACAAGTTAGCGGTCAAGCTGGTCTAGGCATAGGGAGTCTCAGGATATTCTGAGTACTTATGTTGTGCACATCTGGACTCATTGGGCGTCAGAGGGATTCCTACAATATGACCAAGGCAAGGACTACTATTTAGTGCTGGAAATGTTAGATAGGAAGCACAAAGACTAGTTGTCTACTTTTTGAGCATCTAGTATTTCAAACATCTAGCACACTACTCTTATTATTTGGAGTCACAAATTCTGATTCCTAGGTTTATAGCTCCTTCTATATCATTGAGGTCAATGATTTTTAGAAGGGGGAGAGAGTGTTATATTCCAGAGATGTACATGCTTGGAGGAATGAGAAGTTCCTTGCTCAGGGGATAACCAAGGCCAAAATCCAGAGAGTTCATACGCGGTACCTACTCATGATGGCCAGATGAGTAGAGGGACCTTAGAGAGAACTCTAGATGGTGACTAGGAAAGGGCTATAAATAGGTTGGGAGGTGAGTCCGAGGCATGTCATTCTCCACTTCTCACACCCAAGGGCTTGGAACCAAAGACTTGTGGACTACTTGGTAAAATGTGGATTCAATCAAAGTCATGCAGACCCATCACTCTTTGTGAAGAAGGAAGGTAGAAAAATTATTTTTATTTGTATATATGTTGATGATTTGATCATTACAATGGATGATGAAGCAAACATAAAGGAAATAAAGAGGGTGCTTGGATGTGAGTTTAAAATTTCTGATTTAGGGATTTTAGGGTACATCCTTGAGATTGAAGTAATATATAAAGAGGAAGGTATATACTTGATGCAAAGGAAATACATTCCAGATCTTTTGAAGAATTTTGGCTAATGTGATTGCAAGCCCATTTCAAATTCATTAGAAGTAAATGTTAAACTAAGTGCTTATGAAGGCGAAGAAGTGAAGGGTGTGACCATGTATAGGTGAATAATTGGTTCTCTCATGTATGCTACTATGACAAGACCACATAGTGCACATGTAGTTGGAGTGTTATCTCACTTTTTGGAGGCACCAAGAGTAGCTCATCTTGCTGCACCCAAAAGGGTAGTTAGGTACCTCAAAAGATCAATGAATGAAGGGATATATTATTCATTTAATGATGGATTAGATGTACAAGCTTACCATGATGTTGATTGGACATGTTCCAAAGATGATAGGAGAAGCACTACTAGATATGTGATCATGCTAGGGAAGAACACCATCTCATGGATGTCAAAGAGAAAACCAACAATGTCTCTCTCATTGATCAAAGCTGGTATGGAGGCTTAACACAAATCTCATGTCAACTTATGTGGCTCAAGAAGTTGTTTGTTGATCTTGATTTGCAGGCTAAGCAACTACCTATTTTTTGTGACAGCATAAGTAGCATATGCTTGGCTCAAACTCTGGTGTTCCATGCAAGGTCGAAGCATATAGAAGTGCATTACCACTTTATTAGAGAGAAGATCATGTCAAAAGATGTCAAGGTGGAGCATGTCAATGCGAAGGAACAATATGCAGATATGTTTACCAAAACTTTGGATGGAGTAAAGCTACAACACTTCAAGGCATGCATTGGAATGAAGGACCTAAGCATTGAGACTTCACAAGAAGTGTTGAAAATCATGTCTCAATCATGCAATAGGACTCAACCATGCACTTCTCAAGTGGAACAATGAAAGAGGAGGACCCAAAGTCATGGAATCAAGTTAGAAGCTCCCCCAAAACCCAATCAAATTCTTATCTCATCAATCACTCACCAAAAAGTGCACCTACATTGATTGGTGGGTCATTAGCTAGATTGTAGGAAAAGTAAAACTCTATATAATCACCATCTTGCCTTTGGTTCTTGCCGTGTATGCATTCCATGAGTTTACCACTTAGTTTAGTGAATTCATAAACTCTAGCAAGCAGCCCCCTTGCTTGCTTACCTCATTTTTTTTCATGCTTTCGCTCCTCTCTATCTAGAGGTGTAGTTTGGCTTTTGCAAATCTATATGTACTAGATTACAAAGAAATTATTATGCTCATTTCATTGATTTTATGCTTCATTTGATGTCTCACATAGTGCCCTCAACTTTGTCAAAGTTTGAAGTTCTTTGCCTGAGTGAGTTGTGAGAAACTGCCTACTTTGTGAAGGTCTATCTCCACACATAGGCAGAGAGTGTTGCAAACAGGTAGCTTGTTTTGCACATGATGGTTCTCCCAATTGGAATATTTAAGTGGGATGATTTAAAGATTTTTGGGTAGGTCTTATAATCTACTGTAAGTTTGCAAAGTTGCATTTAATTTATGTAAAGTTGTAGAGGAAAGACTAGAACAATGAGCATATATCACTGCTTGTGGACCTAATGGAGTGTAGCCATCTTCCATTGTTGCATTGGGATGTTAGAATAGTCCCCATCAGTGGTATCCGAGCCATTTTGGAGGCTTTGAGACATCAATGGGTAGCATCTTGAAGACTTCAAGGGATCAAGATAACAAGTGGAAGCATAAGGAGGAATTATCAAAGCAAGAGGACATCAAAAGGGTGCTACATCGATCGAGATCTCAACTAGTCGAATGTTAGAAAGGGAGAAGCTATCAAAAGGTAATATCCACACCTTCTAAATCATACAAACACTTGAGGAGCTAGAGGAGCATCTTAGAGCTCAATATCACTGTGTATAATGCACAAATAGAAAATTTAGAGAAAGGCAATTATCAACCATGGAAATTTAGAGTTAGCAACTATCTTATGGGAAAAGGATTGTGGGGATTGGTGAATGGGCATGGAGCCAATGCCTCACTTACATGGTCCGTGAGTTCATGGGGAGGTCAAGGCAGTTTAAAAATGAATAGAAAGGGATAGAAGAGTCGTATTCATTCTATCCCAACACATAAGCAATATCATGATAGGGCATATACAGGACTTGGAAACATCCAAGAAGGTTTAGAAGACCTTGGAGAGATTTTACTCTTCATGCACCAAGACAAGGATGATTCAACTCAAGAATCAGCTAAATAATCTTAGGAAAGCACCAAGTACTAACATAAATGAGTACATTTTGAAGGTTAAGGAGCTTGCAAATGCCCTAGCCTCGATTGAGAGCCCAATCAAAGATGATGATCTTGCCACGCACACTCTCAATGGCTTGAGAGAGGATGAAAGGTGGAAAGCATTCACCACATCAATTTATGTGAGGGATTCCCTACCAGAATTTGATCAATTAGTCACATTGATGGTGACCAAGGAGATGAACCAAGGAGGTTCACAATCAAATGGCACCCAAACCCAAGTCCTCTATGCAAGTAGAGGCAAATGCAAAAGAGGTGGACAAAACTCCCAAGAAAGAGGGAGAGTAAGGTCAAACTCAAGCTCACGCAACCAAGAAGGCTCCAACCAAAGCTATGGATCAAGAGGAAGAGGAAGGAGTAGAGGAAGAGGAGGAAGATCACATGGAAGAGAAGCATCCAATGGAGAGTGCTACAATTGTGGGAAATTGGGCCATTATGCAAGATATTGTTGGTCCAAAGGAGGAGGCAATCAAGGATACAAAAGGAACCAAGGTAATTATGATATTAGTTCAATGAATTCAAAAAAATGAGAACTTGCTTATGCTATATGGGTCAAGTGAAAGAGAAAATTTAGATACATGGTACATTGACAATGGTTGTAGCAACCATATGAGATGCAATAAATATGTTTTCTTTAATTTACACTCACTCATCACTCAAGGACATGTAAAGACAAGGGATTAGACTCAGTGCAAGACTGCACATGTGGTAGATATTGCATTGAATGGATCTCAAAGCTCCAAGGTGTTGATAGATGTGTTGCATGTGCCAATGATCACAAAGAACTTGGTTTTGGTAGGTCAATTGGTTGAAAGAGCAACCATCATAGAGAACATGCAAAGGAAGGGCTTGGTGAGTGGTCTACCTAATCGTACATCTTAGAATATGCAACATTTGTGCCATGCTTGTCAATTAGGGAAACAAAGTAGCTTTCCATTCAAGAAGGGAGCACATGTGAGCCTAAATGAAGTGTTGAATCTAATACACACAGACATATGGGGACCTACAAGGGAGCCATGCAATGCAAGTAATAGATATTATGTCACATTTATAGATGACCATTCAAGGTTTGTTTGGATGTATTGCATGAAGTCAAAGTTAGCGATGTTTTATCACCTCAACACATTCAAAAACCTAGCGGAGGAGACAGGAAAGTATATAAAGACTCTCAGATTGGATAAAGGGGGACAATATTTTTCAAATGAATTTTTCGCTTATTTACATGACCATGGAATCAAAAGGCAATTCACTTGCAGGTATACAACTCAACAAAATGGGGTGGTAAAGAGGAAGAACATATACATAGTAGTAGTGGCTAGAGCTTTGTTAAATGAACTGAATATTCCTAACTCTTATTGGGCAGATGCAACAAATACATCCATATACATTATGAATAGGTGTCCAACCTCACAAGTACATGGAGTTACACCTTACGAATCTTGGTGTGGTAAGAAACCCAACCTTTCACATCTCAAAGTTTTTGGTTGTGTGTGTTATGTTCACATACTTCAAGAATTGAGACACAAGTTAGACCCGAAGGTAGATAGGTGTATATTTTTGGGGTATTCTTCAAAGCAAAAGGGTTTTAGATGCTATAATGCTTCACCAAAGAGCTTAAGGTTTCTAGGGATGTACTATTTGATAATTTTGTACCTTGTTATGGTAGCAAAGATGTGTTACAAGTTGATGATGCATATGAAGCCAAGAAGACGTTCAAAGAGCAACAAACAAAACATTGAGATGAGTGGTCCAAACACTTCAAGTACATCATCATAGGAGAGCACTACATTAGCTTGGCATGGAAAACAAGGAATGAAGCTCATTCGCGTGAAAGAAGTAGAAAACTAAAGGAGAAGGCAAATGGTAAAGACCATTGATGGGTAGACATGTACATGGGAGCATCTCTAGGTATACAGCGAGGTTGGTTGCCAAAGATTTTGCTCAAATTTATGGCATAGAGCTTGAGAGAACATTTATTACACTAGCTAAGACGTCCAACATAAGAAGTTTGATTGCAATTTCTGCCTCAAATGGTTGGAAAATGTACTAGTTAGATCTGAAGAATGCTTTCCCAAATGGAGGGCTTGAAGAGGTATTCTTCATGGAGCAGCTCCAAGGGTTTGAAGATGAGAGGTTCCCACATCATGTATGCAGGCTTAAGAATTCTTTTTATGGACTCAAGCAAGCCCCAAGGGCTTGGAACCAAAGACTTGTGTACTACTTGGTAAAATGTGCATACAATCAGAGTCACGTAGACCGATCAATTTTTGTGAAGAAGGAAGGTAGCATATATGTTGAGGATTTGATCATAAAAGGGGATGATGAAGCCAACATAAGGGAAATAAAGAGGAATATTGGATGTGAGTTTAAAATCTCTGGTTTAAGTATTTTAAGGTACTTCCTTGGGATTGAAGTACTATATAAAGAGGAAGGTATATACTTGATGCAAAGGAAATACATTCTAGATCTTTTAAAGAAGTTTGGCTTGTGTGATTGCAAGCCCATTTCAAGTCCATTAGAAGTAATTGTTAAATAAAGTGCTCATGAAGGTGAAGAAGTGAATGATGTGACCATGTATAGGTCAATAATTGGTTCTCTCATGTATATGCTACTATGACAAGACCACATATTGCAAATGTAGTTGGAGTGTTATCTCAATTTTTGCAAGCACCTCGAGTACCTCATCTTGTTGTAGCCAAAAGGGTACTTAGGTACCTTAAAGGATTAGTGAATAAAAGGCTATATTATCCATTGGATGATGGATTAAATGTACAAGCTTATTGTGATGCTGATTGGGTAGGTTCCAAAGATGACAAGAGAAGCACAACCAGATATGTTAGCGAAGAAGACCATCTCATGGATGTCAAGGAAACAATTAATAGTGGCTCTCTCATCCGGAGATGCTGAGTATAATGGCTCATCACAAGTCTCATGTGATTTTATGTGGCTCAAGGAGTTTTTTTTATCTTGATTAGTAGGTTAAGCAAGTACCTATTTTTTGTGACAACATAAGTAGCATATGCTTGGCACAAAATCCCAGTGTTCCATGCAAGGTCCAAGCATATAGAAGTGCATTTCCACTTTATTCGAGAGAAGATCATGTCAAAAGATGTCAAGGTGGAGCATGTAAATACAACGGACCAATATGTGGATATTTTTACCAAAGCTTTGGATGAAGTAAAGCTTCAACACTTTAAGGCATGCATTGGAATGAAGGAGCTAGGCTTCAGGGGGAGTATTGAAAATCAAGTCTCAATCATGCAAAAGGACTCAAACAAGAGTTTTGCAAGTGGATCAATAGAAAAGTAGGACCTAAAATTGTGGAATCAAGTTAGAAGCTCCACCAAAACCAAATCAAATTCTTATATCATCAATCACCCACCAAAAAGTGCACCTACACTGATTGGTGGATGGTTAGCTAGATTATAGGAAAAGTAAAACTCTATATAAGCCCCATACCACCTTTGTTTCTTGAGTTTTATGCATTCCACAAGTTGAACACTTAGTTTAGTGAATTCATAAACTCCAGCAAGCATTCCCCTTGCTTGCTCACCTTGTTTTCGCATGATTTTGCTCGTGTCTATCTTGATGTGTAGTTATCCTTTTTGCAATCTGATTGTAGAAGATTGTAGAGCATTTTTTTCTCTCCTGTTGTACTCATTTTCATTGATCTCAAGATTCATTTGGTCTCTCTTATACTCCCCTAAACTTTAGCAAATTTTCACATTCTTTGACCAAGTGAGTTGTTGAAAATTTGGAAACTTTATGAAGGTATATCTCAGCACATAGGGAGAGACTGTTGCAAAGAGGTACCCTATTTCACAAAGGATGGTTCTCCCAACTACAATGATTTAAAGCATGTTGGGTAGCTTCTATTGTCTACTATAAGCTTGCAAGGTCTCATTTTTATTCTCTATACAAGTGTAGAGAAAACTTCATAATGTGAGCAAATGTCATTGCGTGTGGACCTAATGGAGGCCAACCATCTTCCATTGTTGCATTGGGGTGTTAGAATCATACCCTATTAGTGGTATGAAACCCATTTTGGAAGCTTCGAGACATCAGATGGCATCATTATGAAGAATTGAAGGGATCAAGACAACTCGTAGAAGCACAAGGAGAACTTATCAAAGCAAGAAGACATCAAAGGGGGACTATGCTGATTGAGATCTCCACTAGTCAAAGGTTAGCAAGGGGGAGCTATCAAAAGCTAATATCCACACCTTGTAAAGCATACAAACAATTTAGGAAAAGCTAGAGGAGCATTGTAGAACTCAGTATGGCTGAGTATAATGCACAAATAGAGAAGTTAGAGAAAGATGATTATCAACCATGGAAATTTAGAGTTAGCAACTACCTTATGGGCAAAGGACTATGGGGATTAGTGAGGGGCATGGAGCCAATGCCTCAAGTACATGGTCCACCACTTAAAAGGCAGGTCAAGGCACATAATGAATGGATACAAAGGGATAGGAGAGTCATATTCATTATATCCCAACACATAACCAATAGCATGGTAGGTAATATACAAGACTTGGGCACATCCAAGATGGTTTGGGATACCTTGGAGAGATTATACTCTTCATCAAGCAAGGCCACAAAGGTTCAGCTCATGAATGAGCTAAATAGTCTTATGAAAGTACTGATTACTAACATAAATGAGTACATTTTGAAGAATAAGGAGCTTGCAGATGCCCTAGGCTCAATTGGAAGCCCAATCAAAGATGAAAGCTTATCCTGCACACTCCCAATGGCTTGAGAAAGGATGAAAGGTGAAAAGCATTCACCACATTAGCTTATGTGAGGGATTTCCTACCAAAATTTGATCAATTAGAAACATTGATGGTGATCGAGGAGATGAACCAAGGTTCACAATCAAAGGGAAACCAAGCCCAAGCTTTCTATGCAAGTAGAGGCAAAGGCAAAAGATGTGGACAAAACTACTAAGGAAGAGGGAGAGGAGGGTCAAACTCAAGATCAAGCAACCACGAAGGCTCAAACCAAAGCTATGGATCAAGAGGAAGAGGAAGGAATAGCGGAAGAGGAGGAAGATCACATGGAAGAGAAGCATCCAATGGAGAATGCTACAATTATGGAAAATTGGTCCATTATGCAAGAGATTGTTGGTCCAAAGGAGGAGGCATTCAAGGATACAAAAGGAACCAAGTTAATTATGATAGTACTTCAACAAATTCAGAAAATGAGAACTTGGTTATGATGTATGCGTCAAGTGAAAGAGTCAATTCAGATTTTACATGGCACATCAACATTGGTTTTAGCAACGATATGAGTTGCAATTGTTGGTGTGTGAAACACCACAAGAACTAAACTAATGTGGTATTAGAAGACCTCCATAACCATCATTAGCTTAGCAAACCTCTAAATATGAACCTTCAACTCTGAACTTAGTGAAAATCAAAAAATTTCACTTCACAGAAATCTGCGCCTCTTCTTTAAACTTTCAATCTGACCTGTATCAACTTGATCTTTGCAAATTCTTCTGATCATTTGCTAGGGAAGGTTCTTGCTAATGTTTAGTAACATATAACAAGCAAAACTTTCAAGCAATAACTTCACAATCTTCTGATTTTGTACCAAACTTTACACTATGTCTGAAAACTGGAAATTTACTTCATCGATTTGACATACCTTCACTCTTAAGCTGATTTCTCTGAGTACGCGTCCCGTTTCTCAAAGATCTTTTGACCAAATGTAGTTGAGGATAGTAGCTTTCAAACGAGCTATCACTTACCAAAAACTTTACACTGTGCTTCGAGATCTGACCTTCAGAAGATCAGTCAAATGTGCGCCAGAAAAGTCGTAACTGTCAACTACCTTACATAGTCATATGAAATGACTTAGAACTCAATGTACAAGAGGAATTAGACTCAATCCTTCTACACAAACATGTGTTGATTATCAGAGAAGATGTGTACAAAATGGCTTGGCCTAATTTTGCTCACAGCCATGGAAAACTCTCTCAGACTCAGAAGTTTTCTCTCACCATCTCTCTCAGAAATTACACGACTTTTCTCTACTCACTCAGATTACAAAATTGAGTTCTCTCATTCATGTTTCTGACTCAAATTAACTTATATACCTATGGTTTACATACATCTAGACTTGAACTCGTAAGTTCTAAAGATCAATTACAAATCTAGACTCTAATTTTGCACTAATTTACAATAGTGAAATTGTCCCTTCACTTAGGCTTGATTTTCTGTAGATCTTTCCTTCACTTCTTCTTTCCTCCATCATATGTCTCCATATGTCTTCATATATCAATGCCTAATTAGTGAGTGAAGCCCCAACAGCTCCCCCTCAATCACTAATTAGCATAATTTGACTTCTTCACATAATCTTCTTCTCTTTTATTCCTGCCATCTCCTTGAACTTACTTGTTTTTACTCCATCCAAGCTTTTTGTCATAATATCTGCAATCTGATCTTTTGTGGAAGTGTACACCACTTCAATCTCTTTCTCCATTACCTTTTCTCTAAGAAAATGGTACTGTATCTCTATGTGCTTTGTCCTTGCATGAAACACAGGATTTGCTGCAAGATATAATGAACTCATGTTATCTCCATGAATAATGGGTATACCTTGATCAATTCCCAAGCTTTTGAATAATGTCTGCATCCATATGACTTCCTTTGCTGCTTCCACAAGTCCTTTGTATTCAGCTTCAGTTGATGATAAGGCCACTGTGTGTTGTTTCTTTGAACACCAACTCACAAGCTTATCTCCAATGTATATCATGTAGCCATGAGTAGACCTTCTGTCATCTTGACTTCCTGCCCAATCTGAATCACTATAGGCTCTCAATCTTATATCTGATGTAAAAGGATAATACAATCCTTCTTTCAAAGTCCCTTTGATATATCTAAGGACTCTTTGACCTGCAATCCAATGTGGATCTTTTGGACAATGCATGAATTGGGAAAGAACACCCACTGCATAACTAAGATCAGGCCTTGTTAGAGTTGCATAAATCAAACTTCCCACTAAAGATTGATACTTCCTCATGTCTTTGAATTCTGCTCCATCATATCTACTGAGTTTATGATTGACCTCTAATGGTGTAGATGCCTCTCTGCAATTCTCCATGTTAAACTTCTTTAGAAGATTCAAGAGATACCTTTCTTGTGATACATAAATGCCATGTTCTGCATAAGTGATTTCCATTCCAAGAAAATATGATAATTTTCCTAGATCACTTATCTTGAATTCTCTTTCAAGTAGCTTCTTCACCTCCTTGATTCCTTCATTTGAGGTACCTGTAGTTATAATATCATCTACATATATACAAATGTAGATCATACCTTCATCTGTTCTTTTGATAAGTAGACTTGCATCTGCCTTTGAACTTTGATATCCAAGGTCATTAAGATACTTTACAAGTCTATAATTCCAAGCTCTTGGAGCTTGCTTCAAACCATAAAGGGCTCTTCTCAACCTGCAAACATAATTTGGAAACTTATGATCTGCAAACCCTTGAGGTTGTTCCATGTAAACCTCATCTGATATATATCCATTCAAAAATGCATTCTTAATGTCCAATTGACTCAATGTCCATCCTTTTGATGCTGCAATGGCAATGATTGTTCTTATGGTTGACATCTTTGCTACAGGACTGAATGTCTCATCATAATCTATGCCAAATGTTTGAGCATAGCCTTTAACCACCAATCTGGCTTTGTATCTGGCTATAGTTCCATCTGCATGCTTCTTAACTTTGTAAACCCATTTATTTCCAATCACTTTCTTACCATTAGGTTTTGGGACAAGTTCCCAAGTTTTGTTCTCTTCAAGAGCATCAAATTCTTCCTTCATTGCTACTTCCCATTGTCTCTTACCCTTTGCTTCATCATAGCTTTGAGGTTCTTCATCTTCCTTAACCATGTAAGCATAATTTTTCTGAGTCAAGTAAGAAGTGTCATATGAATACCTTGTAGGTTGATTCCTTATTCTGGTTGACCTTCTTGGTTCACACTCTTCATATCTATCTGGATGTACTTCTTCATCAAATATTGGTCCATCTTCATTCCTTCTATATGATCCAACTCTTGATGTGCTTGCTTGCATATGTTCTTCATCTCCATCTATCTGCATATGTGATTTACCTCTTGCACTCCTTCTCATCTCTTCTTCAAATGTTTCAAGCTCACATTCTTTATCTGCATACCAACTCTTCTGTTCATCAAAGGTCACATCTCTGGAAACAATAAAATGTTTAGTTAAAGGACTCCATAGTCTATAACCCATTTGCTTTTCATCATACCCAATAAACACATATCTTTCTGCCTTTGGTTCAAGCTTATGTCTGAGTTGTGATGGTACATAAGCATAGGCAATTGACCCAAACACTTTACAATGGTCAAGTGTTGGTTTCTTACCCCACCAAGCTTCATAAGGGGTCATACCATTCAAAGCTCCACATGGTAACCTATTCACAAGGTATGTGGCTGTATTTACAGCCTCAGCCCAAAGATAATTAGGGCAATTCTTTTCCTTTAACATTGCTCTTGCAAATTCAACCAATGTTCTATTCCTCCTTTCTGCCACCCCATTATGTTGAGGTGTATACCTGCAAGTTATCTCTCTCTTGATACCTGCATTCCAAAGATAGTCATTAAATTCTTGGGAGAAGTATTCTCCCCCTCCATCAGACCTTAGCCTCTTGAGTTTGTGACCTGTAACTCTTTCTGCATAAGCATGAAAATGTTTGAAGGCTCCAAAGACTTCTGATCTTTCCTTTAGAACATAAAGGGTTATCCACCTTGTAGCATCATCAATAAACAAAACATAATACCTAGATCCATTTATTGAACCTTCTTTTGTTGGACCCCATACATCTGTATGTATGAGTTCAAGCAAACCCTCATGCTTGAAACCTTTCTTCTGAAATGGTTGTCTATGAGCTTTTCCCATCTGACAAGCTTCACACTTGTATATCATATGTTGATTCTTCACATTTGGTAATCCCAATACAGATTGATTTTCCACCATAGTTTTGATTCCTCTTTCATTGAAATGTCCCAATCTTTTATGCCAAAGATCTAACTCTGTAATTACTTCATCACCATGTGTGATTAGGGCTTGACCAACATTTCCTTGCACTTTGAGAGTAAAAAGTCTACCTTCCTTCTTACCACAAACAATGGGTTTGTATGCATCCTCTGGATCTTCAACAAATACCCCTTCATTTGTAAATCTGACTTGAAAACCTTTTTCCACTATTTGTCCAACACTAATCAGATTCTTTGGTATTGTTGGAACATACAAAACATTTGTTAATAAATCAGCTCCACTCCTGCACTTTACCTTTCCAATTGAATGCACATTATGCTTTGTATTGTCACCTGTTTGTACTGTATGACTTGAATTTCCTTCTTCCAATTCTGACAACAATTCTATATTACCTGACAAATGATTTGAACAACCAGAATCAATATAGAATACCTTGAGATCCTCCTTCTCTGATGAACTAATTGAATTCATCATCAATGTTGTATGGTTGTCATTCTGTGTATCATTTGCATAATTATAATATGTGGTGTTGTATGATTGGTTCTGATTCCAATTTCTACCACCACCTCTTCCATAACTTCCTCTTGAATTTTGTCTTCCTCTTTGAAATTGATTCTGAAACCTTCCACCTCTTCCTCTGCCATTGTTGTTCTGATTTTGGCTTGCTCCTTGTTGATTGTGCCAACAATCATATGCTAGATGATTGCTCAATCCACAAATCCAACATGTCTTCTTGTTATTGTTCTGATTACCTCTACCTCTTCCATTACCTCGACCTTTACCTCTGCCAAAACCTCTTCCTCTTGCATAATTTGCTTGAGTTGTTGACTCTTCTTCATCCTTTGCTTTGCCTTTATCTCCTTTCTTTTTGTTCTTCACATACATTGCAGAACTTTGACCTTTGTCTCCATCTGACTTTAAGTCTTGCTCAAATGTGAGCATCAATCCAAGTAATTGATTTAATTCTGGCACATAATGATTTAATGAAAGTTCTGTTGAAAGTACAAAAGGCTTCCACCTTTCATCACCTCTTAATCCTGCAAGTAATTGAGCTATCAACCTATGATCTTCAATATCCTCATCAATGGATCCAAGGCTATCTGCCAAGTCCTTCATCTTAGTGACATAATCACTAATGCTTTGACTTTGTTTTTTCTTGAATGTGGTGAACTCTGACCATAAGCTAGCTTTCCTAGCTTTAGTAGTGTTTTGGAAGTGGTCTTCCAAAGCATTCCAAATATCTTCAGCTGTTTCTAAACCTCTGATATGTGGCAACAAGTGATCTGTAATAGTGTTGTATATATAAGCTCTTGCACTTGCATCTCTCTTCTGCCATAGCTTCAAAGCTTCTAGCTCTTCCTTCCTTGGATGACTTTCATCTTCAAATTTAGGCTTCTCCTCTTCACCTGTCACATATACCATTAAGTCCTTACTCATAAGTAAGGCCTCCATCCTCATTACCCAAGCAGGATAGTTATCTCTGTCCAATTTGTCAATAGACACATGATCTGCCATGGTATCCTTGCTTCTGCTTCAACCTGTAAGTGTAAGGTTAAAGAATGATACCTTTTGTAGACCTTTACTCTTGGGAGCAACTTCGAAATACTCTTCTGATGACTTTTGGTTGTTGAACACCTCAACTTCCTCCTTCTTTGATAAAGAACTTTTCAAATCTTCTTGTATCTGCTCTCCTTTACTTCTCGAGGACCTTATCTGCTCTGATACCACTTGTTGGTGTGTGAAACACCACAAGAACTAAACTAATGTGGTATTAGAAGACCTCCATAACCATCATTAGCTTAGCAAACCTCTAAATATGAACCTTCAACTCTGAACTTAGTGAAAATCAAAAAATTTCACTTCACAGAAATCTGCGCCTCTTCTTTAAACTTTCAATCTGACCTGTATCAACTTGATCTTTGCAAATTCTTCTGATCATTTGCTAGGGAAGGTTCTTGCTAATGTTCAGTAACATATAACAAGCAAAACTTTCAAGCAATAACTTCACAATCTTCTGATTTTGTACCAAACTTTACACTATGTCTGAAAACTGGAAATTTACTTCATCGATTTGACATACCTTCACTCTTAAGCTGATTTCTCTGAGTACGCGTCCCGTTTCTCAAAGATCTTTTGACCAAATGTAGTTGAGGATAGTAGCTTTCAAACGAGCTATCACTTACCAAAAACTTTACACTGTGCTTCGAGATCTGACCTTCAGAAGATCAGTCAAATGTGCGCCAGAAAAGTCGTAACTGTCAACTACCTTACATAGTCATATGAAATGACTTAGAACTCAATGTACAAGAGGAATTAGACTCAATCCTTCTACACAAACATGTGTTGATTATCAGAGAAGATGTGTACAAAATGGCTTGGCCTAATTTTGCTCACAGCCATGGAAAACTCTCTCAGACTCAGAAGTTTTCTCTCACCATCTCTCTCAGAAATTACACGACTTTTCTCTACTCACTCAGATTACAAAATTGAGTTCTCTCATTCATGTTTCTGACTCAAATTAACTTATATACCTATGGTTTACATACATCTAGACTTGAACTCGTAAGTTCTAAAGATCAATTACAAATCTAGACTCTAATTTTGCACTAATTTACAATAGTGAAATTGTCCCTTCACTTAGGCTTGATTTTCTGTAGATCTTTCCTTCACTTCTTCTTTCCTCCATCATATGTCTCCATATGTCTTCATATATCAATGCCTAATTAGTGAGTGAAGCCCCAACAGCAATAAAGATATTTTCTTTAATTTACACTCACCCATCACTGAAGGACATGTAGAGATAGGGATAAACCTTAGCATAAGAGTACACATGTGGGAGATGCAACATTGAATAAATCCCAAAGCTCCAAGGTGTTGACGGATGTGTTGCATGTGCTAACCATCACAAAGTACTTCGTTTTGGTAGATGAAATAGTTGAAAGAGGTTATGAGGTGAGGTTGAATGATCAAGGATGTTCTGCCGAAGACCTCATGTAAGAACATTAGCTCATAATAAGAGGAAAGAAGGAAGGAAGACTCTTCACCATAGAGGTAAAGCCATCAACCCCTCACACTATCTACTTGTCAATTGGAAATGAACAGATTATAGAAATTGACTTATGACATAAAAAAATGGGAACATAAACTTACAAAGGGTGAAGGACATGCAAAGGAAGGGCTTGGTGAGTGTTTTACCTGATCTTACATCTCAAAATATGCATAATTTGTGCCATGCTTGTCAATTAGGGAAACAAAGCAGATTGCCATTCAATAAGGGAGCACATGTGAGCAATGAAGTGTTGAATCTCATACACACAGACATATGGGGACCTACATGGGAGCCATCCATTGGAGGTAATAGATATTTTTTCACATTTATAGACGATCATTCAAGGTTTGTTTGGATGTATTGCATGAATTCAAAATTAGAGGTGCTTTATCACTTCAAGAGGTTCAAAAACTTATTGGAGAAGGAGAGAAGAAAGTATATAAAGACTCTCAAATTGAATGAAGGGGGACTATATTTTTCAATGAATTTTCAAATTTTATACATGACAATGAAATCAAAAGGAAATTCACTTGTACCTATACACATCAACAAAATGGGGTGGCAGAGAGGAAGAATAGATACATAGCAGAAGTGGCTAGAAATTTGTTAAATGAGATGAATGTTCCTAACTCTTATTGGGATGATGCAAAAAGTATAGCCATATACATTATGAATAAGTTTTCAACCTCAGGAGTACATGGAGTTAGAGCTTATGAAGGTTGGTGTGGTAAGAATTCCAACCTTTCACATCTCAAAGTATTTGGTTGTGTGTGCTATGTTCACATGCTTCAAGAATTAAGACACAAGTTACGCTTGAAGGAAAATAGGTTTATATTTATTGGATTCTCTTCAGAGCAAAAGGGTTTTAGATTCTATAATCCTTGCATCAAAGAGCTTAAGGTGTTTAGGAATGTAATTATTTTTGAGTTTCTACCTTGGTATGGTAGCAAAGAGGTGTTACAGGTTGATGATGCATATGAAACCGAGAAGAAGTTCAAAGAGCAACAAAACATGGAGATGAGTGCTCCAACCACTTCAAGCACACCATCAGAGGCAAGTAATACAAAAACTTGGCATGGAAGATCAAGGAATGAGGCTCATTCAAGTGAAAGAAGTAGCAAAGGAAAGGAGAAGGCAAATGAGGAAGACCATCGATGGGTAGACACAGACTCTACAAGTGACGAAGATGTGGAGAAATTACAAAATCTAGGATTTAAAGCATCTGAAACAAGGAGGAGGAGATTCATACCACCTAATGGTGAGGTAAGATCATCCAATAGGGTAACTTTAAATATCCTGTTCAAAGGTTAACTTATGATTTGTTGATTGCAAGACACTATGCCTACATGAGTCAAGTTGCGGCTTATGAAGAACCTAAATTTTATGAAGAAGAAAATAAGAATAAGGAATGGATTGAAGCCATGGTGGAGCAAGTCAAGGCACTTAAAGAAAATGATACTTGGTAATTGGTGCCAAGAACAAAGGACATTAAAGTCATTGGCAACAAATGGGCATACACGATAAAGAGGCATGCAGATGGGAGCATCTCTAGGTATAATTCGAGGTTGGATGCCAAAGGTTTTGCTCAAATGTATGGCATAGGCTTTGAGGAAACATTTATCCTAGCAGCTAAGATGTCCACCATAAGAAGTTTGATTGCGATTTCAGCCTCAAAAGGGTGGGAGATGTACCAGTTGGATGTGAAGAATGCTTTCCTAAATGGAGAGCTTGAAGAGGTAATTTTCATGGGGCAGCCCCAAGGCTTGGAAGATGAGAGGTTTCCACAGCATACATGTAGGTTTAGGAAGGATCTTTATGGACTTAGCAATCCCCAAGGGCTTGGAACCAAATAGCTGTGGACTACTTGCTAAAATGTGGATAAAATTAGAGACATGCACACCCATCAGTCTTTGTGAAGAAGGAAGGTAGCAAAATTGCTTTCATTTGTATAGATGTTGATGATTTGATCATTACAGGGGATATTGAAGCCAACATAAAGGAAATAAAGAGGAAGCTTGGAAGTGATTTTAAAATATCTCATTTAGGGATTTAAGGTAATTCCTTGAGATTGAAGTACTATATAAACAGGAAGGTATATACTTGATGTAAAGGAAATACATTCTAGATCTTTTGGAGAAGTTTGGCTTGTGTGATTGCAAGCCCATTTCAATTACATTAGAAATAAATGTTAAAGTAAGTGCTTATGTAGGTGATGAAGGATGGAACCATGCATATGTCAATATTTTGTTCTCTCGTGTGTGCTACTATGACAAGACCACATATAGCACATGTAGTTGGAGTGTTGTCTCAATTTTCGTAGGCACCAAGAGTACCTCATCTTGTTGCAGCCAAAAGGGTACTTAGGTACCTCAAAGCATTAGTGAATGAAGGGCTATATTATCCATTTCATGATGGATTAAATGTACAAGCTTATTGTGATGTTGATTGGGTAGGTTCCAAAGATGACAAGACAAGCACTATTGGATATGTTATCATGTTAGGGAAGAAGACCATATCATGGATGTCAAAGAAACATTCAACAATGGATCTCTCATCAAGCAAAGCTGAGTATAGAGGCTTAGCACAAGTCTCATGTGAGCTAATGTGGCTCACGAAGGTGTTTGTTGATGTTGATTTGTAGGTTAAGCAAATACCTATTTTTTGTGACAACATTAGTAGCATATGCTTGATGCAAAATCCGATGTTCCATGCAAGGACGAAGCATATAGAAGTGCATTACCAATTTATTAGAGAGATCATGTCAAAGGATTTCAAGGTGGAGCATGTCAATATAAAGGATCAATATGCATATCTATTTACAAAAGCTTTGGATGGAGTAAAGCTACAACACTTCAATGCATGCATTGGAATGGAGGAGCTAGGCATTCAGACTTGAGGGGGAGTGTTAAAAATCAAATCTCAATCACGCAAAAGGACTCAAAAAGGAGTTTTGGAAGTGTACCAATTGCAAAGGGGGACTCAAAGTTGGTAGAATCAGGTTAGAAGCTCCATCAAAACTAAATCAAATTCAAATCTCATCAATCACCCACCAAAAAGTGCACCTACACTGATTGGTGGGTCATTAACTAGATAGTAGGAAAAGTAGAACTCTATATAAGCATCATCCCACCTTTTTTTCTTGAGTTTGATGCATTCCATGAGTTTACCACTTAGTTAAGTGAATTCATAAGCTCGAGCAAGCAGGCCCCTTGTTGGCTTACCTCATTTTTGCATGACTTTGCTCCTCCCTATCAAGAAGTGTAGTTAGGCTTTTCCAAATTTTATTGTACCAAATTGCAGAGCATTGTTTGCTCTCTCATTATAATGATTTTCAATTATTTCAAGCTTCATTTGGTTTTTCATATAGTGACCTAAACTTTGGAAAAGTTTGAAGTTCTTTGACTGAGTGAGTTGTGAGAAATTGCCAACTGTGTGAAGGTACATCTTTGCACATAGGTAGAGATTGTTGCAAACATGTATCATATCTTGTAGAGGATGGTTCTCCCAGGTGGAATATCCATTTGGGATGATTTAAATCTTTTTAGGTAGATCTCATAGTCTACTACAAGTCTCTAAAGTTTCATTCTATGTCTCCGTACAAGTGCAAAGAAACCTCCAAAACAAAGAGCAAATATTAGTGGTTGTGGAGCTAGTGGAGGGCAGCCATCTTCCATTGTATCGTTGGGGTGTTAGAATCAACCCCCATCAATGGTATCATAGCCATTTTGGAGGCTTGGAGACATCAATGGGCATCATATTGAAGACTTGAAGGGATCAAGACAACTCATGGAAGCACAGGGAGGAATTATGAAAGCAAGAAGACATCAAAAAGGGGCTACATCGATCAATATCTCAACTAGTGGAAGGTTAGCAATGGAGAAGCTATCAAAAGGTAATACAAACACCTTCCAAAGAAAAAAAACACTTGAGGAAAAGCTACCAGAGCATCTTAGACCTCAATATGACTGGGTATAATGCACAAATACAAAATTTAGAGAAAGGCAATTATTAACCATGTTAATTTAGAGTTAGCAACTACCTTATGGGCAAAGGATTGTGAGGATTAGTGAGCCGCATGGAGCCAACACCTCATGTACATGATCCATCACTTCAAGGGCATGTCAAGGCACTTAATGAATGGATACAAAGGAGTAGGAGAGTCATATTAATTCTAGCCCAACACAAAAGCTATAGCATGATAGGGCAAATACAAGACTTACACACATCCAATAAGGTTTGGGAGACCTTGGAGAGATTGTACTCTTCATCAACCAAGGCAAAGAAGATTCAGCTCAAGAATGAGCTAAATACTCTTACAAAAGCGTACTAACATAAATGAGTACAATTTGAAGGTTAAGCAGCTTGCAATTGCCCTATGCTCAATTGGGAGCCTAATCGAAGGTGATGATCTGATTGCACACACTCTCAATGGCTTAAGAGAGGATGCCAGGTGGAAAGCATTCATTACATCAATTTATGTGTTATATGGAGCAACCCCCAAGAAGAGGTGTGAACCATCTCTTAGTTTGTTAATTAGAAGGGCTCACACATGAGTGCCATGTGGCACCCATGTGTGAAGCCATGTGGGAGAGCTCACTCTTGATGAGGGAATATCCTAAATACCTCCACGAGGCTGGGCGGCAAGATCATCAATCTCTGTGAGCGCGCACGAACCCAGTGAGGACTTCGAATTCGTACAGACGTGCACATGGACTCCCCAAAATGAAGGGGAATCATTGAGAACCTTTTGTTGACCTAAGCTTCAATTTAGGGACTTGCGGAGAAAGAGACTATACCTCAATCCCCTCACAAGTGCATATAGTGGGGATACACGCTTTTAATTTATCAATCCGAAGAGTATACTAACCTAGCCGAGTGTATGAAGACATGCAAATGCGTAATGGTCAATGCAAAAGTATTACTCAAAGTGAAAATGAGGAAAACACTTATCCTAACAAGCTTCAACTGTAGGTCAAGACGAAACGACACTTGGTGCAGCAGCCGTCAGTATTTTGGACTTTTCTCCTAGCTCCGAGCTCCAAACATAGCGAATAGCATATGCGTTTCGAAGCTCTCGAGAAGACGCATCCAATGGTAGTGGTTTCACGCAATTCCGACACTCCTACTTCAAGTTATGACAGAAATACTGAGTCGCGGGAATACTTTCCTACACTTCAGCACTTCCTACACCTCGCACACACCTCTCCTACAGCAAAGAAACACTCTCAAGGATAGACAACACTCACAAGCACTCTTTCCAAGCAATACACATGCATACAAGCTCACGAAGAAGAAGATGAAGAGGGAAGAAGACACAAATTCGAATTTCTGTGCTCTCTATTCTCACAATGGCAAAAAGTTCTTTACAAAGAGTCACATTTGACTTATATACTAGTGCCCTAAAAATGGTCCTTTCACACAAGTGACCGGCACTTTATTCCCTAAGAGCTAATTTCCTACTATTTTACATGGGTAAGCTTCTATTCTTCTATAGGAATGCATCTAGAGGACTCCTCTAGTGCCTTTACAAGGGAAATATATTACAAAAATGAATATGTTACAAAAATATCTGGTCCAAATCGGAAAAATTTTGGGGCCCGTCTTTTTCTCTGCTTTGTGCGCTCTTTTGGCTCTGCAACACTCTCCCCCTCTTCGCCTCTGTCGTCCCTTGACAGACTTCGCTTCCTTTGACAGACTTTGCTTCGCGCACGCGCCCTGTGGTCAGTATTGTCTGCAGTTAAACAGACATGCAGATTCGATGGCCTTCTTGATTCAAGCTCTACTACTCGAGAGCCTGATGTAGTCGCCTTGCCTGTTGACTTGGTTGCCACGCACGCCACCAGTGACTAGGAATGTGCTATTCTTAGTCACCCTCTTCAACTTTTCAGCCTCTACCCCTTTCTAACTTTTGGTCCTACTCTGATGTTTGAAAAATCCACTCCTCTGGACCCCGGGGTTTAGCTTTGTGGCCTGGTGCGTGCCCCTGCGGGGCTCTGTGCAGAGATGGGTGTTGCGCCCCTGCGGGGCTTCCTGCAGAGATGTATCTTTACCTTTGTCTATCTTCAAATTTGGCTTTTAGTGAAGCTGTTTCTTTCGTTGCTTTCTTTTTTTCCTCTTCTTACTCGTCTCGCCCTCAACACTGCCCCCCTCCTGAACTCTGTCGTCCCCGACAGGCTTTGATAAGCGCCGGGCATATGTTCTGTATACTTGTTGCTCTGTGTCATTTAGCTGATTGGCTTCACGTATCATGAGCTGTTTCCATTGTTCAGCTTTGATTCCATCGTTGGGCGGTTGTCGGTGATCTGCGAAGAAGCTCAGTTCGTATGCCACAAGTCTGGCATTCAGATTAGATGACATCTTTAAAAATATCTCTGAATCAATTTCAAAAAATCCTGTAAAGAACGCTTCTTCGAATGTCTGCATATACGAGCTTGGCAAAAACATGAGTCTAGAATAGTATGCCATTATTGTGGGGCGGCTCGGCATTACTGATAGATCAAAAATAAGTACATCTGTGCCTTGATTAATGCCAATGAAGTTCAGAAATGTATATGCCGCATGTTTGAAGACTTTCAAAACTGTAAGTAGCATACTAAGTATTTTATTTGTCATTTTAACTGCTAAATCTGGTACTGTCGCATAGTTTTGTAGCCAAAATTCTATTGTTTTTATCATGTAATCCTCGGTTGGCAAGTAATTATGCGGCGGGCTAGGTAACATCGGATAGTTGAGCCACTGTTTATTAATAGTGCCGCTGCGTTGTAAAGCCAAAAATTCTGTTGCAACCCTTCTGCGTCGTATGGGACAAAACGAAGGGTTTACCTGTGATAAATAAGGTGCGGCCTCCCAGTGCACCCGTAGTGTGGGATGCTTCTCCAAAAATTTTCTTCTCCACACCGGCTGTGCAGCTTCGAACTCTGCTTGAGTGTACGTGAATGTGTCATTCTTGAAATTGAGCTGCTCATCTGGACTTTTGTGCGTAACCTTCTTTATATATTGCCTTGTTTTCTCTTTCAGCAGTCCATAGGGAATGTTGAAAGGCTTTATGGTCTTTTCCAAGTCTTTACCTTTGATTTTTGCTTCCTTCATGACCTTGATGACTTCATTCTCAAAATTTTCCGTCAATCGGGACACCACTAGTGCCCGTTCCTTCTGACTTATTTCTGCAGTGTATGGCATTGGATGATCATCATGCATATCCGCCATCTGCTCATGCATTGGAGAATGATAGATCGGTTGAGATAGAGGGCTTACCTCTACCTCGTCAGTAGGATGTTCTTTTTCTGGCACTACTGATGTCCCGATCGGTTCTTTACCTTTCTGCTGATTCTGTAGCTCTTCAATGCATTCTTCTTTTTCTTTTACCTTTTGCAGGGCTTCACCGAGTTTTTCTTTGGTGGCTAGGAGCTCCTTACCTATGTCGGCTACGTGATCCATGTTTTCACTGTAGCTCTGTACCAGTTTGGCCTGTGCTGAATTCAGCTGCCTTTTTAGCTCACTTATTTCCTGATTGTGCTGCCGTTCTGATTCTTCTTGTACTTCCTTAGCTTGTTGTAGCAATTTGGCATACTCCGCTATCTGTTCTTTTAATTCCTGTTCTTTAGTTTCTGAGGGGCCCTGTTGTATCAGTGGTTGATCATATAATAACGATTTCATTAATTCTTTATTTCTGTTCCGTAGAGTGTCATTCTCGTCCAGATATAACTTGAGTTGCTGCTCTAATAGCACACTTCGCATCTTCATTTTTTCTTTCTCAGCCTCGCTTGCTTTGTGTAATTGTTGCAACTCTTCTAGTTGTGTAAGCAGCTTTTGATTTTGGGCAATGGATTCGTCATATTGTGTCTTAATTGCTAGCACTTCAGTATTTTTATTCGCCACTTCTTTTTGTGCTGCAATTAGCTGTGCCGATAACTGTTCACTCATGAGTTGAAACTGATTTTTTTCTCTTCGTGCTTGATCATATTCAGCATCTGTATCCATCATTTGCTGCTGGGTGTCCATGGCTGTCTGGATCATTTGCTTTACCACCGGTTTCAGTTGAGTTACATCCACATTGAGCCAAGTTTTCGGTATTGAAGGTTCTTCTCCTGTAGTCACGTCTTTGCCTTGAGCAATGTGTAAAGTGGTATCATGGGGCTGCCTGATTTGAAGCTGTATCCGTGGCTCAGCCCTCATGTTTTCACTCTGTCCTTGAGGTGTGTCATCAGGCACCTCTATTATTGTTTGTTCTTTTTGTGGGACCTTTCCTATTTCCGTACTCACTGGGGTTTGTTCTTCCTCTTTAATAGGTATTTTGACACGTGTGACCCCAGTAGTTGTGTCTCCCTTGATGCTGACTTTGGTAGTGTCATTCAATTGAATGACATGCTCCTGTTCCTGAGCATCATCCATCTTCTTTTCTTTTTCCTTCTGGCTGTCCGGTGTCACTTCCATTTGATTGAATTCCGGTCCTTCCTCTTCATAGGTTTCTGTCCTGATATCAGTATCTAGCGTGTCTTTCTCAGGACTGGATTCCGTATTTGTACTTGAGTCATCAATGCCCAATTCTTGGTATCTTCCAGGTTGTTTTGGAGGTGTTTCTGTACTCTGTTTTTGCTGACTTTGACTCGCTTGTCTATACTGATGTCCTTGGACATTTAGATTTACCTGCCCTTGCATATACTGGTGTGTTTCCTCGAGGGCAGCAGACAAGTCTCTTTTTGAAATCGGCACTTGAGCCGTCGTGACCTTAGGCAAGAGATGTGTTCTCTTGGACTGCGGTGTTGCTTGGGCTTCTTCTTCTCGCAAGCGTTTTGTACCCCTCATGGGCTTCTGTGTGCTGGTTCCGGCTTCTTCCACTACAACTGCTGCTTTCTTTTTCTTAGGGACAGAAGTGGATTTTGCATACCTTGCTAGTCCTTCTGCTGTTGGCATCTCTCGTAAGCAGTGTCTCATGTCTAGGGCTTCATATATCAATAAGGTCAAGGCTGAACCACCGTTCAGGAACTTCTTTTGCCCCCACTTCTTCTGAGCTTCAAACAATCGCTCTTGCACGTAACCTGTGAGATTCACTTTGTTTCCTATCTGTCTCATGGCATGGGATAGGAGTTGTACTACAATCTTCTGGGGTGCAGTGTATCTGTTCATGCCAGGAAAACAAAAGTGTTGGTGTACCAAACGTACCGCGTCTTCAATATCCACTCTGTTAATCTCCAGGAATGATCTTTTCTTGGGGTCATGGCATTCGTCCTTGACATTAGTAATTCCTTCCTGATTCCATCCAAAGGCCTTATTGATCAATTCATGAGTGAATTGAATGGTCTTCCACTTGCCCACCTTGTCCAAAACCTTTGCTTCTGGAACCGAAATCTTTGTAGCAGCAGGCTGCATGGTATTCATTACTTGTGTACACCTTTGGAAGTCGGGTACACATATAGGTATCTTCAAAAATGCTTCAATGCCAGCTTGTGTCCACACTTCTTCGATATGTGGTAACCCTTGTATTATGGTCTTGAAGTCCTGTGACATAATAGGGAAGCAGTGGTCCCTGTCCATGATCTTGATAGTTGCCATGAATAAGAGTTCCGAGATAGGTTGGTCATCTCGAAACCAATGTCCTCTGACCTTGGTGATTGACCCCAATGGAAGAAGTAGTTCCTCTTCCTGCTGTGTAGCTTCTGAGTCAGAAGATGTCAGCTGCACTCAATATAGAGGATGTATTAGTGTCCATATTTTTTTCAGAAATCCTCCTCCATATGTTGATTAATAATTTGATGAAGTTCCGAGTGCGTGGTGTCGTCCCTTTCCCGTGGGTGTGAGAAAGGTAATACCTGAATTTTCCTGTATTTTTATATATTTTTTTTTTGCTGAAAAGAAAATATAAAAGTTAGTTCATAGCCGAAGCGGTTAATGAAATTTTTTTTTTTTTTGGAGTAATATTTTAAGTATGTACAAGTGCTCTCCTATTTCCACAGGGAAAATGTGCGCTACTATCCGAAAATAGAAGAAGGACGTGCCGAATGCTTGGCCTTGTAATGTGGCCCTATCATGCATACTTTGGATCTTGGCAACTCCTCATGTGTGCAATTGGAAGTAGTTGCATGCTATATGCAGGTTGTCTTGTCTTTCGGCATCCATATTTGCTTCGCTTGTGTTCGACATACTGTATTCTCCACCTTCTTGACGAATGCTGTTCGTTTTCGGCTGTATGTCTTCTGATTCTGTTTTGGGAATCTCAAGTCGGTTTGTATTGCATTTTGAGATTCCTTCTTCCTCCAATATGTCCTCTTTCTCGGCCGATGTGTCTGTTGACCCTGTTGAGTATGATAGTTCTTCTGAGGATGTTCCTTGTTTGGGATGGTCATCCTTTGGGTACATGACTTTGGGATCCAAATTTTGGTTCGATCAGGTTGTGCAGTTATCAGCTTCTTTGGGATCCATATGCTCTTGAGTCGTGGTTGCTGATAGTGTCCGAAATTCTTTGTCTTCTTATACAAGTGCTCATGCTGCTGTCGAAGACTTTTCTGTTGCTAAAGATAGGCCTTCTTTTGGTCCTTTCTTATCCAAGCTCGTGTAGAATGTGGAATGGGGTACACTTCCACGGGTGTAGACTTCACGTCTTGCAAAGGAATATTTTTTCTTGGACTTTGTGGTTCTCTGTGCTTGATTTCATGTTCTTGTGCACTCTTGTGACTCTCTAAACTCAAGGGAGGAGTGCACACAGGACTCACAGTATTTTCACATGAAGTACTTGAGGATGGGGTTCCTATATTGCTAGTGAACATACAATCATGACTTTGTTTATTAGAATGAACTTCTGGCTCTATAATAGCAGCTTTGGGTGGTCGTTCGTCTAGCAAACTATACACTTCACGAGGTCCTATTCTGGCCGAGATGTATCCTAAAGCCAATTGAATGGTTACCTCATATTCGTAGATCCAATCTTGGCCTAACACCACATCTTCAAGCAAATCTTGGTCCTGACATACTAAGAGTCTCTGCTCCATTGTGTTGTTCCCCATATGTAAAGGTAAAGTGATCTCACCTATGCATTGAGTAACTTTTCCTCCTATTCCAATTAGCTGCGCCTTCGATGGCCGTAACTCCTCTTTAAGTCTCTGAGACAAAGAGAATCTAATGCAGCTTATTGCTGCTCCTGTGTCTATAAGAGCATCCACTAAGTGGTACTCTTTCCGTCCTGCTCCCAGATTCAAATAAGGCTGTCTTCTTTGTTGTCCAGAGTTCTTTGTGGCTCTAAAATTAGCCATAGGGATGAGTTCTTCTCCTGCTCGATATCTCTCGTCTCTTTCTCTCATCCACTCTTTCCGTTTCCTGATACGTTCTAGGGCTTCCTGTCTCGCTTCTTCGCGTATGCGTTCTTGTTCCTTTTTTCTACTCTGAGCTCCTAAGAGTCGTGCTAACATTTGATCCGTTAGAGGCTCCATAAATCTTTTCACTCTGCATCCACTGATGTAATTGGAAAGAACATCTCCGTCTAGTGTGGCGAGATTGACTGCACCACTAGTGGAGATTCGATTTATAATCATGGGTCCATATCCACGTTTCTGTAGTTTCTTTGCATGCTGTTTAAGGGTGTATACTAAGACTAAGTTGCCCTCTTTCAGTCCCTTGTCCTTTATATGTGCATCATAATAAGCCTTTTGTCTCCGTTTGGCGGCATAAATGCCTGCTACCGCTTGCAATCTTGTCTCGTGCAGCTTTTCGATCTGATCTAATTGCTGAGATAATTCGTGACCATTCCACTCATACTGCTGGGCCACTTTCAAGGTGGGTACTAAGAAGTCAATTGGCAAAATGGCATTTTGCCCGTACACTAAATTGAAAGGTGTAGTTCCAATGGCCGTTTTATATGCCACTCGGAAGGCCCAAATTGCGTGATGCAATTGTTTGTCCCAATCTGACCTTCCATTATTGACAATCTTTGTCAATACCGTACAAAGTACTTTGTTGGAACTTTCAGCTTGCCCATTAGCTTGAGGGTGGTATGGGGCTGATTTTTTATGAATCACTAAGAATTCATTCATTAGCGATTCAATAACTTCGTTTAAGAAATGCGTTCCTCGATCACTCACTATCTCAATCGGTAGTCCAAAGCGTGTGAATATGTGCTCAAAAAGAAATTTTGCTGTGGTTTGAGCATCATTCTTCTTAGTGGCTTTTGCTTCTACCCATTTAGTCAAGTAGTCGGTGGCTACTATTATGTACTCTGCATGCGATCCTTTCGCAGGTGGATTGATAGGTCCTATGAAATCAATGCCCCATTTGGTAAATGCTCTCGCACAAACCATGGGTCTTAAAGGCATATCATCTCTTCTAATAGGATATTTTGCTCTCTGACATGTTTCGCAGCTTCTCACATAGGTCTCTGCGTCCATATGTAGAGTTGGCCACCACAGGCCTGCAAAGAGAATCATCTTGACTGTTCTATCTGCTGAGAAATGTCCTCCCGCAGCTCCTGCGTGTGCCATTTCTAATACAGAGAGATATTCCTTCTCATGAATGCACAATCTTAACTGGTTATCCTTTCCGCGTTTAAAGAGTTGTTTTCCTAGGATGACGTAATCTTTGCTCTGTTCTTCAAGAGCACGCTTTCTTGCTAGGGTAGCTCCCTCCGGGTATTCTCGAGTTTTCAAGAACTTTACTAAAGGCATGCTCCACCTTGGTGCTATTGTAGAATAGCATAACGTAGAGTTCTCTCCTGGGATTTGTTCTTGACAGGTCTGACAGGTTGACACATAATGATGTGCATCTCGTTGCATGGTTGGCCAATATAGGCCGAATCTCTTGAGTGTTTGCCATGTTCCATTTGCATTCAAATGAGTGTTCCATTGGTTTATGTGTGCTTTCTGAAGCCACATTTCTTGTTCCCCTTCCTCCACGCATCTCATCAGTAATCCACTTGAATCCTGGTGGTATAAACTTCCAGCAATAATGTGAAGGTTTTTAGTCCTCCAAAGATCTTGCTTTCGGTTTGGCGTGATCCCATCTTTAGGTCCATGTGTAAGTATCGGGATCAACTTTTCTGCCCATTGAGGACATACTTCCAGGTTAAAGAGATAAGTGTCTGGCAGATCATCAGGAACTCCTATAGGTGGTTCTCCATGGGTCATGCGAGATAAATGATCTGCCCTTATGTGTGTGTTTCCTTTCTTGACTATTACTTCAAAATCAAATTCCATTAGCAATAAAAACCATCGTACTAGACGTCCTGTATTGCAAGGCTTGTTGACTAAGTACAATAGAGCTTGATGATCAATGAAGAATTTGAATTTGGTTGCCAATAAGTAATGTCTAAACTTCTTGATGGCATAAACCATTCCTAGGCCTTCTCTCTCCGTAGTAGTATAATTGCGTTCAGCTTGATTTAACTGTCTACTGGCATAGGCTATTGGGTGGTCTAATTTACCTGTATCCGATGGTTGAGCTAAGATGCAACCAATGGCAAACTTGGAAGCATCAACATGAATATGAAACGGTTTATTCCAGTTAGGGACTCGAAGAATGGGTGCTGAACTCAATCGATTCTTCAACTCATTAAAAGCTTTTTCACATTCTTCGGTCCAATTGAACTGAGTTAATAATGCATAAAGAGGTCTAGCAATTATGGCATACATATGTATGAATCTTCGATAATAACCACAGTGTCCCATAAATGCTTGAACTTCTTTAGCAGTTTTCGGTCTCGGTAAGTCCAAAATGACTTTGATTTTGTCTTCATCCGTGGAAATTCCATTCTTAGAAACAATATGTCCTAAGATTTTCCCTTGTCGCACCATGAAGACACATTTTTCCGGATTGAGGCATACTCGATATTGTCGACATTTGGCAAAAATCTTTTCTAGTTCAGGGATGTGCTCTGATCGTATAGTTGAATATGTACACAGGTCATCCACGTATACCTCCATGCTCTTTCTCAAAAATTCCTTGAACACATGACACATCAGTCTTTGGAACGTAGCTGGGGCATTCGTTAACCCAAAAGGCATGACTCTAAAGGCGTATACTCCCCATTCAGTTGCAAATGCAGTCTTATGTTGGTCCTCAGGCGCAATGGCTACCTGATTATACCCTGAAAAGCCATCCAAAAAACTATAAACTTCCTTCCCTGCTACTCTTTCCAAGAGATGGTCAGTGATCGGTAAGGGGTAGCTATCCCTTATGGTGGCAGAGTTCACTTTTTTCAAATTGATGCACACTCTTAACTTCCCATTTTTCTTTGGTACCACTACCAAGGGTGATACCCATTCCGTGTGCTCAATTTCGTAGATGAATCCAGCGTCTAACAACTTATCTATTTCTTCTTTTATCTTGGCTGAATATACATCATTATAAGTATAAGGTCTCTGTTTGGAAGGTTTGGCTTCGGATGTCATGGGGATTCTATGCGCACATATAGATGGATCTATTCCTTTTAAATCCTTATAGGTCCAAGCAAAGACATCCCGGTATTCTCTTATGAGTCGAATTAGTTCTTGCTCCTCTTCCTCTGAGACATCCTGTCCTATAAAGGTACATCGTTCTTCTCCTCCTTCCATGGTTACGACTATTTTTTTGGTTTGCTCTTTATTATCATATGCTATTCCCGGTTGTGCCTCTCTTTTAGGCATTTGAATAGCAATCTTCCTCTCTTCTACTTCGTATTTTTTGAAATGAGCTGGTACCTCAAATTGGTCTTGAAGCTTATTATCGTCATCTTCCAACTCCCTTTCAACTTCTAATTCTTCTTTTTGTGTGAGATCCTTACGTTGTTCGTTGGCAATGATGTCCATGTTGGTGGTACTAATTCCTAAATCCATGGGTTCTTGCTCCATTTCAATGCTCTCGTAGTCCTCCTTCCAGTTTTGCTCAAATACTTCTCCTTCTTCTGCCTCCTGAAGGACTACCATATACAGGCTAATGTCATAACCCTCCTCGTCAATGCATTCGTTCATAGTTACTACTTCTTCGTTTACACAAACATCGAGGGTAGCTAAGATTTCCATCCAACCATGAGGTTCGAATTCTTCGTCTGGAAATACTTGTGGCATATAAGCTGGATCTTGTACTGATCTTACTACACCTTGTTTCTGCTGCCAACTTTTTCTTCTCTCTTCTTCCTTTTTAGCAGCTTGGCATATCCATAGATGAGTGTCCTCGTTCATCCAGGATTGATCACTAGAACCTGCACTATGAATCGATTGATCGTCTTCCTCTTTATGGATTTGATTCCATTGCAGAGGTGGTACATCTTGATATGCATACGTATGTAGGTTGATCCTAGTGGTGACTCCTGCGTGTTGTAGGTACACTGCATCTTTTCCCCAGTCTTGTACGACCTTTAGCTGTCTCATGAATGGCCTTCCCAAGATCATCTCATAGTTGCTCGGCCTTTCAAAGTGACAAATTGCTAAAGTGTGTTCGAATTCCACTCCACACGTAGTGAAGACTACTCTTTCCAACAATCCTAAGGGTCTTTCTGTATGTCCATCGGCCATCTGAATTTTCATACGTGTTGGTCTCAATGCTGGTTTTCCCCATTTCTGCCAAATTTCTTTGGTAGCAATGCCTACACCAGCTCCGGAATCTAATATGGCTTTGGTTGTGTAACCCCTATAGGTGATTGGAAGACAGGTATTTCCTTCATCTCCTTCACTAAAGTCTCCTACTTTATCCACTGGAATTCTCATTGTTTTCACTTCGTCATCTACCTCCTTTTTTTCTTCCTTGGCTTCCCACTGATTGATCAATTTTTCTTTTAGATGTGGTTTCGCCTTTAACAATTCCTCGAACGTTAAGGTGCATGGGATTTTCACCTCTCTAAGGCGTTGTATGATCTCCGATGTTTGAACTGATAGATTCGTTTCTCGTCTCTGTATTGATGGAATGCGATACAATTCTGAGTTGTGCTCGTATTCCCCGGTGTAATTAGGTAGTTCCTTTACATCGTCTTCGGTTTCTTTGTCACTTGCATCCATCGGAAAAATCCCTTCTGAATTAAGTTCAGGTATTGAATCTTCCATTTCGTTTTCTGCTTTCAGTTCTTCAAAGGGCGGTTCCATTCCTTCTACTTTTTTCCACTTGTCCTCTTGAACTCTCGCCCATAAATCCTTAGTCCAGTCTCCTTCTGTTTCAGGGACTATGGATCCTTCCTTTCTTTCAACACCAATTTCATTATCCAGAGGTCTATTTACGTTAGGCTTTTCCTGATTATTTAGACACTCTTGGAATTTTTCTTCGCAAATTCGGTTGTTTGGTAATGGTGATGTGGATTTTTCTAATGTTTGTTGGGCAACTTCTATCAATTTTCTGCAGATTTCCAATCTTTCTTTCTCTAGGTCACCTCTCGGATATTCTCTCTCATGTTGTTCTATGGTAGGTCCGGCTTTAATTCTCTCTTTGTATGCCTGAATCCACATCGCTAAGTCTTCAGGCATTGGGTCTGCTAATATCGATTCTAACTCCTCCTTTTTATTCTCCTTTTTATTGTCTTCTTCCACTTGTGATTCCTCTGTTGATTTTGGTTTACTCTTTTCATTTTCCTTCTTTTGTAACAACTTTTTTTCTTTTATCCTATCTCTCCTTTGCTTCCATTTTTGGGATCGTTTACTGATGATACTTTTTTCTGGTTCTTCTGAGTCTTCTACTCTGTGAGGGATGGGTGTATTCCCCTCTTTGTCACTTTGATTATTTTCTGTGGTTTTATCAGGGTCTTCTCTAGCCTTTGCTCTTGTTATGGCTTTTAAAGGTATAGTGTACTCTTTATCACTCCCTGACGATTCAATTACCTCTATCACGTTAATCTGTACGTTAGATGTGACTTTGTTTGGGTTCTTAGGACAGTCTCTGAAAAGGTGTTCCTTTCCACAATCGCTACAATAACCTTCCCAAATTCGTTGTGGTGGTGGTGGGTTTGGCAATGTACATTCTCTGATATAGTGGTCACCTCCACATCTGTAGCATGGTCCTCTAGGTACAGGTGGTCTATTCATTGGTCGAGGTGGCATGGTTGCTCTAGGAGCTGTGTACATTAATGGTACATAATCTTGCTCGTAGTTATATGAACTCTCCGGCGTCTCCATGCCATACGCATATGGGTCGTATTGTTGCCCATATTCCATTGTTGAGCTTTCATAACCTGGGTATGCTCCTTGACTAGGTTCGTAAAATGAGTCATATGGTTCACTACTAGTCAACGGCGTTGCCGGCACTATGGCCCTTTCTAAGTTTTCCTCTGGTTGTGCTATCTTAACTGGGACAACGTTCTGAGGGTGGGGCGGTTGTTGTCCTAACACTGGTTGAGGCTGTGTATATCCTTGGTATGTGTATGGTCGTGGCATGGGTGCCTGCGGCTGATATGGTGGATATCTGAAGGCTTCTCCTCCTTGCTGGATCTGCGGATATCCATATGGTCTCACATAAGGCTGGGTGGGTCTGGTTTGCCTATTGTAAGGGCAGTTCTCTGTGCTATGATTTGTGTATCTCTGCTCTATGCTGCAATACTGTAGTGGCCCGGGAACAGTGGGTCTATGGGGAGCATAAGCAGGTGGTGGGACTACTCCCCTAGTACACAAGTGAGAAGGATGATCCCCTCCGCACTGCATACATCTTCTAAGCATAGGCGTTCTCATAGGATTGGTGGGATAATTCCTCTGTCCTTGCATATTCAGTTTTTTTGCTAGCAAGTCAGCAATTTCCTCAATGTTGTTTTTAGGGTTTGATGTGCTATTTGATGACTCTTCACTTTTCACACTTCCTTGGGGTATTTTCAAATCTCCTGCAAGGTTATCCTCTAGGTCTATACATTCCTTCATACATTCTTGCAGAGTTTGAACTCTCTTCACGTACACTAATGACCTCAAGGTTCCGTTCAATAGTCCTTCTAAGAACAATGATACCATCTTGTTTTGTGTTGGTCTCTCCTCTACGGGGCATCTATCCACATACTGTTTGAATCTCCTGGCAGCCAATCTGACTGACTCAGTTGGAGCTTGCTTGAAGCTGTGGATTAATGACGAAGAATTGTTCTTGATTCCAGACTTGGTAAATTCTTCAATCATTTCTTGATACACTTGATTCATGTTCTGGAAGGTATTTGGATCTAATGGCTGAAACCAGGCCAGGGCTGTGTCTGACAAGGTGAGGCCAAAGGACTCATATTGAATCATGAAGTCATCTACCTGCTCGGCTCTAACTACTTGTTTAAATTCTGCTATATGATTATAGGGTTCACTCGAGCCATCATAATGATTTCTCATGCATTTGGCCACTTGAATCGGTCTTAGTCTCCTTCCTACTTCAGGTTGTCTCGGCATTACAGGGTAGTTTGGTCTTCCTATAGGTATGCCTGGTCCTCGTACTACCTGTGGTCTGACTGGAGCGCGAACTCCTTGTCTTGGGTCCATAGCTGGTTGTGGCCGGTAATTTGGATTAGTGGCAGGTATTGCAAATTGTACATGAGGTCTGATAGGGATCTGGGTTTGTTGAGTTTGTTGTGTTTGTCCCGAATGTTGACTTGAGTCATTTTGAGAAGTTCCATGTGGGTTCCGTGAAGTGGTTGCTTGGTCCCTTGGGGGGAACACTGGAATGTTCTAATATTTCAGCTCAGCCCTCTCTAATTCAGTGACTGGCCAATATCTTCTGTGGTCTTTGTCCAAATATGTAATGATGGTGGGGAATTCAGGATCTTGTAACTCATAGATGGTAACTGGATTAGGAGCAGCGTCCCAAATAGAGGAATGGGTTCTGAGCAGGTGCTCCATCCCATTGATCAAATACACATCTATTAGAGTGTCATCCTGGGGAACTAAGTCTCCTCTCCAAAGTTTAGTAATTGTCGATCTACCTCTAGGAGTTGTTACTTGTTCCTCAGTTCCATGTCTATTTAAACTTGAAGTGTCATTTTCCTCACCACGCTCATTAATGATTTCCGGGTGTTCAGTGACCATGTATTGAATGTCTTGTTTATCCATGTACAGTCCTCCTATGTATTTGACTGCTGGTCTTGGCACTATGTAGGCCTCTGAAGCCTTCCTCAATCTGGCCACTGATCTGTTTAGACCATCTAAATAGATAGGGATCTCATTGTGGTTAGTGCTCACATATTCCAAGGAAGTTCTGTATTCACCCTCAATGATGGACATCTGGCCAATCATGGGCACAGTGTTTTGCATATCCTCGGAAGCCATGGGGATTTCTCCTTCTGACTCACTGGAGGTCTCAGAATAGTGTGATCGGTTACTAGGTTCGGCAACACTTCCTACGGAAGAAATTACACTTCTTCGGCTTCCTAGGGTTCTTCCCGATCTCAAGTTCATTCACTTAAGAGCTCTAAACAAATCTTGTCCACCTTTAGTCTCTAGAGTTCTAAGTTATGGCTCAGAAGTCTAGGTAAACTTAGGCTGGAATGTGACTGAAAGAAAATTTCAAGTCACGATACTTGACTCTCACGACCTCTGAAAAAAAAACGATCTCTGACAGACGATACTTGGGTGAAACGATCGCTGGGAAACGTCCTTCCCCAAACGATCTCTGACCGGAACGATACACGACCTCTCAACAAAACGATCTACGACCTCTGACCGAAAACGACCGCTCACCAAACGATACTTGATCAAAACGATCGCTGGATATCGACACTTGGATCCAAACGATACTCAATCAAAACGATCTCTATCTTGAAACGATCTACGACCGCTGCCTGAAACGATCTCTAACGAGACGACTGACGATCTCTGACAGAAAGCGATACACGACCGACGATCTCTAGTAGAAACGATCAAAAACGATCTCTGGCAAAACGATCTACGACCGCTGTCTAAAACGATCTCTAGTGAAACGATCGACGACCTCTGCCTGAAAACGATCTACGATCTCTATCTGAAACGATCTACGATATCTCTCAAAACGATCGACGACCGCTGGGAAATATCGCGATACTCAACCGCAGGAGTAAAACGATACTCGACCGCAGGAGCAAAGCGATACTTGACCCTTTTTCAAATTTTTGTGTGTTGTTTTGAGGTTTAATGTTTCCCCCTTTCTCTCCTATCTCTTCTCTCCTACTCTCACCCACTGTAGCAATCAACAAATGAACTTTAACCCCCTGAAGACCCAAACGACACTCCGCGCAGGTCGTTTTTCCCTTCTCCTAGGTTGAAATGCTGAAATTTTTGAGCAAGGAGGTGGTTTAATTTACCTTGGAAGCTCCCATGATCTCTAGGTCCAACTCCTTTGCACAGAACTCTCCCTTTTTGCTTGCTCTTCCTCGAAACGATCGCTGGGCTCACACGATACTCGACACAGCTCTCCACGATACTTGTTCAACAAGTAACTTGAAAATGAAAAATTTTTTGGCTTTTATACTTGGGCATTCCTAGCTTACTGAAAAATGAAAATTCTTGAACAAACCTAAAGCCTACTCTACTCTCCACTCACTCCTATTCTACTTCTTCTACTCACTCCCCTAATCTATCAACTTACTACACACACTCCAAGAATGAGAAGTAGCAAGTGCGGTTGAAATTGACTTACCAAAGAAGAGAAAATTTCCGCTCCTCCAAGTTCTTCAAAGAAAAAAGCTACTTACCATCACGCGAATGCCTCGGTTTGATTCGTCACTCCCCGGCAACGGCGCCAAAAAGTGTGTTGACCTAAGCTTCAATTTAGGGACTTGCGGAGAAAGAGACTATACCTCAATCCCCTCACAAGTGCATATAGTGGGGATACACGCTTTTAATTTATCAATCCGAAGAGTATACTAACCTAGCCGAGTGTATGAAGACATGCAAATGCGTAATGGTCAATGCAAAAGTATTACTCAAAGTGAAAATGAGGAAAACACTTATCCTAACAAGCTTCAACTGTAGGTCAAGACGAAACGACACTTGGTGCAGCAGCCGTCAGTATTTTGGACTTTTCTCCTAGCTCCGAGCTCCAAACATAGCGAATAGCATATGCGTTTCGAAGCTCTCAAGAAGACGCATCCAATGGTAGTGGTTTCACGCAATTCCGACACTCCTACTTCAAGTTATGACAGAAATACTGAGTCGCGGGAATACTTTCCTACACTTCAGCACTTCCTACACCTCGCACACACCTCTCCTACAGCAAAGAAACACTCTCAAGGATAGACAACACTCACAAGCACTCTTTCCAAGCAATACACATGCATACAAGCTCACGAAGAAGAAGATGAAGAGGGAAGAAGACACAAATTCGAATTTCTGTGCTCTCTATTCTCACAATGGCAAAAAGTTCTTTACAAAGAGTCACATTTGACTTATATACTAGTGCCCTAAAAATGGTCCTTTCACACAAGTGACCGGCACTTTATTCCCTAAGAGCTAATTTCCTACTATTTTACATGGGTAAGCTTCTATTCTTCTATAGGAATGCATCTAGAGGACTCCTCTAGTGCCTTTACAAGGGAAATATATTACAAAAATGAATATGTTACAAAAATATCTGGTCCAAATCGGAAAAATTTTGGGGCCCGTCTTTTTCTCTGCTTTGTGCGCTCTTTTGGCTCTGCAACAATTTTATATTGGAATCAGAGCCAAGCGACGGCACGGGCGACCACACTGATAGAGGCCAAGACTTCGTGCGATCAGCCAAGACGACTGAGAACAGTTGACGAGGGGACTCCCCAGCCCTGCTCTCTCTTCCCCTTCCTCTTGGATGAGCAAATGAAGGTTTTAACTTTCTATATATGCTCTTACATGGCTGCAGTGCGTGCGTATGTGGGATAAAAGCCTCTGCCATAGCTCTTCGACAATTGTTCCAAGATTTTTGAATGGAGAGTGACCTCAACATTGAATAAGAAATAAAATTCGAGAATTTTGAGAACTTGGGATTAGGAAGATGATGCTACGGATCCAGAATTCGGGCAAAATATTGATGAATACATGTAATATGGGCTGTGGTTATGGGGTATGGGCTTTGGGTAGTTTCAAAAAAGCTTTGGTTCCTCAATTTTGAGCTTCACAAAGTCATTCATCCATGAAGATGAGGTTTTTCACTTTCTATCGGTGACATACCCGACTTCTCCATACCATAGCTTCCTCATACGATATCAGATTTCAAAAATCTTGGTCACGTTTCGAAGCTACACTCCTAAGCTTCGCTCAGAAAATCATCGATGTTGGATTTGGATGAAATTTTCCCTACCAAACTCTCTCTGCAATGCTTCAGCAGGAACTAGGCAGCCACTCTCGGGCCTAGTTTTTTGTCATCTGGACTCCAAATTCACTTTTTTCACTTGGGATATCTCAAATTCTTGAAGTACACGTGTTGGGTAGTAAGTTATGGACTGGTGAGGATTGTTATATCTTTGAAATTGCTCAGTATCACTCAGTTTGCCCGATTGGGACTTTTTTCCACGTGTTTTTGGCATTGTTTTGGATGGTTTATGGTGTTTAGAACCTCCCCGGACTAAGCGGACATTTCCAATTTTTGTTTGGGCCTGGCAAGGATTCAAAATCAGTGACCTAAAGCTTCAAGGACCACTTGGATCTCACTTCCACAGCTCTACTTTGTAAGAGGGAAGTGCTCTTGTGACATATTTCTCTTCTTCTTGCGTATTTGAATTTTACTTCCATTCATTTTCATACACTCTAGTTAGCAAACGGGGGAAGGGAACTTAAACATGGAATCTAAAGGTAAACAAGTAGTTCAAAACACTTCTCCATATAAAGAGCAACTAGAGGATCCTGATTCTAGAATGGAAGAACTGGAAGTAGGGCAAGAAATACAAGAGAACCTAGAAGAAAAAGAGCCTTCATAGGAAGAATATACTTATGAGGAACTTTTAGATGAATTTGTCACTCGTGACCAATTCATAGATTTGAAAGAACAAACCCTTAAATTAGAGAAAGATTTTGGTAGCATCACATCTCTTATACAACAGCTTAAGTCTCAAATGATCTCACTTGAGACTAGTGTCAGCTCTTTCCTAGCTAGGAAGGAAAGAGAGATCCCCCTATTCCTCTGGAGCTCACTAGGAAAGATACTTCTCTTCCTAGTAAGCACAAAGGAGAGAGCTCTAGGGAGGCGCCCCTACTGAAAGATTTGAAACCACCTACCTTTACAGGGGATGACCGAGACAAGAACAAGGATGCAATCTACACTTTTTTACAAAAGTGGCATGATTTGCATCAATTAAAGGGCACCCCACCTGAGTATCGCGTGCTAGAGGTGAGTCTCTCCCTCGACCTACGTGCTTATAAGTGGTGGATGAGTCTTAAGGAGGCGAACTCTATCGCTACTGACTGGACTCAGTTTGAAACTCTTTTCCTAAAAGAGTTTCTTCCTGAGAATGAGGAGGAGAGAAATTGCAATGAGTGGGATAGGATTACACAGAGAGGTAGGCCTCTTTTGGTCTACCTATCCCACTATAGAGAGATGATTTTGAAACTTAAGGGATTAGATGATTTCCAAAAGGCCAAAGGGTTTGTCAGGGGCTTGGACAAAGCCATAAAGAGGGAACTCAGAAGGAATGCGCCTAAGACGTTTAAGGAGGCGATCAAATACGCATAGATTTATGAGGACCATAACCATCCTCAGTATACTCCTATGGAGACGGATCAACCCCTCAAGCCTCTTAGTACGACTAAATTCAAGAAGAAGTTGGCTTCTGGGAAAAAGAAAGTTTTTATTAAAAAACAAAGATCACACGGGCCTAGGTTATCCACAGACCAGTTTGAGAAGGCCAAAAGGGAGAACGGGCCTAGGTTATCCACAGACCAGTTTGAGAAGGCCAAAAGGGAGAACCTGTGTTTTAGGTGCCTATCTCCTAGCCATTCACAGTGGAACTGTCCACTAAAGAAGGGGGAAGAAAAGAAAAATGGACTAGAGTCTAGTACGACCCCCGAAAAGGGCAAAAAGGCAGTCCACCTAATGCAAAGCCTTCCTATTCATGGCAGCTTTAGCTGCAAGGGAGTGGAGGTGATGCACGAGGATGTTGAGCACACTTGTTGTTTGACTCAGTCATTATGGTCACAGCAGTTTGGACCACATGACCTAGTCAAATTGCATGGTAGTGTATACGGGACCAAGGTGTAGGTCATGATAGATGACTCGGCTACTCATGTTTTTATAAACTATGCTTTGGTCAAGAAATGAAACATTCCCCAGCGGCCTAGTGCACATACATACATTGTATCTATGATGCAAGGGAAAGATAAAAGAATATGGGATACTATGGTATCCAATTTGGAAGTCAAGATGCAAGATTATACAGATTATATGGACTTCCAAATTATGAACATGGAGAGGACAGACCTAGTCTTAGGAAGAGAGTGGCTATGGGGGTTGGGAGATACACTTGAACGCAGCTATCAAAACAACCCACTCGAATTTGAAAAGAATGTAAGTAAAGTTTGTATTCAGGGAGAGAGAGAGATGTACCTAGTGCACCTCTCATTTCATCATTAGAATTGTATAGTCTCTGTTATTCTCAGCATGTACAGGACATGTTTTTATTGTATAGTCATGATATGGAGCTTTGTACAGACAGCTGATCTGATGTATTTTTTCATGCTAGGAATGTAAATATGAAGAGGACTTTCTACTATTCTTTTTTGCAAGAGTTTGTGGTTAAAAGTTTTAAGGATCTTATGTTTGAGTATAGAGATGTTTTTCCCACTAACTTACCTAGAGGGCTACCACCTGAGAGAGGGGACATTGACCATGCCATAGAGGTTGTTACTAACACTAACCCTATTTGTAGACCACCTTATAGGCTTAGTGTTTCTCAGCATGAGGAGGTTGAGAAGCAATTGCAAGATTATTTAGATAAGGGCTTCATCAAACCTAGTAACTCACCATGGGCATCGCCAATGCTCCTAGTTAAAAAGAAAGATGGCTCTATGAGACTATGTATAGACTATAGAGCACTTAATAAGGTAACTATTAAAAATAGATTTCCAATGCCTAGATTGGAAGATCTATTTGATCAGTTACATCAAGCTAGGTATTTTACCAAGCTTGATCTTAGATCAGGATATCATCAGATCAGAATTAAGGGAGAGGATGTCCCTAAGATTGCCTTTAGGACTAGATATGGGCACTATGAGTTCTTGGTGATGCCCTTTGGTCTCACCAATGCTCCTACCACTTTCATGAAACTCATGAATAGTGTTTTAGGGCCTTATCTATAATGTATCAGAAGAACACATTCTGATCTATAGTGTATCAGAAGAACAACACTTGGAACACTTGAGGAAAGTATTTCAAGTGCTAAGGGAAAATTCACTCTTTGCTAAGGAATCAAAGTGTGAATTTTTCAAGACAGAGGTTAGATACCTTGGGCATATAGTCTCCTAGAATGGAATCCAGATGGATCCTAAAAAAGTAAGGGCTATTATGGAATGGCCATATCCAAGGAACTTGGAAGAGCTGCAGATCTTCCTAGGATTCTCAGGTTTCTATCGAAGATTCATTAAGAATTATGCCAAGATTGCTGTCCTGATGACGGAACAGCTTAAAGGGAAAGGGAAAGCCTTTCATTGGGGAGACGAACATAAGCAAAGTATGGAGAAGTTGAAAGTAGCTATTGCTACGGCTCCACTTTTACATTTAGCAAATCCCAACAAACCATTTGTGGTTGAGACTGACATGAGTGACTTTGCTATAGGAGCGGTTTTAGTACAGGATGGTCGACCAGTAGCTTTTGAGTGCAAGAAACCAGAACCGGCTCAGAAGAATTACTCCGTCTATGAGAAGGAGTTGTATGCAATTGTCCATGCTTTGAAGAAGTGGCGTCATTATTTATATGGTGCCAAAGTCACGATAGTGTTTGATCAAGAGAGCATTAAGTGGCTCTCTAATCAAACAGACCTTAAAGGTCGTAAGGCCCGATGGGCAGAGACCCTTCAGGAGTTTGATTATGAGCTTAGGTATAGGAAGGGAAAGTTTAATGTAGTGGCCGATTCACTTAGCCGCATGCCTATGCTCAATGGATTGAGTTTTACTCAGGTCACTAGTGAGCTACTTGACTCCATTAGAGGGAAATGTAGGCTTGATCCTGCATATTCCGAGATTTGGGAAGCCATAGAGAATGGGGATCGTGATATACGGGTTTCCAATGAGGATGGAGTATTGACTGGTACTCAAAAAGGATTCAAGTGGAAGAATTAAAGTGTCCATGATGGATATCTGTTATACAAAGGTAAGGTGTGTGTCCCTAGAGATACTGAGATGAGAGGGCATATTTTATATGAGTGTCATGACAAAACCTAGTGCGGGACACCCAGGAGTTAACAAGACTTATGATCTTGTTAAGAGGCAGTTTTATTGGCATGGACTTCATAAGGACGTCCTAGAGTATTGCTTAAGTGCAACAAATGCCAGGTCAACAAAGCTGAGAGGTTGAGGATTGGAGGACTACTCCACCCATTGAATATTCCTAATGGGAAGTGTGAGAGTATCTCCATGGACTTTATAGTCGCATTACCTAAGACACAGAGAGGACATGACTCAGTCTTGGTAATTGTGGATAGGTTAACCAAAATGGCTAGGTTTATTCTAACACGTACTACAGTGAAGACACGAGAGTTGGCTAGACTCTTTGTAGAGAACCTATACCGGTTATATGGTCTTCCTTTAGACATAATTTCTGATCGGGATAGGAAGTTTACTAGCCACTTTTGGAGAGCGGTCTTCAAAAGGTTGGATACGAGACTTAGCATGAGTACGGCCAAGCATCCACAATCCGATGGGCAAACAGAAAGGGTTAACCAAATCCTAGAGGATATGCTTCGAGCATATGTGAATGAAAGGCAAACTAATTGGGAAGAGTACTTACCTATAGTAGAGTTTGCATATAATAGTGCCAAGCACTCTTCCACTGGGCATAGTCCATTTATGCTTATGTATGGGTTTCAACCAAGAGCTCCTTATGCAGTAGGCTTACAGAATGAAAAAGTTCAAGCTGCAAAGGACTTCTTGGAAGAGATGAACGATATGCTTAGACTTGCTAAGGACAGCATTAGGAGAGCTCAGGATAGAGCTAGAGCCTATGCTGACCCTCAAAGGAGAGATATTAACTTTGAGGTAGGAGAGCAAGTCTATCTTAGAGTTCCATCTAGGTCTGAAACCATGAAGACGAGACCTTGTCCAAAACTATCTCCTAGGTATTGTGGACCTTTCCAAATACTTAAGAGAATAGGAAAGATGGCTTACCAGCTCCAACTTCTAGAGAATAGTCAAATCCATCCAGTTTTTCATGATAGTCGACTTAAGAAAAGGCTGGGTGAATCTGACAACCTCATTCCAGGCAGGGAAGTAGTAGAGCCTATTTCTGTTCAATCTATTCCACATGCGCCTGAGAGCATACTATGCACTCGAGAGAAACGAACGAGAAGTCACTTGGATAAAGAGTGCCTGGTAAAGTGGAAAGATATTTCAAAAGATAGTGCCACATTGGAGCGGGTGAGCACCCTTCAGAGACGGTTTCCCAGTATTAGATTACCTTCCTAAGAGTTTTCTTAAGGGGAAGGATATGGGGAAACAACACGGAGACAGGACCATGTATTTCTATACATGGGGATATAGTGGGAGTGGAGGTTCTAATATTTCTCTCTCTATCAGACCTTCCACTACCATTTTTGAGGACAAAAATGGAATTAAGGGGAAGGAAATGTTATATGGAGCAACCCCCAAGAAGAGGTGTGAACCATCTCTTAGTTTGTTAATTAGAAGGGCTCACACATGAGTGCCATGTGGCACCCATGTGTGAAGCCATGTGGGAGAGCTCACTCTTGATGAGGGAATATCCTAAATACCTCCACGAGGCTGGGCCGCAAGATCATCAATCTCCGTGAGCACGCACGAACCCTGTCAGGACTTTGAATTCGTACAGACGTGCACAGGGACTCCCCAAAATGAAGGGGAATCATTGAGAACCTTTATATTGGAATCAGAGCCAAGCGACGACACGGGCGACCACACTGACAGAGGCAAAGACTTCGCGCAGACCGCCAAGACGACTGAGAACTGCCGACGAGGGGACTCCCCAGCCCTGCTCTCTCTTCCCCTTCCTCTTGGATGAGCAAATGAAGGTTTTAACTTTCTATATATGCTCTTACATGGCTGCAGCGCGCGCATATGTGGGATAAAAGCCTCTGCCATAGCTCTTTGATAGTTGTTCCAAGATTTTCGAATGGAGAGTGACCTCAACATCGAATAAGAAATAAAATTTGAGAATTTTGAGAGCTTGGGATTAGGAAGATGATGCTATGGATCAAGAATTCGGGCAAAATATTGATGAATACATGTAATATGGGCTGTGATTATGGGGTATGGGCTTTGGGTAGTTTCAAAAAAGCTTTGGCTCCTCAATTTTGATCTTCACAAAGTCATTCATCCATGAAGATGAGGTTTTTCACTTTCTATCGGTGACATACCCGACTTCTTCGTACCATAGCTTCCTCATACGATATCAGATTTCAAAAATCTTGGTCACGTTTCGAAGCTACACTCCTAAGCTTTGCTCAGAAAATCATCGATGTTGGATTTGGATGAGATTTTCCCTACCAAAATATCTCTGCAGTGCTTCAGCAGGAACTAGGCGGCCACTCTCAGGCCTAGTTTTTCGTCATCCGGACTCCAAATTCACTTTTTTCACTTGGGATATCACAAATTCTTGAAGTACAGGTGCTGGGCAGCAAGTTATGGACTGGCGAGGATTGTTATATCTCTAAAATTGCTCAGTATCACTCAGTTTGCCCGATTGAGACTTTTTCCACGTGTTTTTGGCATAAAGCTTCAAGGACCACTTGGATCTCGCTTCCGCAGCTCTACTTTGTAAGAGGGAAGTGCTCTTGTGATATATTTCTCTTCTTCTTGCGTATTTGAATTTTACTTCCATTCATTTTCATACACTGTAGTTAGCAAATGGGGAAAGGGAACTTAAACATGGAATCTAAAGGTAAACAAGTAGTTCAAAACACTTCTCCATATATAGAGCAACTAGAGGATCCTGATTCTAGAATGGAAGAACTGGAAGTAGGGCAACAAATACAAGAGAACCTAGAAGAAAAAGAGCCTTCACAGGAAGAATATACTTATGAGGAACTTTTAGATGAATTTGTCACTCGTGACCAATTCATAGATTTGAAAGAACAAACCCTTAAATTATAGAAAGATTTTGGTAGCATCACATCTCTTATACAGCAGCTTAAGTCTCAAATGATCTCACTTGAGACTATTGTCACCTCTTTCCTAGCTAAGAAGGAAAGAGAGATCCCCCTATTCCTCTGGAGCTCACTAGGAAAGATACTTCTCTTCCTAGTAAGCACAAAGGAGAGAGCTCTAGGGAAGCGCCCCTACTGAAAGATTTGAAACCACCTACCGTTAATCGAGACAAGAACAAGGATGCAATCTACACTTTTTTACAAAAGTGGCATTATTTGCATCAATTAAAGGGCACCCCACCTGAGTATCCAGTGCTAGAGGTGAGCCTCTCCATCGGCCTGCGTGCTTATAAGTGGTGGATGAGTCTTAAGGAGGCAAACTCTATCCCTACTGACTGGAATCAGTTTGAAACTCTTTTCCTAAAAGAGTTTCTTCCTGAGAATGAGGAGGAGAGAAATTGCGATGAGTGGATAGGATTACACTAAGAGGTAGGCCTCTTTCGGTCTACCTATCCCACTATAAGAGATCATTTTGATACTTAAGGGATTAGATGATTTCCAAAAGACCAGAGGGTTTATTAGGGGCTTGGACAAAGCCATAAAGAGGGAACTCAGAAGGAATGCACCTAAGACGTTTGAGGAGGCGATCAAATACGCACAGATTTATGAGGACCATAACTGTCCTCAGTATACTCCTATGGAGACGGATCAGCCCCTCAAGCCTCTTAGTACGACTAAATTCAAGAAGAAGTTGCCTTTTGGGAAAAACAAAGTTTTTATTAAAAAACAAGGATCACAAGGGCCTAGGCTATCCACAGACAAGTTTGAGAAGGCCAAAAGGGAGAACGAGCCTAGGTTATCCACAAACCAGTTTGAGAAGGCCAAAAGCGAGAACCTGTGTTTTAGGTGCCTATCTCCTAGCCATTCACAGTGGAACTGTCCACTCAAGAAGGGGGAAGAAAAGAAAAAGGGACCAGAGTCTAGTACTGCCCTCGAAAAGGGCAAAAAGGCGGTCCACCTAGTGCAAAGCCTTCCTAGTCATGGCAGCTTTAGCTGCAAGGGAGTGGAGGTGATGCACGAGGATGTTGAGCACACCTGTTGTTTGATTCAGTCATTATGGTCACAAAAGTTTGGAGCACATGACCTAGTCAAACTAAGGATGCAGGTCATGATAGATGACTCGGCTACTCATAATTTTGTAAACTATGCTTTGGTCAAGAAATTAAACATTCCCTAGCAGCCTAGTGCACATAAATACATTGTATCTATGATGCAAGGGCAAGATAAAAGAATATGGGATACTATGGTATCCAATTTGGAAGTCAAGATGCAAGATTATACAGATTATATGGACTTCCAAATTATGAACATGGAGAGGACATACCTAGTCTTAGGAAGAGGGTGGCTATGGGGGTTGGGAGATACACTTAAACGCAGCTATCAAAACAACACACTGGAATTTGAAAAGAATGTAAGTAAAGTTTGTATTCAGGGAGAGAGAGATGTACCTAGTGCACCTCTCATTTCATCATTAGAATTGTATAGTCTCTGTAATTCTCAGCATGTACAGGACACATTTTTATTGTATAGTCATGATATGGAACTTTGTACAGACAACTGATCTGATGTATATTTTCATGCTAGGAATGTAAATATGAACAAGACTTTCTACTATACTTTTTTGCAAGAGTGTGTGGTTAAAAGTTTTAAGGATCTTATGTTTGAGTATAGAGATGTTTTTCCCACTAACTTACCTAGAGGGCTAGCACCTGAGAGAGGGGACATTGACCATGCTATAGAGGTTGTTACTAACACTAACCCTATTTGTAGACCACCTTATAGGCTTAGTGTTTCTCAGCATGAGGAGGTTGAGAAGCAATTGCAAGATTATTTAGATAAGGGCTTCATCAAACCTAGTAACTCACCATGGGCATCGCCAATGCTCCTTGTTAAAAAGAAAGATGGCTCTATGAGACTATGTATAGACTATAGAACTCTTAATAAGGTAACTATTAAAAATAGATTTCCAATGCCTAGATTGGAAGATCTATTTGATTAGTTACATCAAGCTAGGTATTTTACCAAGCTTGATCTTAGATCAGGATATCATCAGATCAGAATTAAGGTAGAGGATGTCCCTAAGACTGCCTTTAGGACTAGATATGGGCACTATGAGTTCTTGGTGATGCCCTTTGGTCTCACCAATGCTCCTGCCACTTTCATGAAACTCATGAATAGTGTTTTACAGCCTTATCTATAGTGTATCAGAAGAACACATTCTGATCTATAGTGTATCAGGAGAACAACACTTGGAACACTTGAGGAAAGTATTTCAAGTGCTAAGGGAAAATTCACTCTTTGCTAAGGAATCAAAGTGTGAATTTTTCAAGACAGAGGTTAGATACCTTGGGCATATAGTCTCCTAGAATGGAATCCAGATGGATCCTGAAAACGTAAGGTGGCCACATCCAAGGAACCTGGAAGAGCTACAGATCTTCCTAGGATTATCAGGTTTCTATCGAAGATTCATTAAGAATTATGCCAAGATTGCTGTCCCGATGACGGAACAGCTTAAAGGGAAAGGGAAAGCCTTTCATTGGGGAGACGAACAGAAGCAAAGTATGGAGAAGTTGAAAGTAGCAATTGTTACGGCTCCACTTTTACATTTAGCAGATCCCAACAAACCATTTGTGGTTGAGACTGACACGAGTGACTTTGCTATAGGAGCGGTTTTAGTACAGGATGGTCGACCAGTAGCTTTTGAGTGCAAGAAACTAGAACCGGCTCAGAAGAATTACTCCGTCTATGAGAAGGAGTTGTATGCAATTGTCCATGCTGTGAAGAAGTGGCGTCATTATTTATATGATGCCAAAGTCACGATAGTTTTTGATCAAGAGAGCATTAAGTGGCTCTCTAATCAAACATACCTTAAAGGTCGTAAGGCCCGATGGGCAGAGACCCTTGAGGAGTTTGATTATGAGCTTAGGTATAGGAAGGGAAAGTTTAATGTAGTGGCTGATTCACTTAGCCACATGCCTATGCTCAATGGATTGAGTTTTACTCAGATCACTAGTGAGCTACTTGACTCCATTAGAGGGAAATGTGGCTTGATCTTGCATATTCCGAGATTTGGGAAGCCATAGAGATTGGGGATCATGATATACGGGTTTCCAGTGAGGATGGAGTATCGATGGGTACTCAAAAAGGATTCAAGTGGAAGAATTAAAGTGTCCATGATGGATATCTGTTATACAAAGGTAAGGTGTGTGTCCCTAGAGATACTGAGATGAGAGGGCATATTTTATATGAGTGTCATGACACACCTAGTGCGGGACACCCAGGAGTTAACAAGACTTATGATCTTTTTAAGAGGCAGTTTTATTGGCATGGACTTCATAAGGACGTCCTAGAGTATGTGCTTAAGTGCAACAAATGCCAGGTCAACAAAGCTGAGAGGTTGAGGATTGGAGGACTACTCCACCCATTGAATATTCCTAATGGGAAGTGTGAGAGTATCTCCATGGACTTTATAGTCGCATTACCTAAGACACAGAGAGGACACGACTTAGTCTTGGTAACTGTGGATAGGTTAACCAAAATGGCTAGGTTTATTCCGACACGTACTACAGTGAAGACACGAGAGTTGGCTAGACTCTATGTAGAGAACCTATACCGGTTATATGGTCTTCCTTTAGACATAGTTTCTGATCGGGATAGGAAGTTTACAAGCCACTTTTGGAGAGCGGTCTTCAAAAGGTTGGATACGAGACTTAGCATGAGTACAGCCGAGCATCCACAATCCGATGGGCAAACAGAAAGGGTTAACCAAATCCTAGAGGTTATGCTTCGAGCATATGTGAATGAAAGGCAAACTAATTGGGAAGAGTACTTACCTATAGTAGAGTTTGCATATAATAGTGCCAAGCACTCTTCCACTGGGCATAGTCCATTTATGCTTATGTATGGGTTTCAACCAAGAGCTCCTTATGCAGTAGGCTTATAGAATGAAAAAGTTCAAGCTGCAAAGGACTTCTTGGAAGAGATGAACGATATGCTTAGACTTGCTAAGGACAGCATTAGGAGAGCTCAGGATAGAGCTAGAGCCTATGCTGACCCTCAAAGGAGAGATATTAACTTTGAGGTAGGAGAGCAAGTCTATCTTAGAGTTCCATCTAGGTCTGAAACCATGAAGACGAGACCTTGTCCAAAACTATCTCCTAGGTATTGTGGACCTTTCCAAATACTTAAGAGAGTAGGAAAGATGGCTTACCAACTCCAAGTTCCAGAGAATAGTCAAATCCATCCAGTTTTTCATCTTAGCCGACTTAAGAAAAGGCTGGGTGAATCTGATAACCTCATTCCAGATAGGGAAGTAGTAGAGCCTGTTTCTGTTCAATCTATTCCACATGAGCCTGAGAGCATACTATGCACTCGAGAGAAATGGACGAGAAGTCACTTGTATAAAGAGTGCCTGGTAAAGTGGAAAGATAGTTCAAAAGATAGTGCCACATGGGAGCGGGTTAGCACCCTTCAGAGACGGTTTCCCAGTATTAGATTACCTTCCCAAGAGTTTTCTTAAGGGGAAGGATATGGGGAAACAACACGGAGATAGGACCATGTATTTCTATACATGGGGATATAGTGGGAGTGGAGGTTCTAATATTTCTCTCTCTATCAGACCTTCCAGTACCATTTTTGAGGATAAAAATGGAATTAAGGGGAAGGAAATGTTATATGGAGCAACCCCCAAGAAGAGGTGTGAACCATCTCTTAGTTTGTTAATTAGAAGGGCTCACACATGAGTGCCATGTGGCACCCATGTGGGAGAGCTCACTCTTGATGAGGGAATATCCTAAATACCTCCACGAGGCTGGGCGGCAAGATCATCATTCTCCGTGAGCGCGCACGAACCCAGTCAGGACTTTGAATTCGTACAGAGGTGCACAGGGACTCCCCAAATTTTCTTTTTCACTTTACTCTTTGTCTTGAAGCTGAACTCACGAAGACTACATATTGCCCTCTGGGCTTGCAATAGTGCATGTGGGATTAAGGGACTACTAGTTCCTCGATACTTGTGAAGGAAGACTAAATCGAAAAACATGGATGAGGCTGCATAAATATTCCTTTTGATCACTTTATCTTCGTATATGGGATAAACTAATTCTCTCGTGCGCCCCCGTGGCTAGGAAAAGGATTACAGAGAGATGATTATAGATGAGTATGAAGTTTTTTTGTGCTAGAAGCTTTGTTTCTTAGCCAAGTTAAGCCAACTCTCTCCACCTAATTACCCATATCTTGAGCATCCCATCTCCAAATTTGGATATTTTTGCTTGATATGGATAGCCCTTTCAGAGTTCATTCCAAAGAGTGGCTACAAGATACCTTTTGGCTTCAATTCCCACCATCTTCAAAGTTTTGAGTTTTCCAATCATCTTCAACGACCTTCTTATGAGCATAGTTTTAAAGCATCACACGAGCTCCTCGTAATGTATCTAAAAGTTCATCTATTTGAGGAATAGGGTATCTATTCTTTATTGTGATCTTGTTAAGGGCTCTATAATCAATGCACATTTGATAAGTTTTATTCTTCTTCTCTACTAAGAGAACTGGTGCTCCAAATGGGAAAGAACTAGGCCTTACAAGTCCTTTTTTTAGTAGGTCTTTTACTTGGTTTTCTATTTCCTTTTGGGTCTAGTGGGCCATGTCTATAAGGTGCTTTATGTGGAGGAGAACTACTAGGTACTAAGTCTATGCTATGGTCAAAGGATCCTCGAGATGGTGATAGTTCAGAGGGATACTCAAATATAAAAACAATCCTTATAAGTAGTCATGAAAGGTTTATGTGCATTAGGAAGTGTATGAATATAATCATTGATGACATTGACAAAAACAATGCATGAATTGAATCCTTTCCTAAATGCATGTTTTACTTGAGTATGACTAATTAATGGAAATGACTGGAAATCATGCCGTGTAGACAAAGTAATGATTTGACCTTTAAATTCAAAGTTAAAGGTGTGTGTATGGTAGTCAATGTGTGGGTTATAATGATGAAAAAAAGTCATACTTAGTATAACATCGTAAGATTGCAAAGGTGCAATTAAAAATGTTTGTGAATCAACATATGGGCCTATGCTAATCGTAACATCTTGCACTTCTAGTGTTACATTATAACGATTACCTTGAAATGAAGCTTTTACTTTATACAAGGAAGGAAACATTTTTAATTTTAAGTTCTTATTATAATAAATGTGAAATGAAGTCATGTGAACTACCATCATCATGTAAAATTTTAACGAGTTTGTTGTTTATAGTACCCTGCATGCAAAGTAGAGAATGAAGAGAGATATTGTTACCCAAGGTACTTAAGTCCTTCTCCAATGATTCCTCTATCCAAAGAGGAGGAATTTCTTCATTATGGACCTCTATGTTATGTAAATGGGCTACAGATGGTTTCATGTTAAGAGGTCACAATCGGCACTTGATTTTTGTATGTCTAGCTTTACCACAATTCCAGCAGGTGATTCATGGTCGCTTCTGTTGGGCATCCATCGCTGAAGTTTGTAGGGTAGGTGGTTTGGTAGGTTGGAGAGATGAAGCAACATGTGCAGTTGAGTAATTGGATTGCAGTGGACGAGGAAAACTAGGGTAAGATGGGGCATTAAAATTACATTTCATGGGAAGATTTGGTTTAACAAAAAGTGGTCGTTGACGTGGTTGTTGTAGACGGAATGACTAGGTTATGGACTTGAATTCTTACTCTGCATCATAGGAAAGATATAGCCTCGTTGAGGGTTGTAGGTCATAGGGTGTGAAGCTTAGCTTGGATTCCCACCTCCAAACCATCTTCGTATTTCTGCTGCAAGCTATCCTCCGGTACATCATCAAGCATTCGAATCAATAGTAAGTTTTGCCAGAACCACTCTGTGTAGGTAGTAACTATATCTCCCTCCTTCCATGTAAGGGTCATCCATGCACGTCGAACATGTAAATGGTATTGAGGAGGAAGAAAAGAACCATTGACTTTATCTTGGAAAGCCTTCCATGTTGTTGGTCGCTTTGTACTGTGCCACAGGACATTCCACCAGAGTTGAGCTTTTCCTACTAAATAGTTAGTGGCAAATTTGACTTTTTCACTTTCAGCATATGTTTCATGAGTATAAAAATCATCAAACTATGATAGCCATGAAAGGATTAAAGGGCCATTATTATGGCCATCAAACCATAAAAACTGATAATTCTTAATGGAAATCTTGGAATGCCTGCCATCCAATTGGGCAGAGACAATAGCTTTGACCACCCTGGTAAGGTTGCCTTCATCAGTTTGCATCTTTTCAAGTACTTTGTCATGTTGTCGGATCTCATTTTGAGCATCTCATAGTTCGTGCCGTAGGAGCTCAAGTTGTTGCTCGAGTGTTACCTCGGGTAGAGGTGACTCGCCGAAATCCTCCATGTTGTTCGTAGGGTCCATGAGGATCTAGAGAACAAAATCCTCTTGCTAGATATGTAAAAACAATTTTTGAGATTGTTTGAGTTAAAATGTAAAAGGAATCGTTGTCCTTGGGAAATGAAAAAGTAAGAAAGAGATGAAAGTTGTGTTAAATATAAAAAAAAGAGAAGTAGAGTGACAACACAAAGAGATAGTGTAGTGGTAAAACACTTCCCTTGTGTGGGTGAGGTTGTGGGTTCGAATCCTCCCACCTTGGTGAATATAAAAATCCTTATTGCCACTCATAAATTAAAATTGGTTCGCATGTAGCCAACGGTCGCCAAGGGAGCCTTGGGTGACAAAGATGCCAAAGTAATGCCTTAGTTATGCCTTAAGTTATGCCTTAGTCGATGCCTAGGAGTAAGCCAAAGATGTAGATGTAGGTGTAAACATAGGTTCTCGTTCTCGAATAGAAATTGAAATAGGAACAAGAAACAGAAACGAAAATAGAAACAGAAACGGAAGTGGAAACATAAATCGGAATTAGAATCGAATTTGGAATCGGATCGCAAATAGAGAACAACAAAACAGAGAACAATCACCAAAACGAATAGAAACAGATCCCTCTATAGTGACACATGCAAGGCTCTGATACCACTCTTTTCATGATCTTTCTCACATGCACATAGAAGTTACAAATGCAGAAAACACACAGAAAAATAGAGATGCCAAAAGACGAGACCGAATGCAGTATTGGGTGCAATCTCCCCCCGTGCACTCTGTTTCAACAGTCCACAAAGTGCATGTATTTATAAGAATTTTTGATTATGTCAAAAAGAGTGGTTACATGAGAGCGGCTTCAAAAAGCATGCGTGAAACTAAAACTTGGTGACTTTTGTAGAAAGCCTTTGCTTTTAATATCAGAAATTGCGGTCTACAATGACCCTTATTCTAACCATTACTTTTCTAGCTATTTCTAACAATAGAACCTTCTATGCGGGTTTATTTACAAACTAAATTATAAATCGAATTTATTGATATCCGTCCTAAAGTCAGATTATTGATGTCCACCCTTTCACGCCTCTCACGCCCTCACCAACATTCAACTGCTATATAAAAAACACACCAAAACACATTAATACATTAATAAATTAACACTCCAACAATGCCTTGTTCAACATATTCCATAATTTATAACACCTAGAAGTTTAGGATGCTTATGAATTAAGTATCTAGTTCATAAGTAGTTCCTATAATTACATCGCCATGAGTTCTAGTGCACATTTAGAACAAAGAAGTTTATTTCACAAGAAGTATAGACTTTAGATTTGTGGAATAAAAAGGGTAAATCAAGTTTTATTAGAATGCCATAGTAGAAATAGTAAAAGAAAAAATGTGTAAGAACTTCCTAGATTTAGGAGTTGAGACATAGACTTTAAAGTTTCTAGTTTTCAAAGGAATCATATCTTGATTCTATAGTAGTTTAATATGGGCAGATGGGGTAGTTCCATATATCTATCTACCTTAGAATGAACAATAGAGATCTTAGAATGGGCAGATGGGGTAGTTCCATATATCTATCTACCTTAGAATGAACAATGGACTCATTTTCATTAAGGAAGCGTGGCAAGTCTATAGGCGAAGAACTTTAGAGTGGCCAAGATACAGAGAAGCACAAAGTTTGCGGAGAGAAAACAAAGCAAGTATGTGGGTCAAATACTCAAGAGTGGCCAAGATATACAGTAAGGCAAGGTTTGAATAGAGTAAACAAGGTAAGGCTAATAGTCTAAGTCCTTGGCAGGGAGAGGAACAAGGTTATATAGCAAGACACAGTTTACATTTATTAGAGAAGGCAAGGTTGTCTTCATTAGAGAGTGATTATACAACAATGCAAGGTCTACAAGTAAGAAATTTAGTTTCAAATGGAAGACAAGTTGCAAAGCTAGTTGATGCTTCTATTTATAGTGCATCATAGATTGTAACCAAGTAAAGTGATCAAGTTTGAGTATGAAGGGAGCTGACTACTGATTTGTTGAGAATCAGATCTCCAAGAGATGCGATTAGTAAATGCTACCAAGTTTTCTTAATTGATTGTAAGTTTATTTGTTTTCTATATTTTATGCATTCATCATGTAGTATGATGGATTCATGCAGTCATGGAGACTCTAGCTAGAATGCTTTAGCACTTTCAAAAAAATTGAGAGTAGAATTCTAAGAGTTATCCTTGAAAGAATTATAGAAAAGGGCTGATTAGAGCCAACTATTCACCTTTGCAGCACCATTTCTTCTAGTGAAGAAAAAAGACAGATCTTATAAGATGTGCATCAATTACCAAGCACTCAATAAGATTACTATCAGAAAAAAATATCCTATGCTCAGAATTGATGATCTTTTAGACGTTCTAGGTGGAGCCATTTTATTTAGTAAAATAGATTTTACAAGTGGCTACCATCAGATTAGAGTAAGAGATCATGATGTACATAAGACTCAATTAATCTAGAGACGAATTAGTTATTTCTTCTAAGGATAGAGTATACAGGGCACGTGACCTCAGCCCATGGGGTTCAGATGGATCCCATGAAAGTTTTAGTTATATTATTTTGGCCCACTCCTCGGGATGAGGGGCAGTTACGGTCATTTCTAGGACTTTCCAGTTTTTATCAAAAATTTATCTCTTCTTATTCATCAATAGCAGTGCCTATGACAAACTTGCTTCACAAAAAAGTTCTGTTTGCATTGAAGCAAGAGCAAAAAGATAGTTTTAGTGCCATAGGAACAATTTTGAGCCAAGATGGCAGGCCAATGCATGAAGAGGAGTTGTATGCAGTGGTGTACACACTTAAAGTCTAGAGACACTATCTTTATAGTGGAGACTTTAGGGTATACACATATCACCATACACTTAAGTATTTTTGTAGTTAGCCATACCTTCGAGGCAGCTAGGCTTGTTGGGATGAGCTCATGTAAGAGTTTCACATGGAAATATTGTATAGAAGAGCAAAGAGAATATAGTCGTTGATGCATTATCACGAACAATGTATCAAATGAGCTTTATAGTTCTAGAAAGCTCATTGCTTCAAGAGATAAAGGAAGCACAGGTGGAAGATCAACATCTGTTATAGATTATGAGAGCCATCAGTGATGAATCTATTTTAGAAGATGAGATAGTTCGAGCTATTTCTTCCCCTAGAGCAAACAAGTCCATGAATCCCAATGTTTCCATTACCTCATGCATGCCAAAGAAATGTCCTAGTGCTTCAGAGTTCTTAGCAAACGTCCAAGCAAATTTAAAAATAGCTAAAGCCAAGATGTAGCAAGCCTTTAATAGGGCTAAACAATATGCTGATAAGAAGAGATCTCCTAGATCCATTGAGGAACAAGATAGAGTCTTTCTTCAGGTACTAGCTAGATCTACTTCACTTTCCACAAGGAGGTGTAGTAAGCTATCACCAAGTTTTTGTGGACCTTGAAAGATAGTTAGAAATCTAAGTGAAGTTGCATACCAATTAGAGCTTCCTTCAGATTGTAGAGCTCATCCAGTGTTTTATGTTAGTAAACTTCAAAAGTACATTTCTAGGGAGGATGATCTAATAGAAGGTATTGTTTCTTTGCAAGAAAGTAATAGCATGGATCATTCTCTAGACAGGATACTAGATCAAAGATAGAAGCAATTCCAGAATCGTGTCATCCAGGAGTGTCTAGTAGCCTAGAGAGGATTAGAACTTATTGAATCTACTTGGGAATCAGAAGCTCTGGTTCGCAAGTAATTTCCCTCATTGATCATTAAGGAAAATGATCTTTAGTGTTAGACATTGATCCATAGGGATCATTGATCCACAAGGATCATTGATCCATAGGAATCAGTCCATATGATCCACAGGGATCAGTCCATATGAACCATAGGGATCATTGATCCACATGGATCACTCCATATGATCCACAGGGATCAGTTCATGTGTGTGAGTGATAAGGGGTAGCTAGCAAAGGTCCCAAGCTAGGGAGATACCTTAAGGTACGTAGGTAGTAATGGGAAGTACTTGGGTAGTAATGGGAATAAGTGTTGCATGAGGCCACATGTTCACACTAGACTATTCGAGATCGTTAATATTTTTAGAGTACATCATTGCTATTCTTAGAGTACAAGAGGGAATATATGGATGGGAGAAGAGTCACATACACATCATTCAAGCAGTTTCCTACATCTCTCATCGAGGGAAGCTAAGTATAGAGGCTTAGCACAAGTCCCATGTGAGCTTATTGGGATCAAGTAGTTGTTTGTTGATCTTGATTTGCAGGTTAAGCAAGTACCTATTTTTTGTGACAACATAAGTAGCATATGCTTGGCTCTAAATCCGGTGTTTCATGCAAGGCTGAAGCATATAGAAGTGCATTATCACTTCATTAGAGAGAAGATCATGCAAAAAGATGTCAAGGTGGAGAATTTCAATTAAAGGACCAATATGTAGATATGTTTACCAAAGCTTTGGATGGAGTAAATCTCAACACTTGAAGGCATGCATTGGAATGAAGGACCTAGGCATTGAGACTTGAGGGGGAGTGTTGAAAATCAAGTCTCAATCATGCAAAAGGTCTCAAACATGAGTTTTGCAAGTGGCCCAAGAAAAAAGGAGGATCCAAAGTCATAGAAGCAAGTTAGAATGTGAACCAAAACTCAATCAAATTCAAATCTCATCAATCACCCACCAAAAAGTACACCTACACTGATTGGTGGGTCGTTAGCTAGATTGTAAGAAAAGTAAAATTCTATATAAGCACCATCCCACCTTTGTTTCTTATGTTGTATGCATTCCAAGAGTTTACCACTTAGTTTAGTGAAGTCATAAACTCCAGCAAAAAGCCCCCTTGCTTGCTTACTTCATTTTACATGATCTTGCTCCTTTCTATCTAGAGGTCTAGTTAGGCCTTTCCAAATCTAATTGTACTAGTTTTGAGAGCATTGTTTGCTCTCTCATCATACTCATTTTTATTGATTTTAGGCTTCATTTGGTCTCTCATATAGTTCCCTAAAATTTTCCAAAGTTTCAAGTGCTTTGAATGAGTGAGTTGTGAGAAATTACGAACTTTGTGAATGTATATCTCTGCACATAGGTAGAGAGTGTTGCAAATAGGTAGCCTATTTTGTAGAGGATGGTTCTCCTAGGTGGAATATCCATTTGGTATTGATTGAAAGCTTGTACTCTTATAATCTATTGTAAATCTACAAAGTTTCATTTTGAGTCTTTGTACAAGTGTAGAGGAAAGTGCAGAACAATGAACATATATCACTACTTGTGGACCTAGTGGAGGGAAGCCATCTTCCATTCTTGCATCGGGGTGTTAGAATCATCCCCCATTAATGGTATCAAAGTCATTTTGCAGGCTTGGAGAAATTTGTGGGCATCATATTTAAGACTTGAAGGGATAAGTACAACTCATTGAAGCACAAGAAGGACTTTTCAACGCAAGAAGGCATAAAAAAGGGGGCTACATCGATCGAGATGTCAACTAGTCAAAGATTATCAAGGGAGAAGATATCAAAAGGTAATATCCACACTTCTAAAGCATACAGAAACTTGAGCAAGACTTAGTGGAGCATATTAGAGCTTATTATGGCTGAGTATAATGCACAAATAGAAAACTTAGAGAAAGGCAATAATCAACCATGGAAATCTAGAGTTAGCAACTACCTTATGGGCAAAGGATTGTGGGGATTAGTGAGTGGCATGGAGCCAATGCCTCATGAACATGATCCACCATTTCAACTGTAGGTCAAGGCACTCAATGAATGGATAGAAAGGGATGGGAGAGTTATATTTAGTCTATTCCAACACATAAGCAATAGCATGATAGGGCATATACAAGACTTGGCCACATCCAAGAAGGCTTGTGAGAGCTTGAAGAGATTATACTCTTCATCAACCAAGGCTGGGAAGATTCAGCTCAAGAATGAGCTACATAATGTTAGGAAAGCACCAAGTACTAAATTAAATGAGTATATTTTGAAGGTTAAGGAGCTTATAGATGCCCTAGGTTCAATTGGGAGCCCAATTGAAAATGACTATCTTGTCATGCATACTCTCAATGGCTTGAGAGAGGATGAAAGATAGAATGCATTCAACACATCAGTTTATGTGAGGCATTCCCTACTAGAATTTGATCAATTAGTCACATTGATGGTGACCTAGGAGATGAACCAAGGAGGTTCACAATCAAAGGGTAGCCAAGCCCAAGTTTTCTATGCTTGTAGAGGCAAAGACAAAATAGGTGAACAAAACTCCCAAGGAAGAGGGAGAGGAAGGTCAAGCTCAAGCTCAAGCAACCAAAAAGGCACGAACCAATGCTATGGATCAAGAGGAAGAGGAAGGAGTAGAGGAAGGTGAGGAAGATTACGTAGAAGAGAAGCATCCAATGATGCTACAATTGTGGAAAACCAGGCCATTATGCAAGAGATTGTTGGTCCAAAGGAAGAGGCACTCCAGGATACAAAAGGAAGCAAGGTAATTATGCTAAAGCTTCAAAAAATTCAAAAAATGAGATCTTGCTTATGATATATCGGTCAAGTGAAAGAGCCAATTCAAATTTTACATGGTACATTCACAATGGTTGTAGCAAACATATGAGTTGCAATAAAGATGTTTTCTTTAATTTACATTCACCTATCACTCAAGGACATGTAGAGATAGGGGATGAAACTGAGCACAAGATTACACATGTGGGGGATGTTGCATTTAATGGATCTCAAAGCTCCAAGGTGTTGAAGGATATGTTGCATGTGCCAACCATCATAAATAACTTGGTTTCAGTACGTCCAATGATTGAAAGTGGTTATGAGGTGAGGTTCAATGATCAAGGATGTTTCTTTGAAGACCCCATGCAGGAATACAAGCTCATATCAAAAGGAAAGAAGCAAGGAAGACTCTTCAACATGGAGGTAAAACCATCAACCCCTCACACTACCTACTTATCAATTGGAAATAAACAGATTGTAGAGACCGACTTATGGCATAAATGAACTGGGCACATACAATTACAAGGGATGAACGACATGCAAAGGAATGGGTTGGTGAGTGGGCTACATGATCTTACATTTCAAAGTATGCACAATTTGTGCCATGCGTGACAATTAAGAAAACAAAGCTGATTTCCATTTAGGAAGGGAGCACACATGAGTAATGAATTGTTTAATCTCATACACATAGACATATGGGAACCTAGAAGGGATCCATCCATTGGAGTTAATATATATTTTGTCACATTTATAGATGATCATTTAAGTTCTGTTTGGATGTATTGCATGAAGTTAAAGTCGAAGGTGTTTTATCACTTCAACAGGTTCAAAACCCTAGTGGAGAAGGAGACAAGAAAGTATATAAAGACTCTTAGATCGGATGGAGGGGGAAAATATTTTTGAAATGAATTTTTAGATTTTTCTTACATTAGCATGGAATCAAAAGGCAATTCACTTGCAGGTATACACCTCAACAAAATGGGGTGGCAGAGAGGAAGAACGGATACATAACAGAAGTGGCTAGAAATTTTTTAAATGAAACTGATGTTCCTAACTTGTATTGGGCTAATGCATCAAATACAGCCATATAAATTATGAATAGGTGTCCAACCTTGGGAGTACATGGAGTTACACCTTATGAAGCTTTCTATGGTACAAAACCCTACCTTTCACATCTCAAAGTATGTGGTTGTGTGTGTTATGTTCACATACCTCAAGAATTGAGACACAAGTTAGACTCAAAGGTAGATACGTATATATTTCTTGAATATTCTTCAGAGCAAAAGGGTTTTAGATGCTAAAATACTTGCACCAAAGATTTTAAGGTGTCTAGGAATGTAATATTTGATGAGTTTCTACCTTGTTATGGTAGCAAATATGTGTTATAGGTTGATGATGCATATGAAGATGAGAAGAAGTTCAAAGAGCTACAACAAAATATGGAGAGGAGTTGTCCAACCACTTCAAGCACATAATAAGAGGAGAGTACTACATGAGCTTGACATGGAAAAATGAGGAATGAAGCTCATTCAACTGAAAGAAGTAGCAAAAGAAAATAGAACACAAATGAGGAAGACCATCAATGGGGGGACACGGACTCTACAAGTGAAGAAGATGTGGAGAAATTAGAAACTCCATGATTTAAAGCATCTAAACCAAGGAGGAGGAGATGCATACCACCTAATGGTGAGGTAAGGTCATCCAAATTGGTTAAATACCTTGTTCAAATGTTAATTGAATCATTCCTCACACCTTTTGCTCCATGACCTTCATCATGGAGATAAGATGAAGAGAGAATAAAGGAAAGAAAAGAAGGGAGGAAGGATGTGGAAATAAAGAGAGGAGAGAAGAAGAAAGGATTTTATCTCAACAGAAAGTAAAGGAAGATTAAGAGGATGAAGAGAAGATGAAGAAGAGGTATATAAGAAGGAAGAAAAGTTCTAAGGTAAGGGGAAATGAGGACTTGAAGGATGATCATCCAAGAGTAAAGCTAAAACAAAACAAATGGGCATTTTTCGAGACCTCTGATGGTATCATAAGTTACTCAATTTTTTTGTGATTTATTGTTCATATGTTTTGTTTGAGTCTAAAGAGCAGGGCATAATTCAATCTTGGAGAAAAACTTATCCATGAGCCTTTGGTGGACTTGCAAGGTGACATATCCAAACATTGTTCCTAGTTGATGTACTTCTATTACCTTTCCAAATTTAGACATGTACTATTGTGTCCTTTGAGTGGAAAGGTTTGGTTTTTTCTAGCTCCTTCTGAAGCCCTTTTCATAGGCTTCCAAAGATTTATTGCCTACTAGAAATGGAGAACATTTTTATTGTTTGGCAAAAGAAATAGTATTCAAAATCCATCTATTAAAAGTTGGAGAGGTGATGTTAGAAACTTCTTCAAGGACATTACCCCATGCAATCACTTCCAATTGTGACATAAAAGTTTTTTTCAACTTTCTACTTTCCACAAGGACATAAAATATTTTTGTTGTTTGAGGAAAGAGGACGTAAAAAGGAAGATTGATGGGCATGTAAAATGGTTTTCTTTCCTTCATGTTTTGTTAATCATGATGAGGGATGATTCTAACACTTGCTTTTAACACTCCTAGTCAAGTCTCAAAGCCTAGGTCTTTCATTCCAATGCATGCCTTGAAGTTTTGTAGCTACTCCATGAAAAGCTTTGTTAAACATATCTTCATATTGGCCATTTGTATTACCATGATCACCTTAAAATCCTTTGACACGATCTTCTCTCTAATAAAGTGGTAATGTCCTTTTATATGCTTTGACCTTGCATGGAACACCGGATTTTGAGTTAAGCATATGCTACTTATGTTATCACAAAGAATAGGTACTTGCTTAACATGTAAATGAAGATCAACAAACAACTTCTTTAGGCACACAAGCTCACATGAGACTTGTGCTAGGCCTCTATACTGATGATAAATCAAGTACATCTCAGTCCTATGCCCATCTGTTGAAGATGCCTATTGAGTTGCTCTCTTCCAAGTGCTTTAGTGAATATGTCAGCATAATTCGCCTCTGTTGGGAAATATTCTAGCTCCACAATTTCATCTTCAATTAGCTCACGAATGTAATGGTACTGTACTTCTATGTGCTTGGTGTGAGCATGAGATACTGGGTTCTTTGCAATAGCCATACAACATTGCTTATCACACTTGAGTACAGTCGCCATATTTGATGGAAAGCCTAGATCTACAAGAATTCTTCTTAACCAGACTGCCTCACAAGAAGGAAAACAAGCTGCTTTGTACTCTGCTTCGAGGAGAGTGCGAGAGTTGGTTGCTTCCTACTTACCCAAGAAAATATTCTTGAACCAAGTGAGAAACAATATTTAGAAACTAATTTTCTAGAATCAAAATCTCCAGCCCAATCTCAATCACAATATCCTTGAAGTGTATCACATGTGGTGTAAAAAATACCAAAATCCAAGGTTCCTACAATGTACCTTAGAATTTGCATTCTAGCATTCCAGTGACTCTCATTAGGTTTGTTGGAAAACCTGCTTAACACTCCAATTGCATAGCAAATGTCTGGTCTAGTGTTGCACAGAAAAATAAGACTTCCAACAAGCTACCTATACTTCTTAGCATCTACATCGGGCATGTTATCATCCATAGATAGCTTATGATTTACCTCCATAGGTGTGCTAGTTGATTTGCAATCCATCATTCCAAATGCCTTGAGATTTTCTTTGGAATATTTTTGTTGTGAGATGAAAATGCCATCCTTCCTTTGCCATACTTCAGTTCCTAGACAAGAATGGAGTAGACCTAAGTCTGCCATTTTGAACTCAATTCCCAAGCTGATCCACGTTTGATTGATGACTTCCTAATGATCTCTTGTGATGATCAAATCATCTACATATACAATGACAACAACTAGCTTGCTATCCATTTTCATTACATACAAGTTAGCATCATAAGTACTTCTTTCAAAACCCATATTTTTGAAAAAATTATCTATCCATTGGTACCAAGCCTGTGGAGCTTGCTTAAGTCCATACAAAGCTTTCTTGAACCTGCAAACTTTATTTTCTAAATTAGGCACCTCAGAAACCTGGTGGTTGAGATACATATACCTCCTCCTTGAGGTGACCATTCAAAAATGCAGATTTGACATCCATCTGGAAAATAGGCTAGGCCTTTTGTGCAGCTACTGCAAGTATCGTCCGAATAGTTGTCATGTGTGTTGTTGGTGCAAAAGCTTCTTGAACATCAAATCCTTTGATCTGTGAAAAACCCTATGCAACTAATCTTGCCTTATACTTCTCTAATGTTCCATCTGCTCTATACTTAGCTTTCCAAATCTATATAGTACTTATTACCTTCTTCTTTGGCGGCATGTTGACTAGATCCCATGTATCATTTTTTAGCATACTATCATACTCAGACTGCATTGCTGCTCTCCAACCTGGATCATCAAGGGCTTCTTCAATGGTAGTAGGTTCCTTTATCGAGCCCATGATATTTGCCATTAGATCCATGTTAACAATGTGTTCTGAGGCTCTTCTTTGCTCCTCTATTCTCTTTGATCTTTGTAATCCATCGGAGGATGATTCAGGTACATCGACATGTGGATTGTGATCATCAAAGAGCTTTTGTGCCCACTTCGGTAGTGTCTTACACTGTGCAGCTACAATTGGTTGGCTTTTTATTGAGGAAATTTCTCCATCAGATGTTTCCTCCTCCTCAACTTTAACTTGTCTTTTGATAGGCACACGGTGAGATATTCTCCATTTGATGAGAAAGTAGATTTACCTTTATCTTCTACTAAGTGTGGTCATTCATCAAACACCACATCTCGGTTGGCAAGAATCTTCCTTGCTATAGGATCCCACATCCTGTATGCTTTAGAATCTTCATTATATCCTAGGAAGACACACTTTTTGCTTTTTGAATCCAACTTTGATCTTGTTGAATCAGGAATATGTGCATAATAGAAATAAACAAAAAATTCTAAAATGCAAAACTGAAGGATTTTTACCAGAATATGCTTCTTGAGGAGTCATCCCCTTCATTGCTTTTGTGTAGCTTCAATTGAGGATGTAGATTGCTATATTGACTGCTTCTGCCTAGAATGAATCAGGCATGTCTTGAGCCTTTAACATACAACGAGCCATTTCAACTACTGTCCTGTTCCTACGCTCAACAACGCCATTTTGTTGAGGTGTATGAGCTGTGGTAAGTTGCCTTTTTACACCATGCTCCTTACAATAATTAATGAATTATGTTGACAAGAATTCACCTCCTCTATCTGTTCTGAATTTCTTTAGTTTCCTTCTTGATTCATTTTCCACATACTTATGCCATGTTTTAATTTTTTCAAAAGCATCAGCCTTCTCTTGAATGAAATAAACCCACATCTTTCTACTATAATCATCGACTAACAACAAAAAGTAGAAAAATCCTCCTAAAGCAGGTGTAGACATTTTACCACAGAGATCAGCATGTACCAAATCTAGAGGAGCTTGAGATCGATTGTTGGTCTCTCTTGGAAATGCCTGTCGTTGTTGCTTGCCCATCATACAAGCTTCACAAGGTTCCTGCAACTCTGAAAATGCAGGCAAATTAGCAACCATCCCTGTTCTTTGCACCTCCTTCAAAATTGCAAATCGGAGATGCCAAAGTCATTGGTGCCATAACCTGCTTACATCTTTATCTTCTGTAGTAGTTAAAGCACTTAACTCATACAAGTTATCCCGTCTTATGCCTTTACCTACAACATTACCTTATGAATCCATGATTTTTGCACCACTCTTATTGAAGTGAACTTCAAGTCCACGATTTGTTATTGCAAAAACTGACAACAAATTTCTTTTAAGTGTAGGTACATAGAGAACATTGGATAACTTTTTCTCAACACCTGGAGAATTCGATAAAAGAGATGGTTCCAGTCCCTTTAGCTGGACACTTGGAGTCATTTCCCACCACTACATTGATGGATTCCCGTAGAGGCACTAGGGAACTATACCAATCCTTTTTACTGGTCATATGGCGAGAAGCTCCACTATCTAAAATCCATGGTTCATCAACATGAACTTGAGCAAATGAGCATACCTCTTCAATAGCTACCCAAAGTTCCAGCTCTGTGTTGTTTGCAAACTCTTTGTTCTTCCACGATGATTTTACAATCCCATTCCATTCATCAACTTGCTTCTTTCTGCAATCCTTGATGGCATGGCCTTTCTTTTCACAATAGAAGCAACTTCTTGTGAACTTTTTCTTCTTTGGCTTCTCCTTTGATCCATCAAAAGAGCCTTTACCTTTTGCATTTGCTAAGAATGCAGCATCACTTGTACTTTGCCGATTCTTCAACCGCATCTCTTCTTCTAAAAGCATAGCATAAAACTCTTCAAGTGTAAGGGGAGTTGGTCTTACCTGAGTGTTAAGGGCTATTACTAATCCATCATACTTTGCTGGAAGAACACGTACACATCTTCAAGCCAACTATTCTGGTGTTATAACAACACCAACTGCAGCCAATTGATCTTGAAGATGTTTTATCCGTTTGATAAAATCTTTAGCCTTTTTAGCAAAATGCTTTTCATTTGCCAATTGATTTTCTAAATTCTCTATCCTAGTGTGGTTCTTGGTCTCATATTGACAAGCCAATATGCTCCAAGCCTCATGTGCTTTAGTAGTATGATGAACTAAAATAAGCACAGAATCACTTACACTAGTGACAATTGCACATAATGCATCAGCATTCTGCCTCTTCCAAACTCGTAGGAGATCTAGATCTAGCTAAATCATCAATCTTGAATTTGCTGGATCTTCAACTGGTATAGGCTTAGGATCTAATCCCATCGGTCCCATGACAGTGTCAAGGGATTCATAGGAGTCCAAAATTGTAGAAATTTTGAACATCGAGAGTGCATAGTTGGTTCCATCTAGCTTCCCCTTAGTGAATGCAGGTGGGAAAATTCGAATAGCTCCATCATTAACATTAGTTGAAGCACCAAGACCAGTGTTTGACAGGTAATCACTCGAATAATCTACTGATATTCTAGTCTGCTAGTAGGCTAAAATAGTGATACTTCTCAAGCTATTCGAACCTTACAGCTCTGATACCATGTAAGACAATAGTTACACAATATAACATAGGAGCAATAGCAGAGAAGATAATAGATATAGGATAATCTTGACAATTTTCTACTAGCAACAAGTACAAAGATGATGGCATTGTCCACCCGTGTGCTCTCAAGGTAGAGCTTAAATGGTGATCTAGACAACTCTAGATATGGAGATACAAGGTAGAGGTACTCAATTCGATGTCTTAGGTAGTGCAGAAGTCCTGTATATATAGGATCATGGCTGGCCCTCCATGGACAGCTATACATGGGAGGTAGAGCATGGGTGGCCACTACCTGCGTAATTTCCATAGAAAGCTTAGGCCGGTTGAAATCACCTAACAAATATAAATGATTTTTGGCTATGGTAGGGAATATTCTCTTTATCGTCGCACCGGGGGCACTGCCCCCGGACCCCCACCAAGGGGCCTGCTAGCCCGCAGGGACCCCCTAGCTAGGGGGCCCACTGGCCCCCTTGGATCCCTAGTCGGGGCTGCTCATCGCTGCCCTGGACCCCACAATTGGGGACCCTGGTAACTCCCTTTCCTTACAATACCTTACATGGTCCAATATGACCTTCATCCAACATGCAAGTTGGGATTCCCATCAATTGGGTAATGCATGCTTGGCTTCTCCTCATAATGGGGGCCTTACAAAATGTGCATACAATCATGAGGGGTAGACATTGATCATATACTAACACTTATTGTATCCACATTTTACCAAGGAGTCCACAAGTCTTTGAATCCAATCCCTTGGGGCTTGCTTGAGTCCACAAAGAGCCTTCTTAAGCCTACATACATGATGTGGAAACCACTCATCTTCAAAGCTTTGGGGCTGCTCCATAAAGACTATCTCTTCAAGTTCTCCATTTAGGAAAGCATTCTTTACATCCAATTGGTAGGGCTTCCAAATTTTTGAGCTGCAATTGCAATAAAACTCCTTATGGTAGACATTGTAGCTACTAGAGTGAATGTTTCCTCACATTCTATGCTATAGGCTTGAGAAAAACCTTGGCAACCAACCTTGCTTCATACCTAGAGATGCTCCCATCTGCTTTGCTCTTTACCTTGTACTTCCATTTGTTTCCAATGACTTTCATGTCCTTTGTTCTTGACAAAAATGACCAAGGATCAATTTCTTCAAGTGCCTTCACTTTCTCCTTCATGGCTTCAATGCATTTCCTACGTTTATTTGCCTCTTCAAAAGAGTTAGGGTCTTCACAAGCTATAACTTGACTCATGTTAGGCATAGTGTCTTGGGATGAATGAATCATAAATTAACTTTTGAACAAGGTATTTAACCATATTGGATGACTCTGCCTTGCCCTTAGGTGGTAGGAAATTCCTCCTCCTTGGTGTAGATGCTTTAAGTAATAAATTATATCTATGATCTAAGGGTGCAATAGGTTCAGATAGATCTCAAATCAGACACCATTGCATCACTCATGTCTATGGCCAAAGATCTCAAAAATAGACAAGAACTTCACGTGCTCTCTTAAACAAGTGATCCACTTAGCCTAGTGGTTAAGTCTCAAGGTTGTGAGGTAGCATGTTTTAGGTTCAAATCCCATGGGGAGGATGGGTTGAGAGTTTTACCCAAAGAGCTCTAGGGCCTTCTAACTCAAGTTAAGATTAGTTAACTTGAGTCCAAGGAGACTTAACTCTAGCGGCGGATACATCAACCACTACTGGACTCTAGTGGAAGGTACTAAAGCAGTGGTTTAGATCACTTCAACCACTAATAGGCTCTAGTGTAAGATATTAAAGAAATGGTGGAGATTGCACATGCACTTGTGGACTTTAGTTACATTTGTGATCCTCATTGATTTGAGCAGCTATATATAGAGGCATATGATTGGGAGGAAAAGGAGGCACATCTCTCTATGTGGTTGTCATAATGCTTCATTAGTATCAGAGCAATGAATTAGCATACACACTTATTAGGTAGAAGGATACTATTTGATATCCAAAATTTTATCTTAAATGATGGGAGATCATCCTATTCGTTTCCACATGAGAGAAGATCATTGAATCTTCATTAGAGTCTCATAGATCATTTTATGGAGACTAAGGGGAACATATGATAAGAGCTAGAAGAGTGAGTAAGTTAACTCTATAATTAGTGAAGGTATAAAGAACCTTCAAAGAGAGTCTCGTAGAACTACAAACTATGGGGTGTTGAGGGAAATACCCATATGGAGTCGTATTTTGATTTCCTTGAAGGTGATGTAGTCAATTGACATTAGAGCTAGCTATTCTAGATGGCATAGCCTAGATGGAAACCACTTAGAGTGTCTCGAATCACTTATAGGTTTCACAAAGAGCATTGGTACATGCTCACAGGTCTCACTTAGGCCTTAGTATTGACCTTATCTCACTTATGAGCAATGGATTCCACTGATAGAGGAAGTTAGATAGGATGCCATAAAGTAAGGGAATCTAGTAAATACCTATATTGGTACTTAAGAAATAGCTCGACTTGTTCGGTTGATGATCTTTCTATCATAACCAACCTAGTCTAGTTATACCATATGGGATTCATGAGAATCCATCAGAGATGATATTTGAGGATTCCATATCTGTTATGGGAACTAAGTTTATGATATGCTTAGTAATTTTTGTGCTTCCATGGATTGGAGACAAGAACCATAGTTACAGGATAATGGGAGTCAATGATATAAAATCCATATAATTTTGTGCATGAAGGTATAGAGTAGAGACACCACAACATCATTCACATGAAGGCTTAGATGTGTCATTCATGAATCAAAGATTTCTAGCTATTAGAGGTCTATGAAGTTCACAGATATTTATTTATAGATATATCTTTCAGTCAACTTTGGTCTTTCTTAAAGGTCACAAGTTTGGCTTTAGTTCTTAATTTTTCTTTTCATATATATTTTCTTATTATTTGCCCTTTCCATTGGAAAATATGATGCCATGAACTAGGATGCCTATTAGTGATAGTGTAGAAAGCCCTTGAGTGTTTTTTGGGGATCTATGGAACTCTAGAAAAGAAAATGTATAGAACTAAAGCTTTTCTACACAAAGATGGATGGAGCATAACTCACGTACAACCTCGATAGTATGTTTTCCATTTGATGAATAACCTTGAATATCTTTTGGCTAGGGGATCAACAAAAACTTAGTAAACTCTAGGGATATTCAAAGCTGGTAATAAATTTCATTTATAAAGTTGTTACTATTAGTGTCCACATGAAAGTACAAATGTCCATCAGATACTTTTGCATATGTTTTTTGATAAAACATATAGTGGTCTGCTTAGCCACATACTATAAATTTGACTACATGTATACAACCTAGGAAATGTGTGGTCAGTTCTCTATGTATTGTGTATTCTATAGGTCTACACAAAGTACTATACGTGTCATCTAGAGCTCTCTTTTCTATTGTGATAACATTTTTGTGCAACTTTCACAGTACATTTTTGTGTAGCTTAGGGGAATCTACTATGGTGCATCTTCATCATAGCTCTTCATTGATATTAGAGCATGTCATAGCAAAAGATTCTCACAATTGTTCAAGAAAATCAAGCACCATTGATTCTCGACATTTGTGGCTTGTGGTGGCTTCCTCCAAGGCTTACAACTAAGGGAGAGACCAATGCACAGACATTGGCATACTTTTCCATCTGATTCACCATTGCTCTCCTTGGCTAAATGCAAAGAAGGACTTCAACAATCACTCGTACTTCTCGAGAGGTCACACATTATACTAGTGTTCCCCTCAAGGCTCCCTTAACTAGTAGGTTTCCCTACCACTAAGCCCTAGTTGCTTGATGATTGTATGAGCAAACATACTTCAAGGTAGCATTGTTTTAAAGCCTTCAATGTTTCTTTTAAGATCTCTACATCAATTTTATAAGAGTTTCTTTGGGTGCAAAGTTGGGGAAAATTAGAGGCTGATTTTTTAGTTCTAGGACAATTTCTACTACACAAGTGGAAACATTGGTCATAAGATAAGGCACTTGAGGTTGTGTTTCTCTGGAATTGTACATTTAGCTTTATTTTAAAATGTTTAGCTCTTGAGTCTTGTTAGATGTTTTTTGGAAGGCTTTCGGTTATGGTGGAAGCTCCCACTACATGTTTTTGCAAGTTTTTGGGTCAAAATAATTGAGTTGATAGACACTTGGAGGTGTTATTGGCTAATGTTTCAACTATGAATTAAGCATTTTTGTTTCATTTTATTGAGTATGCTAAGCACATACACTCTATGTATGCTTCTATGGATACCTCTTATGTATGCCCATGTGGTAATTGATATAACAGTTACCTTTTTGCACATTAAAGCCTTTGATGTTGATAAAGACGATTGTAGTGAGATTTTCGTAACTCCAAGACACCGAGATGTGAGGATCTCTTCGGTGATCTAGGTGAAAGACTTACCCAACCTTTGCATAGGAAACACATGCTAGTTGTTCATATGTGCTCGAGAAGCCTGGTTGGCTTCTTTTAGTTAAGTTGTTATGTGAATTGGAGTCAATGATTCATTATGCAATTTTACATGGCAATACTCACAGTTATATGAGTTTTCTATATTTCTCATATTTTCAATTTGTAAAGGATAATGTAGGAAAACTTTTCTAGATTCTAGATTTTCAACTATACACTTCGACTTTATTCCTTGAGACACTAGTGCGAGCACATACATTCTCACATAATCTCTTTGGCCGGTCATTGCTATTCATTGATCCATTTTTTTGGGGATTCTCTACCAAAATTCTCCCTAAAATTGATAGTTGGTCACCTTTTTTGAGCCTTAGTGGTGTTTGGACTATTCTATCTCCATTATCATTGTAGTCGATTCTTTATCATCATGCTATTAGAGATGCTAGTCACATCTCGAGGATTAGGTTCTAGTGCCAATGTTCTTATAAGGAGATATAACTTGCAAGGAAAAGACCATTTAGAGATCCCTAGAGAATGAGGCTCGAGTATCGATGTTCTTGAACGGAGCTATAAATTGCAAGGAGAAGAAAATTTTGAGATCCCCAAATTTCATGTAAAAAACTTTGATCTATGAAATAATCAGATTAAACATGTGTTGATTCAAAGGAGGTAGTGGAGGCTAATAAATGAAATCTCAAATAATCTTGCTGATTGGGATGAGTTGGATGAAATGTCTAGTTCTACCATTGAACTACACCATGTAGATAATGTTTACTTTACAATATTGAACTATGAAAGTGTAGAGGATCCCTGGAAGAAGTTATGCAACACTTATAACAATGAAATGACATCAAATAAAGTTTATCTGATAAGAAATTTAAATGACCTTTGCATGAAGGACATAGATAATTTTGTTGGTCATCTAAATGAGTTCGATGCTATACTTTCTAAGTTAGAGGCTCAGAAAATGGAGATGGATAATGAAATGAAAGTAGTTTTAGAGCTATGCACCTTGTCATCATCATGGGATACATTTCGTGTAGTTCTTATCAATAGTGTATCTGATGGTAAACTACTCTACGATGACATATGTGGAGAACTCTTGAAAGAAGAGATCCATAGAAGTTCTATGGTTGGCACTCAGAGTGGATATGCATATATTGTTTGTGATTCTTACCAAGGAAAGAAGTAGTAACATGACACTAGCAAGAACAAGGAAAAGAATGGTTAATGAAATAAGAGTAGAAGTAGATGAGGAAGAGGGATATCTAGTGCCATTATCATGATAAGAAAGGACATATGAAGAAAGACTTCTATGCATTAAATAATTGTAAGGTAAAGGACATCATGTTAATGGGCATGTTAATAGTTATTGATTCCACGTTTGCTTAACCTACAAATACATAACAAATTAATGCTATTTTTGATGATGCTAATGTGTCAAAACTTGAAAATATTTTTCCTTGTGAGGTGCTTGATACTGATTCTCTTTCACACATGCAAGTGATAGATTCTATTTCTTCTTTTCATCTGACACCACATAGAGAAGGGTTCTCTTATGCAAAAAAGCCTCTTGTACAGTGAGATTATTACCAATGTGATGCTGTTGAAAGTGGAAATGTGGTTGTGTAGTTCATGGATGTTTCACAATTTACTATACATAATGTATGCCATGTGTGTCAGATATCATGCGATTCGATGTCAGCTGGTCAACTTGATTACCTTGGTTACAAAATAGTTTTTAATGATCAATCCTTTTTCACATTGAAGGGAAATGTGGTTATTGCAAAAGGAAGAAAAGTTGGGTCATTTATCCTTTATTTGTAGAACATAAACAACACTTGTTAGCTGCCACTAAACAACCTATTGCTTGTACATGACATGGTTGTTTCAGCCACATATCACATAGTGGAATGGAGAAATCTTTCTTGTTCTAGCTACTTACTTGTGTTATCTTTCTCAAATTTTTCATTTTATGGACATTGTCAAAATAGAAAGAAAACTAGGAATGTACATAAAGCACAACTTGAATCTCAATTTAGTTTTCTGATCTTATTCACACAAATGTGTTTTTCCTATGCTCAAGAGGTCATTTGGTGTTTTTCTTTACTTTGTCACCATAGATGATGCTACTAGAAAAGTTTGTCTATATCCTAGGATGAAAAAGGATGAGGTGTTCACTAGTTTTAGAAAATGTCTTGCTTTAGTTGACACTAAAAAGGAGCTAAACTCAAGACTTTAAGTTTAGATAATGGAGGTGAGAATACCCCACATGAATTCGAACTCTCTTGTCTAAAATTCATAGAGAGTTTGTAGCTCCTTATACATGAGTATATGATTACATAGCTGAGAGGATCAATAGAAATATTTAGAATATAGTAGTTTCTATGTTTAGTCATGCAAACCTTTTAGAAGGCTTTTGGGGAGAAGTAGAGTTAACAATAGTTCATTTCACCTACTAATGACAAAAGTATGAAAGATTCACAAGTGTTAGAGATAGGGAGACCACCATATTATGATCATCTTTGAGTTTTTGGGTCTAAAATGTATGTTCATATACTCAAGAATCGTAGAGAAAAGCTCACCTATAAGTAGAAGAACTGCATTTTTTCTTGGATATGGTTAGGATGATCAATTTGGATATGGATAATGGAATCTTGAAATAGAGTCAATGATCAGAAGTAGTTATGTTATTTTGAATGATTCTAAGACGAACCAACAACCCATTAAGGAGCTTGAAGTGAAAAGAATGGTGTCTGAGGATATGAGTCCTCCAACTAGCATGCGTGAGAATGCTACACATAGGGATGTTCAAAAGAATTTCCAATTAGAATAGTCAACAAATGTTATTGTCTAGTGACCATTGGGATGTTATGAACATGTCTCACATCCACCTAATAGATATGATCCATGTTTAGATTTTTGTTTTATTTTGATAGATGTAGGTGATCCTTCTTGCTACAGAGAGCGTATGCAAACAAAGCATCATGTCAAATGGGAGCATTTCATGAAGAGTGAATTGGATTATCTGCACAAGAATGTCACACAGAATTTGGTACCTTTTCCAAAGCGTAGGAAAGATTTACCAAGTAAATGGGTATATAAGATTAAATTGATATCGGATATTGCTCTCCAAAGTGTAAAGCATGGCTAGTTACAAAGGGTTTTAAGCGACAACATGGTGTCAATTTCGAGGAAATCATCTCTCCAAAATTCAAGATGACTACAATCTACATGTTGCTTGGACTCATTGCAATGGAGGACCTAGAACTAGTCCAAATGGATGTGGAAATAGTTTTTTGGAATCGACATCTTACATATGAGATCTATATGGAACAACTATAGGTTTATGTAGTTTCTGGCAAGGGAAGTATAGTCTCTATGGTAAAGAAGAGCTTATGTGGACTTAAATAGTCCCTTAGACAATGGTACCAAAAGTTTAATGATTTTATTGAAGTCTAGAGGATATTATCAAAGAAAATAGGAGCATCTACTCTACACTAAGAGGTGGTGAGATGGTACCTTGATATGCTTTATATTTTGTGTTGATGATATGTTGATTTTGAGAAAGTCCTTTGATGACTTGTCATTTCACAAGAAGAAGCTGAGTGAGAAATTTGATATGAAAGATGCTAAACATATATGTGGCATGCATATTACTCATGATAGGAGTAAAAGATGCATATACCTATCTCAAAGTGAGTAGATATCCATAGTACTTCACACTTACAATATGCAGGATGGAGAGGCTTTGAGTACACCTACATATGTGAAATTGAGCTATGATTGTCCCAAATTAGATGAGGAAAAATTACTCATGACCAATGTTGCCTATCAATTTGTTGTTGGTAGTCTCATCTATGTTGTGGTAGCTACCACTTTAGAAATTGCATTTGAGTGGGAGTTGTGAATAGATATATGTCTAGCCTCGAGAAGAAGCAGTTGGAAGCAATCAAGTTATTTTGAGACATTTGAGTGGCACCATGGATGAGTTTCTCTTCTTGCATAGAGGAGAGACATCCATTATTGGTTATAGAGATTTGGCATATGTTTGTTGTGTAGACAATGAAAAGTCTAAATCAGGGTACATGTTTTACTTTTCTAGAGGTGCCATATCTTAGAGATCTTGTCTTCAAGAATGTACAATTGATTCCACTACAAAAGCAGAGTATGATGCAACTCATAAGGCATATAAGGAAGCATTTTAGCTTTCTTGCCTTGCTTGTGATATGGGTCTACTTTAACATGCACCTAGTTTTGTAACATGCCCATTAGGTAGGAGGTATAGTTTCTGTACTTACATTGATGTATCCTTTATCCTTATTTAGGTTTTCTTTCATAATTCATTTTAGTCGTATTGGACTTTAGTGGGGGATTGTTACCATTAGTCTTCATGTCAAATTCCAAATGGTTATGGGGTGTATATGTTCTTTAATAAAACATATAGTAGCATGTTTGTCAATAGACTATAACTTCGACTCCATGTGTAAAACCTACGAAATATGTGATCAGATCTCTATGTACTATGTAGTTTTGGTGTATTTTGGAGGTCTACGTGGAGTACCATACATGCGACTTGGAGCGTGGTTTTCTACTGTGAGAGCATCTTTGCGGATCTCTCTATAAGGGAAACATCATCATCAAACCACTTCAAAAACATGTAACATGAAAGCAAAAAATATAAGACAACTAGTTTTTATCCTTGTTTGATAGGATATAATTGAAAATTCCTAGTTGATAGTCTTCTTACTGGATGTAATACATTCGCCATGAACTGTGCTACCTTCCTCACCAAGGGGATTTCAAGGCTCGCTAACCTCTATATCTCCTCGTATTTGGTTTAATAGGTTTGATCAAATAGAACTATGAACGTTCCAGGGGAAAATTATCTAGTCAAATGACAGAATTACCTCTCCTATCAATGGATGCGAAAGCACATGTAAATATGAATTATATATATGGCGTAAGAGACATTATTGCCATCAGAAAGGGATAGAGCTCAAGAAATATTAATCCATTCTTCTATTAAAATGCTTGACTTATGTCCTTTATATTAGATATTAGTTTAGTTATGGTGAGTAAAACTTACAAATAAATTGCGTTGTTGGTGTCACCTGATGAGGGATCTCTTTAGATATTTTTTGCTCTACTTTAACAGATCCATCTAAGCCATCTCTCTCTCTCTCTTGTGTGTTCTATATGCTCATCCACAATTTGAAATCTTTAACACTTTCTCGAGGTCAATTATAATTCTCCTTCGTGTGTATGTTTTTCAATTCCTTCCATTATCAACCATATCATATGAATTTGTCTTTGGGCCATCACATTTGCATGGAGGGACATATACTTTTCGTACATATATTCTTTCCTCACTTTGTCCTCTTGAATGAAGGGGACTGGGTGTACAAGGACTATGCGCGTTTCATATGACCCTTGAAATCCAGAAAATTCTAAAACAAACAAAACGAAAATCAAGTACGAAAGGAACCACACACATCATGGACAAGAAAAGACAAATGAACTTTTTGGTAGCCGAACGCAAGATTTTAACATACTCAAATTTCATCATGCATGGTGTAGATAAATCAATAACTGATGCATGAGCTGTAATATGCGTTAATTTAAGGAACACATTCAATTTTATGATGGGACTATATGTCAAGTAAGCAAAATGCCGCAAGTTTGTTAACCATGCACCCAATGTTCACGATACCAAGGCCCCCACTATCCCTTTGGCTAGTTCAGATGGACCATTTGATTTTAGGCACCCCCTCTTGTTGTGGTCTCCCATCCAAAGGAAGTTTCTGCAAATACTTTCCAATTTGGATAGCTCTTGCTCTTTCGGTCTCCAAGAAGAGATGAAGTAAATGATCGATAGAATGAGGAACATGTTAATAACCATTACGCAACTCGTGAGATTGATTTGCATACCTCTCCAATATTTTAGGTTGCTTTTGAGTCTGCCTATGACCCAATTCCACCGCTCTTTCAATGAGATACCAAAGCTCAAGGGAATCCCAAGAAGCTGAAAAATTTGGCCTGGGGGAATGTTCTGATAGCCATGTTCAAAGAGAAGGTCAGGTTGGATCCCGAAAATAGCTCTAAAAGCAGTCTTTGAGTGGTTGATTTTGGATCCAGAGGCCTCATAGAAAGAATCCACACACCTCTAAAACATCTCTAGGCTAGTACAGTTGTTGTGGACAAACGCGTTCAGATCATTGACAAAAAGTCTCATGGTGATCTCGCCATGGTTACGGGGCAACAAGACACCTTTGATAATAACAACTTCCATTTGTTGTTCCACCATCCAGCTAAGTCCTTCCATGGTGATGGCAAAGAGAAGGGAAGCCAACGGGCACACTTATCTAATCAATCATTTTAATTTGATCACATTCAAAAGTTGGCCATTAACATTAATTTGAGTCAACACATTTCCCAATGGCATGGTGCAACAAGGAGACTTCATGGGACAAATTAGTCTTTAGAAACAAGAACACGTTGAGTTTGTGGCATTCCTGAATTAGAAGAATCTTGACATTTTGACTCTTTTGTTTTCCGCGATCTCAATTTTCCCAAAAGGATCGAATCTAGTGTGCTCCCTATGGAAGAGTTGGAATAAAGTCAAAAGCACCAAAAGCATCAATGAAGATTGGAAGTGGGTGGCCGGTATCAGATAGAATGACTCTATCTGGTTTCCGATCCATGGCATCAAGAACGTGGAATCTTGGAACATTCAAAGTGCCAAGAGACTCTCGAACAAAGGCTTCAAAAAATGCAAACATCTCTGGAAACAAGACCCCAACCAATGGATAAACTTCGAGGATATTGACCCTAGCATCAGCATTACCTATGAAGAATGGAATATTTTACAAAGCAAACATCTTGCCTGGGACCGCTCTAAAGTCCATCTCACCACTAGAAATAGGGGGGTGTAGCAATGCCCCCCATAAAAAAAAGCGGGTTTCGTTGCTTATGCGACGAAAGCGTTGCATAAGCGACAAAATTTTTTTTAATGAAAAAAAAGATGACCCATCACATAAGCGATGCAGAGTGTCGCTTATGTGACGCTCAAAATTACCATCGAAAATAGCATCGCTATCTAGCGACCCTCCTACGGACGTTGGCAAACTGCCTGCAACACTGGAGTGTCGCTCTGATATTTCAGAGTGTCGCATAAGCGACCCTATGGAATGTTAAAAAAATTCTTGATATCTCCCAACACATTTGTGCCTAGATTGAGACACGAGAGAGAGAGAGAGAGAGAGAGATAGAGATAGATAGATAGAGAAAGATAGAGAGAGCGAGAGAGAGAGAGAGAGGTAGAGATAGAGAGAGAGAGAGAGAGAGAGAGAGATCGAGCTACATGCACACACAACCTCAAGGCTAGAGATGGACAAGGATGCACAAAGGTACGCTCACACACACATACACATAGAGATTTATACACACATGTACGCATGCATACACACACACATATACACACATGGACACACATAGACACACATAGACACACACACACATACACATAGACACACACACATACACACACATACACACACATACACACACATACACACATACACACATAGACACACACACATACACGCATACATACACACTTTCACACATACACACATACACACATACATGCATACACAAATTTACACACACATACACATGCATACACACACATATACACACACACATACACACACATATACACACACATATACACACATTCACACACACACATACACACATACACACATACACACACACACAAACACACACATACACACATAGACACACATGCACATAGATACACACATAGACACACACACATACACACATAGACACACACACAGACACACACACACACATACACACATAGACACATACACACACACATACACAAATTTACACACACGTACACATGCATACACACATATATATATGCACATAGACACATACACACACATACACACACATACACACACATACACACAAACATACACACACATTTACACACACACATACACACATAGACACACACATACACACATAGACACACACACACACATGGACACACACACATACACACAAATACACACAAATACACACAAATACACACAAATACACACACATGTACACACAAAGACACATACACACACATACACACACATACACATGCATACACACACATATCTACACACACATACACACATAGGCACACACACACATAGACACACACACACATACACACACATACACACACATACACACACATACACACACATATACAAACATGGACACATACACACACATGCACACACATACACACAGATTTACACACACACATACACATGCATACACACACACACATATATACACACATAGACACACACATACACAAACACACACACATACACACATAGACACACACACATACACACACATACACACACATACACACACATACACACATCCACACACTCATACACACAAATTTAGACACACACACATACACATCCATACACACACACGCTATACACACATATACAAACACATGCACACATAGACACACATAGACACACATACACACACACATACACACAGACACATACACACACATACATAGATTCAGACACACACATACACATGCATACAGACACACATATATACACACATAGACACACACATACACACATAGACACACACACATACACACATAGGCACACTCACATACATACATAGACACATACACAGTTACACACAAACACACAAACACACATCCACACACATACACATGCATACACACATATATACACATACACATGTATATGCAAACATAGACACACACATACACACATAGGTACATACACATACATACACAAATAGACACATAGACACATACACACACATACACACACACATACACAGATTTACACACACACATACACATGCATACACACACATATATACACATACACACATATATACAGACATAGATGCATACACTTACACATAGACACACACAGATACATACATAGACACACACACATACACACATAGACATATACAGACACACACACACACATACACACACATATACACACAAAATTTACACACACATATACAATCATACACACACATATATACACACATAGACACACACACATACACACATAGACACACACACGTTGTCGTCGTGATTTGGATTCAAGCCTTGGACATCCAATTACAAACGTCAACTCAAAGCTTTGATAAAATGATTCTTACGAGCAAGTCGGTAAAGATGGATACCATCAACAGATCTGCTATCGGTGAAATCCATCTTTGTCTGAAGATATAATTGCATAGGAATGATTGATATATTGCATTCCCGTTTCTTTGCGGATGAATAGCATTAAATTCGTTGTTTGTTTGCATAAAGATTAAGAGTATCAAGAGAGCAATTATGCAGATTATTGATGTGAATTGGATACTACATCTGAGAGCATCAATGGTATATGTTCATTCACGTATTTGTTTATGTATGCATCAAGGTGCATTTGTACGTATGGAAATGCATGTGTATATATTTATTTATATAGGTATTTGTCTTTTCCTTTTTATGTATACGAAACATTATACATATACAATATAAGAGAAGAGAGAGCGTGAAACTTTTATAGATATAGGAAGGTCGCCATGTGGTATTTTTCTTTTTTCTGAAAAAGACATGCGGGCTTCGAAGGCATAATGCAATGTGGGGGGGACTTACAACAGATGGAGATATACCCTTCCTTTTTCTGTTTAGTATGTTCAACAGGTGGCAAAGAAAAAAAAGAAGCCAAGTGTGACGGGGAGAGGCGGCTCTTCGAAAAAGAAAACAGTCAGCCAATGATAGGGATAAGCAGGGATGTACTGGATTGAAGGAGATGTTCAGAAGCATTGATGTCGATAACAGTGGCACTCTCACTATGGAAGAACTTAAGGCAGACCTCGCAAAGCAGGAATTAGAGCTTGCGGAGTCTGAAGTTTTACAATTGATGGAAGCTACTGAAGTCGATGGTAGTGGAACTATCGATTACTTGGAATTTTTAACTGCCACTATGCATATGAAAAAGATGGACAATGATGATTATTTATATGCTACATTTAAGTTTTTCTGATAAGGACAATAGTGGTTATATCACCACAGGATGATAATTCTCCATTGAAAACGATAGATTTCGGACCGTCAGTCTTCTTCAAGCCAGGAGAAGTGTTCCGAGATGTTGTAGGAAGTGCCCATTCTCGTAGAGATATCATGAAGATACTAGTGTCCTGCCAAAGTACTTCAGCTCAGAATGGTCATTTGCACAATTTCGTTTACCTGAGAATTTGGTTTGGATGGAAGTTTTTAGAGCCAAATGGTTATTTCATGGCCAGATATGATCACCTATGCGAAAATCTAGCCATCTAATTTGTCAGCATGCTCTGAGATCTATGATGATCACATTTCTATCTTTGCAGTCATGCATGCTGATTTACTTATACTATCGGTTTCATACCATACAGAATATCATACATATAGAGAATGGGATAGGTGAAAGGTAGTCTGAGAGGTTGGAACTGAAGAGTGAAGAGGAGAAGTGGAGTGCATCATTTGAAATATAAAGAGCCAAGCTTTCAAACTCATCCACTTGACAAGTACCTGTGGAACTCAAAGATACAAAACTACACGATATACAGGAAGCTAGAACTATTGTCGTCACTTTAGGAAAAATGAGGCGACTGATCTTGGACTGGATGTTGATGCTGTGGAGGCAGATCGGCACCATCATAATTATTTACCAGAAGTAATCCATAAATGCTTATAGAGGTAATATAATTTGTCTTACCTGTATGCTTTAGAGATGGATCAAACTGGAATTCCGAGTATAATAATGATGTCCTTGGATCTTTAACGTGAGTATTCTTGTACTGCAAAAAAACATATTACTTTAGTTTGTTTCTAATGTTTTTGAGTTCCTTTATACATGTGCAAACCCCTATTCCAAGTGGAAGCAGTATTGTTGTTGTAATACCGATTTCTTTTGAGAGATGGAATGATTTCGTAACTTTGTTCACTGCAATGAAAGATGTTCGCAAATTCATCTTAACATAGTTAAGTTGGAAGTTATCTCCATGGTAGTTTTACTTGTGGCATTAGGCATAAAAGGAAAATCTATTGCATTTGTTATGGGCTGAGGCTAGCCTGCTAAAGTTTAGTGTGATCTTCCATGGTAGTTTTACTTGTGGCATTAGGCATAAAAGGAAAATCTATTGCATTTGTTATGGGCTGAGGCTAGCCTGCTAAAGTTTAGTGTGATCTTATATGACGAAGTCTTATAACAGTGCTGAATGTATGTTTACTTGCTTTTTGGAAACTTTAGCCACAAAATAATAAGTCACTAAGAACTGAACAGAGGAATCGTAACACTCACTCGCTTTAAACTTCATACTGCAGGTACCCCAGTTGCACCCCCTAAAGCAAACCGAAAGGAAACAAATCTAACTATGTTTGAATTGGATTCAGGTAATGTCTATCGATTGACTATTTTCCTCATTGCTAACGATGACAGGCTTCTAATCATGTTCTATTTTAGCATGTTTCATCTAAGTTGTGAAGGTATAAGGTTTGTTCAATTTTGAATGTAACTTGAACGAGAGATATTTATGAGCTCATATCATGGAGAGAATACATTATAATTAATTTAGGCATTAAATCTTGCATACCAAAGCTTGTAAACGAACTATTAGATGGCCTTTGTTTGTCTATTACCAAATGTGGGCTGACCAAGTCTTTCTTCGAGGTTTGAATGTGAAATGAGAAAGTAATGCAGGAATATAAGTATATGAAGAAACACTGAGAGGAAAAATTCAAGTGAGAGAGAGAGAACTTGTTTCCCATATGCACTTAAACTTCCGGATCTCTTGGTGTTGCTATTTTCCTCCCTCCTTGTCACAAACCTCGTGACATACCTGGTGAACCCGACGTGAAAGGAGGGGCTGAATAAAATATTGAGCTAGTGCATTGAAGAATTGAGTTACTATATGAAAATTAAGGAATCTAGCACTTCTGACATGGAAGATCTCCTCGCTCAATTCCTACGCTTTCAGGAAGAGGATATGCGTCAAAAAGCAATCCAATCATTTAATGACCGATTAATCAAGCGGTGCAGATTTTTCAATGGAAAGAACATATTTAGATTCTTTAAAGAGTATGAACTCGAGTCAAAGTACTTAGGTGTTAGTTTAGCTCCGATGACGGAAAAAGAACTATGCAAAAACTTTATCTATGTATCGGGATATAACATACGGGACCAAATAATGCAAATAAATCAAACGAGATGGTCTCGATACAAAGCGATACTCCTCAGGCAGTTTATGCTAGAGGACCTTGACAAAGTAACTCGTAGATCTTTCCTGAGGTGGGTTCATATACCCAAAAACTAGCCAATTCTCGACATCAAAGAAGAGTTTGAGCAACAATATGATGATCTTTCTGAGCATGATAAGAGGTGCATAAGTCATGAAAGGGTGTCATTGTTTCTTTAAACAATCGATGTTAAAGTCTGAGAAGAACTAATTCCGCTTCTACAAGATATAGACTCCGACTCAGGGCTCACAGAGGATTGGATGCTCGTCCATGAAGCTGTGAGGAGATATGTGAAGAAACAACAAACAATAGAAAAATCTCTAAATGATTGGGAAGCTGACATTTATGCAAATGAAGAAGATGCACAAATTCCATGCATTTCAAAAACTAAAAATAATTTGCAAATCTATAGAATAATAGAGACCCCAGTTGGGTATAAAGAAGATATGCATGGAATACACGTACATGTTTATGAAAAGGATCCCTATAAAGAACTGATACGCATAAATGATGCAATCTCTGAGGATCCATGGTACCAAGAGCCTGTAGAGACTTTGATTACATCTTCAAATACTGTATATGCACAAACTCCAAACATGGGAGGAGCAAAGGAATATGCAGAAGCTAAACAAAACAAAATCAAACCAATATCAAACATACAACAAAACAAAAATAAACAAAACACACCAAGAAAACAATATGAGGCTTCCTATAATCTGATAGACTCCTCACTGCTAAGGGATGATAATAAAACAAACAAAGAGGCAAGATATGATAATAACCAAGATTATTTAAGGATATCTACAGGAAGTCAAGGTGATCAGAAAGAGATTGCAAATGAAATAATTCAAAATAATCTAGTGAATCCATGTGAAGATCAAGCACAAGATGGTTTCTTAAATGACAAAACCAAGCAATACTTGAGGAACTATTTGATACCATCTAAGAGTGAAATATCTCTTCAAGCATATGATTCAAATATGAATTATGGCCAAATGACTCATTTGTATGAAGAGAATGCAAAGGAGCATGATGCTAATCAGGGGGCATGCAAATGATGAGTCCTCTAGAGAGTGATATGTATGCCGATGGTGAAAAGCATGATGCTAAGCCTACGGATAGTCTAGATAAAGATCAAGATTGTGAAAAACTCTTGAGTGATGCCACATTGAACGAGTCTTTAGAGGTACAAGTAAGTGATCTTGATCGTGGGAGTAAGAACGAGTTGTTGATTGGGCATGAGTATATGACATGTATGTGAGTGATGTCACACTCTGTGAAAAGATACATCTTGATGCAAATCGAGACTATGATGAGCTCACTTTATATGCTGAAGAAATGGACCATGAGAAGGAGAGTGCAGCATTCGTTGAAATGCATGAAAAATATGATATGGGTACATTACCTAATGAAGATGAAAAAGAAAAGATAAAATTAAATGGTTGCATTGATGAATCTCGAGTTGATTTGGATGTATATGTCGAGATCCTCACACATGATGAGATAGTCGAGCAAGAATCAATGGATGAAATGTATGATGAGTGTGGCAAGAGTACATCCTTTGAAGAGAATGAGCAAGAGATGATTGAGAGACATGAAGAATTCTATGATGGGATCTTGAATAAAGAAATTGAGTTGCCGTCAATTGTATATACTGGTGTTTATTAGCACTTGATGAGTGAGACACTTCGACTTCTGCTCTTGATCTCTCATCTGACCTAATCTTCAGACAGATTATGTCTTGAGAAAAGAGTTCTTATACTAGCCAGCTATCTATGTGTACGTGTATGTGTCGTTGGGCACTGCAATGAGCTAGTAGGCGGGCGGGACTACCTTGGTCGGGTGATCTAGGCCACGAGCTGATGCTAGTTGTGTCGTATGGCCTGACCTACATATTGTTACGTGCTCATATGGGTTGATAGGCGGGTGGAGTCACTCTAACCGGGTGGTCAGAGCCACGAGCTGACATTGATTTTGTATGAGGCCAACATTGTGCATCGTGCGCTATGCCGGGTTGGTAGATGGGTGGGCTAAACTTGGTCGGGTGGTCAGGTCCACGAGTCGCATCCGATTTCGGCATAGGCCGATATGTGTGGATAAATAAATAAAGATAAAAACAAAAATATAAAGGCTGAGCTGGGACAAAGAATTAAAATAAAGAAAAATAGAATAAAAATAAGAGAAAAATACGAAAAGGTCTGATGGAGGTTCAGATGATGGGAGATCAATAGGGAAGCTAGAAGCAAGTCTCATAAATCGAGTTAGTGAAGATTGGTATATGCAAATGCTTCGGATAGGCTACTAGATCTGACCGGGTCAAGTTAACGAGAGAGCTATGAAGTTTTTGATTTACTCATATGATTTCTAGTCTAAGTGCATTAGTGTATTCTGATATGTTGTATGGGATGCTTTTTTCTACCTTCTTCTCTTTATTTATGCCAAGTTTAATGAATATTCAGACTTCATGCATCCAATTAAATTTTTCTTTAAGTTATGTTTTTCTTGCCATGACTACTTGATGCTCGTTTGTGTTTATTGGTATGTATGCAGGTTGGTTGGCACATCCGGAGGATGCACATGTTCAGAGGGAGTGGATGTCGTCGTGATTTGGATTCAAGCCTTGGACATCCAATTACAAATGTCAACTCAAAGCTTTGATAAAATGATTCTTATGAGAAAGTCAGTAAAGATGGATACCATCAACATATCTGCTATCGGTGAAATCCATCTTTGTCTGAAGATATAATTGCATAGGAATGATTGATATATTGCATTCCCATTTCTTTGCGGATGAATAGCATTAAATTGGTTGTTTGTTTGCATAAAGATTAAGAGTATCAAGAGAGCAATTATGCAGATTATTGATGTGAATTGGATACCGCATCTGAGAGCATCAATGGTATATGTTCATTCACGTATTTGTTTATGTATGCATCAAGGTGCATTTGTACCTAAGGTATTTTTCTTTTCCTTTTTATATATATGAAACATTATACATATATAATATAAGAGAAGAGAGAGCGTGAAACTTTTATAGATATAGGAAGGTCGCCATGTGGTATTTTTCTTTTTGCTGAAAAAGACATGCGGGCTTCAAAGGCATAATGCAACGTGGGGGGGACTTACAACAGATGGAGATATACCCTTCCTTTTTTTTTAGTATGTTCAATAGGTGGCGAAGAAAAAAAAGAAGCCAGGTGTGATGGGGAGAGGCGGCTCTTCGGAAAAGAAAAAAGTCGGCTGATAATAGGGATGAGCAGAGATGTACTGGATTGAAGGAGATGTTCAGAAGCATTGATGTTGATAACAGTGGCACTCTCACTATGGAAGAACTTAAGGCAGGCCTCACAAAGTAGGGATCAGAGCTTGCGGAGTCTGATGTTTTACAATTGATGGAAGCCGCTAAAGTCGATGGTAGTGGAACTATCGACTACATGGAATTTTTAACTGCAACTGTGCATATGAACAAGATAGACAAAGATGATTATTTGTATGCTGCATTTGAGTTTTTCTGATAAGGACAATAGTGGGCATATCACCACAGGATGATAATTCTCCATTGAAAACGACAGATTTCGGACTGTCAGTCTTCTTCAAGCCAGGAGAAGTGTTTCGAGATGTTGTAGGAAGTGCCCATTGTCGTAGAGATATCATGAAGATACTAGTGTCTCCCAAAGTACTTCGGCTCAGAATGGTCATTTGCACAATCTCGTTTACCTGAGAATTTGGTTTGGATGGAAGTTTTTAGAGCCAAATGGTTATTTCAGTGCCAGATATGATCACCTATGCGAAAATCTAGCCATCTAATTTGTTAGCTTGCTGTGAGATCTATGATGATCACATTTCTATCTTTGCAGTCATGCATGGTGATTTACATATACTATCGGCTTCATACCATACAAAATATCATACATATAGAGAATGGGATAGGTGAAAGGTAGTTTGAGAGGTTGGAACTGAAGAGTGAAGAGGAGAAGTGGAGTGCATCATTTGAAATATAAAGAGCCAAAGCTTTCAAACTCATCCACTTGACAAGTACCTGTGGAACTCGAAGATACAAAACTACACGATGTACAGGAAGCTAGAACTGTTGTCGTCACTTTAGGAAAAATGAGGCGGCTGATCTTGGACTGGATGTTGATGCTGTGGAGGGAGATTGGCACCATCATAATTATTTACCAGAAGTAATCCATAAACGCTTATAGAGGTAATATAATTTGTCTTGCCTGTATGCTTTAGAGATGGATCAAACTCGAATTCCAAGTATAATAATGATGTCCCTCGATCTTTAACGTGAGTGTTGTAGAGCTAAGAAGAGCACAAGGCAGAGAAAAAGAAGGGCCCCAAATTTTTTCCGATTTGGACACTCTATTTTTGTATTATAACCATTCTTGTAACATATTTTCCATTGTAAATGCACTAGAGGAGTCCTCTAGATGCATACCCATGGAGATTAGTAGCTTACCCATGTAAATTAGTAAGGAAATTAGCCTTTTAGTGAATAAAGTGCCGGTCTCTTGTATGAAAGGACCATTTTTAGGGCACATGTATATAAGTCAATTTGTGACTCTTTGTAAAGACTTTTTGCCATTGTGAGAATGAAGAGCATAGAATTTCGAATTTGTGTCGTTTCCTCTCTGTATCATCTTCTTTGTGAGCTTGTATGCATGTGTGTTGCTTGAAAAGAGTGTTAGGAAGTGTTGTCTATCCATGAAAGTGTTTGTTTGCTATGGTTAACGTGTGTGTGAAGTGTAGGAAGTACTGAAGTGTAGGAAGATCATTCCTGCGACTCAGTATTTTGCTCATAACTTGAAGTAGATGTGTCAGAATTGAGTGAAAATACCACCACTGGATGCGTCTTCTTGAGAGCTTCGAAACGCATATGCTATTTGCTATATTCGAGGTTTGAAGCTGAAAGAAAAGCTCAATTTACTTTTGGCTGCTGCTCCAAGTATCGCGACACCATGACTAACAGTTGGAGCTTGTTTGGATTAGTCTTTGCCTTGTTTGCACTCTTTGGGAAGCTCATTTGCATTGATCGTCATTTGAATGCATGTCTTCATACACTCGGCTAGGTTTAGGTACTCATCGGATTGATAAATAAAGTGTGAATCCTCACTATATGCACTTGAGGGGGATCGAGGTATAGTCTCCTTCTCCGCAAGTCCCTAGGATTGTCCTTAGGTACACACGTTTTTGGCGCCGTTGCCAGGGAGTGTCGATCAAACTGAGGCATTCGTGTGATGGTAAGTAGCTCTAGCATTGAAGCGAGTAGAGGAGTTGTGAATTTTTCTTCTTTGGTAAGTCACACTCATCCGCACTTACTACTTCTCACTCTTGAGGTGTGTGTAGTGAGTTATTAGTCTAGGGAAGTGAGTGAGTGAGGTAGAGTAGGAGGAAGAAGGGAGTAGTTAGGAGGTTCAAGTAGCCATTAACCTTAGTCTTGTCAAGTCTTTGTAGATAGGAGACTTTTTCAAAAGGTATAAAAGCCAAAAAATTGTCATTTTTCAAGTCACTTGTCTCTAGAACAAGTATCGTGAGAGCAATTTGTCGAGTGTCGTGAGCTGAGACCAGGGTTTTTGAGCTTTGCAAAGCGAGCAAGAGGGATAAGAGAGTTGGGAAAAGCTTCCAAGGTGAGCACACTACTGAGTCTTTGCGCATAACTCCTTTTGAAATCAAGCTTTCATAAAAACGACCTGTGTCAAGTATCGTGAAAGTCATCCAGGGGTGAAGAAAGTTTATTTCTATGATACAGACTGAGGGGAGAGGGTAGATGAGCTTCAGAAACACTTGTATGCATGTAAAATCTAAAATTCCAGTCAAAAAATTGAAAAAGTGTCAAGTATCGTGTTCTCCCACGGTTGAGTATCGCGATACCTGAGTATCATGATCTCATGTGGTCGATTATCACGATACCTGGCCTTGTTGAATATGGTGTATCGTGAAACTCTCTTCGCGATACTTGTCAAGTGTCGGGTATCGTGGAACTGGGTTTGACGATACATGTGAAGTATCGAGTATCGTTGAGAATTTCTCACCATATTAGTTGGATATCGCTTATCGTGTATCGTGAAATTTAGATCACGATACTCATCGAGTATCGTGTATCGTGAGTCTCTGATCGCGATACTCGCCGGATATCGTGTATCGTGGAGGTAGCTCTCCCATACCTGGCTAATATCGAGTATCATTAGGAATTTCTCGTGATACTTGTGGATGATCGTGTATCATGGAAATTTTGTGGTGGAATATTGTGTGTCGTGTATCACAGATTTCAGATCACGATACCAGTCATGTATCATCTATCGTGCTTTTCCACGCGATATCTACCCAATATCGCGTACCGTGTTTATCCAAGTATCGTGTTTATCCAAGTATCATGTATCGTCTTGCTGAAGTATCGAGTATCATGGTACCTTTCTAGTGTGTCAGATATCGAGTATCGTGGTATACTCTTTTGGAGTGGGATATCGTGTATCGTGTTCCTCAGAGTAAGTTTCTGAGTCGCTCAAGTAATTTGATAAATTGGGACCACAGCAAGGAGCTTTGGAGGCTAGGAGTGGTTAAAACAAGAAGAGAACTTTTAAGTGAATGAACCTAAGGTCTGGGAGAACCCTAGGAAGCCGAAGAAGTGTAATCTCTTCAGTGGGAAGTGTAGCTGAACCCAGTAGCCATTCCCATTATTCTGACACCTCTAGTGAGTCAGAGGAAGAAATTCCCATGGCTTCAGAGGACATGCAAAATACCGTACCAATGATTGGCATGATGTCAATTATTGAGGGAGAATATCGGACATCTTTGAAATATGTGAACACCAACCAAAATGAGATACCTATCTACCTAGATGGTCTAAACTGATCAGTGGCTAGACTAAGGAAAGCTTCAGATGCTTACATAGTGCCTAGGGCAGCAGTTAAGTATGTAGGAGGATTTTATATGGACAAGAGAGACATCCAGTATGTTGTTACGGAACACCCTGAAAGTATCAAACAAGGGGAAGAAGATAATGCTCATAACCTTAATGCAGAGGGACATGAAGAACAAGTGACCACTCCTAGAGGGAGATCTACTGTTGTTAGGTTTTGGAGAGGAGACCTAGTTCCCCAAGATGACTCCTTAATGGATGTGTATTTGATCAATGGAATGGAGCACCTCCTTAGAGCCCACTCTTCATTATGGGAAGTAGCCCCTAACCCAGTTACTGTCTATGAATTACAAGATCCTAAATTTCCCTCCATCATCACATATTTGGACAAAAACCATAGGAGCTACTGGCCTCTAACAGAGTTAGAAAGAGCAGGGTTGAAATATCAGAACATTCCAGTGTTCCCTCCTAGGGATCAAGCTACTACTTCTCAGAACCCTCAAGGGACTTTTCAAGATCATTCATATCAGCATTCTAGACATACTCAACAAACACATATACCGGTTAGACCACATGTGCAGTTTGCTATGCCGGCCAATAATCCTAACTATCGACATCAACCACCTCTTGACCCAAGGAATGGAATTCCTGCCCTAGTCAGACCACCTGTAGTAAGAGGACCGGGTATACCCATAGGAAGACTAGTTTTCCCTGTAATGCCTAGACCACCTGAAGCAGGAAGAAAATTAAGGCCTATTCAAGTTGCCAAATGCATGAGAAACCATTATGATGGCTCTAGTGAACCTTACAATCATATAGCTGAATTCAAGCAAGTAATCAGAGCCGAACAAGTAGAAGATTTTTTGATCCAATATGAATCCTTTGGTCTAACTTTGACAGACACGGCTTTAGCTTGGTTCCAGCCATTAGACCCTAATAATTTTCAAAACATGGAACAAGTTTACCAAGAATTAATTGAAGAATTCACCAAATCTGGGATTAAAAATAACTCTTCCTCATTGATCCATAGTTTTAAGCAAGCTCCTACAGAATTAGTGAGATTGGCGGCAAGAAGATTCAAGCAGTATGTGGATAGATGTTCAGTGGAAGAGAGACCCACTCAAAACAAGATGGTGTCATTGTTTTTGGAAGGGTTAGTGAATGGATCATTAAGATCTCTGGTATATGTGAAAAGAGTTCAAACTTTGCAAGAATGTATGAAAGAATGTATCGACCTAGAGGACAATCTAGCGGAAGACCTAAAAATACCTCAAGGTAGTGTGAAAAGTGAAGATTCTGCCAGCAGCACATCAAACCCTAAGAACAATGTAGAGGAAATAGCCGACTTAGTAGCAAAGAAACTGAACGTTCAAGGACAGAGGAGCTATCCCAACAACCCATTGAGAGTGCCCATGCTTAGAAGATGTATGCATTGTGGTGGAGATCATCCCTCCCATTTGTGCACTAGGGGAGTAGTCGCACCACCTGCTTATGCTTACAATAGACCACCTATTCCGAGCCCTCTACAATATTGCAGCATAGAACAAAAGTACACATACCATAGTACAAAAAATTGTCCTTACAATCGGCAATCAAGACCAGTACAATTGCTCATGAGACCTTATGGATACCCTCAGAGAGATCAAGGAGGAGAAGCCTTTAGATATCCCACATATCAGGAGCAGGCACCATTACCACGACCTTATGCTTATCAAAATTACACTCAACCACAACCGGTGTTAGGGCAAAAACCACCCCATCCTCAGAATGTTGTCCCAGTGAAAATGGCTCAACCTGAAGAAAACTTAGAGAGAGCAATAGTTCCAGCCACACCTTTGACTAGTAATGAACCATATGACTCATCCTATGACCACAGTCAAGGAAACTATCCCAATTATGAGAGCTCTATGATAAAATATGGACAAATGTACGAACCATATGCATATGGCATGGAAGCACCAAATAATTCTTACGGATATGAGTAGGATTACGTGTCATTGATGTACACAGCTCCCAGAGCACCCATACCCTCCCGACCTATGAATAGACCACCTGTGCCTAGAGGACCATGTTATAGATGCGGAGGTGATCATTATATCAGAGAATGTACACTACCAAACCCACCACCACCATAGCGAGTTTGCGAAGGATACTGTAGTGATTGTGGTAAAGAACACCTTTTTAGAGATTGCCCCAAAAAACCCAACAAAGTTAACTCGAGCATGCAAATCAACGTGATAGAAGTGATAGAGTCGTCTGGGAGTGATAAGGATTACACTGTGCCATTGAAAGCAATAACAAGAGCTAAAGCCAGAGAGACACCAGAGAAAACTGGGGAGAATGACCAAAGTGACAGAGAGGTGAATACACCCACACCTCAAAGAGTTGAAGACTCGGAGGATCCTGGAAAAAGTATCACAAGTAAAGGAACACAGAGATGGAAGAATCGTAGAGATAGGATAAAGGAAAAGAAACTACAGCAACAGATGGAGAAGGAAAAAAATGAACAAGATAAAAAAGAAAAACAAAAACTTGAAGAAGAAAATAAAAAAGGAAAGTATAAAAAAGAACATGTAGGGTCAATTTTAGCAGATCCCATGCTAGAAGAGTTAGCCATGTGGATTCAGGCGTACCAGGCACGAATCAGAGCAAGACCGACCATTGAACAACATGAAAAAGAATATCCTAGAGGTGACTTAGAGAAGGAAAGGTTGGAGATATGCAAGAAATTAATTGAAGTAGCTCAACAGACCTTAGAAAAACTTGTTCTTCAACTACCCAATTCACGAATTCTCGAAAATGAATTCCAAGAGTGTGTCATCCCTAATGACCCCGAGAAACCCAAAGAAGGTGAGACACATAATGGAAATCACTACGATGATAAAAGGGAAGGATCCATTGTCCCCGAAGTAGATGGAGAATGGCCTAAAGACTTGTGGGAAAGAGTCCAAGAAGATAGATGGAAGAAAATGGAAGGAATAGAACCACCCTTTGAGGAGCTGGAAGCAGAAGGTGAAATTGAAGATTCGATAACTGAGCTGAATTCAGAAGGATTACTACAAATTGACCAAAGTGACAAAGAAAATGACAATGTAAAGGCCTTGCGAAATTACATTGGAGAATACGAACACAATTCGGAATTATACTGCATTCCCTCAATAAGAAAGAAAGAGCAGAACCCCTCAATCCAAACATCGGACATCATCCAACACCTTAGAAAGGTAAATATCCCTTGTACTCTGACATTGGAAGAACTTTTTAAGGTCAAACCACATTTGAGGAGAAATTAACCAGTCAATTGGAGATCAAGTCAGAAGAGAAGGAGATGCATGATGAAGTGACCACAGTCAAAATCCCAATCGATAAGGTTGGAGATTTCAGTGAGGGAGATGAAGGAAACACTTGCCTTCCAATTACGTATAGGGGTTATACCACTAAAGCTATCTTAGATTCAGGAGCTAGAGTGGGAATTGCAACTAAAGAAATCTGGGAGAAATGGGGAAAACCAGCTCTAAGACCAACACACATGAAGATACAAATGGCAGACGGACACATTGAACGACCCTTGGAATATTGGAATGGGTAATTTTTACCACTTGCGGAGTTGAATCCGAGCACACCTTAGCAATCTGTCAATTTGAAAGGGCTAGCAATTCTGAGATGATACTTGGAAGACCCTTCATGAAACAGCTAAAGGTAGTGCAAGATTGGGGAAAAGACGCGGTATACTTACAACATGAAGGAACCACCACAAGAATAAATCTCCACACCTACACGTACCAAGATGTTCCTCCCTTGCAATGGAATCAGATTCATAAAGAGGAAGACGAGCAGTCAATTCACAGTATAGGTTCAAGTGATCAATCATGGATGAACGAAGACACTCATCTATGGATATGCCAAAGTGCGAAAAAGGAGGAGGATTGAAGGAAAGGATGGTAGCAAAGGCAGGGAATTGCTAGATCTGTACAAGATCCAGCCTACATGCCTCAAATGTTCCTAGATGAAGAATTTGAACCTCATGGTTGGATGGAGATTTTAGCCACTCTCGATGTGTGTGTAAACGAAGAAGTGATAACCATGAATGAATGCATTGACGAGGAAGGCTATGACGTTAGTCTATACGTGGTAGTTCTTCAAGAGGCTGAAGAAGGGGAAGTAATTGAAAAAGAATGGAAGGAGGATTACGAGAGCATTGAAATGGAACATGAACATATGGAAACAGAAAATGGAACTCGAGAAGTAAGTATCATAATTAATGAAATAAATCAAGAAAGGACACAAGAAGAAGAGCTTGGATTAGATAAAGCAAAAGATGATGAAGAAAACAAGCCTCAAGACCAATTTGAAGTGCCTGCCCACTTCAAAAAATATGAAGAAGAAGAGAGGAAAATTGCTATCCAAATGCCGAAACGAGAAGCACAACCAAGAATAGCTTATGACAACAAAGAACAAACCAAGAAAATTGTAGCAACCTTGGAGGAAGGAGAAGAAAGATGTACTTTTATAGGTCAAGATGTCTCAATGGAGGAAGAACAAGAGTTAATACGACTCATAAGGGAATATAGGGACGTCTTTGCTTGGACATATAAGGATTTGAAAGGAGTAGATACTTCTATATGTGCCCATAGAATCCCTATGACATCTGAAGCCAAACCCTCAAAACAAAGACCATACACATATAACGATGTTTACTCAGCAAAGATCAAAGAAGAGATAGATAAGCTGTTAGATGTTGGGTTCATTTATGAGATTGAACACACGGAATGGGTGTCACCTTTGGTGGTTGTACCGAAAAAGAATGGTAAGTTAAGGGTATGCATTAATTTGAAAAAGGTAAATGCTGCTACCATAAGAGATAGTTACCCATTACCCATCACGGATCATCTTTTGGAAAGACTGGCAGGGAAGGAAGTTTATAGTTTTTTGGACGGCTTTTCAGGGTATAATCAGGTACCCATTGCTCCTGAGGACCAACATAAAACAACCTTTGCAACTGAATGGGGAGTGTACGCCTTTAGGGTTATGCCTTTTGGCCTAACCAATGCCCCAGCCACTTTCCAAAGATTGATGTGCCATGTATTCAAGGAGTTCATGAGAAAGAGTATGGAGGTATACGTGGATGACTTATGCACTTATTCTGCTATACGATCAGAACATATCCCTGAACTAGCAAAGATCTTTGCCAAATGTCGACAATATAGAGTATGCCTTAATCCGGAAAAGTGTGTCTTCATGGTTCGACAAGGAAAGATATTAGGACATATTGTCTCTAAGAATGGAATCTCAACGGATGAAGACAAAATCAAAGTAATTCTGGATTTACCAAGACCAAAGACTACTAAAGAAGTACAAGCATTTATGGGACATTGCGGATACTATCGAAGATTTATACATATGTATGCCATAATTGCTAGACCTCTTTATGCATTATTGTCTTAGTTTAATTGGACAGAAGAACGTGAAAAGGCCTTTAACGAATTAAAGAGTCAATTAAGTTCAGTCGCAATCCTTCAAGTACCTAATTGGAACAAACCATTTCACATTCACGTAGATGCTTCCAAGTTTGCCATTGGTTGCATCCTAGCTCAACCCGCAGATACAGGAAAGTTAGATCACCCTATAGCTTATGCCAGTAGACAATTGAATCAAGCAGAACGCAATTATACTACGACTGAAAGAGAAGGTCTAGGAATGGTATACGCAGTAAAAAAGTTTCGACACTACTTATTGGCAAACAAATTCAAATTCTTCATTGATCATCAAGCTCTACTATACTTAGTCAATAAGCCTTGTAATACAAGACGACTAGTACGATGGTTTCTATTGCTGATGGAATTTGATTTTGAGGTAGTAGTCAAGAAAGGGAATACCCACATTAGAGCAGATCACCTATCAAGAATGACACATGGAGAACCACCCATAGGAGTACCTGATGATCTGCCTGACACGTACCTTTTTAATCTCAAAGTATGTCCGCAATGGGCAGAAAAGTTGATCCCAATACTCACATATGGACCTAAACATGGGATCTCTCCAAACCAAAATCAAGATTTATGAAAGACTAAAAATCTTCATATCATTGCCGGGAGCCTATATCACCAAGACTCAAGTGGATTACTCATGAGATGCATGGAAGAGGAGGAACAAGAAATGTGGCTTCAAAAAGCACATGTAAATCAATAAAAAACTCATTTAAATGCAAACGAAACATGGCAAACATTCAAGAGATTAGGCATATATTGGCCAACCATGCAAAGGGATACACATAATTATGTATCAGCCTACCCAACTTGTCAAGAACGGAATCCAAAAGAGAACTCTAATTTATGCTACTCCACCGTAGCACCAAGATGGAGCATGCCTCTGGTGAAGTTCTTGAAGACCCAAGAATACCCAGAAGGAGCCACATTGGCAAGAAAACATGCACTTGTAGAACAAAGCAAGGACTATGCTCTCGTAGGAAAACAACTCTTTAAGCGAGGAAGAGATAATCATTTACGAATGTGCATTCATGAAGACCAGTATCTTGCTATCCTAGAGATGGCACATACAGGAGCTGCAGGAGGACATTTCTTTGTAGATAAAACTGCAAAAATGATTCTCTTTGCAGGAATGTGGTGGCCAAATCTACATCAAGATGCAGCCACATATGTGCAACGATGTGATACTTGTCAAGGAACGAAATATCCAATTAGAAAAGATGAAATGCCGCTGAAACCCATGATGAGTGCCAGAGCCTTTACTAAATGGGGAATAGACTTCATAGGACCTATTAGCCCACCAGCTAAAGGATCTCATACTGAGTACATAATTGTAGCCACATACTATTTGACCAAATGGGTTGAAGCCAAAGCAACCAAGAAAAATGATGCAAGAACTATAGCCAAGTTTCTCTTTGAGAACGTTTTCACTAGATTTGGACTGCCGATAGAAATTGTGAGTGATAGAGGCACGCATTTTGTGAATGAAGTGATAGAAGCCTTACTGAATGAATTCTTGGTAATTCAGCCCCATATCACCCTCAAGCCAATGGACAGGCCGAAAGTTCAAATAAAATCTTGTGCACAGTTCTCACTAAAATTGTTAAAAATGGAAGATCTGATTGGGATAAACAATTACATCATGCTTTATGGGCATTCCGAGTAGCCTACAAGACCACCATAGGAACTACTCCTTTTAACTTAGTGTATGGACAGAATGCTATTTTGCCAATTGATTTCTTAATACCCACTCTCATAGTAGCAAAAACTTATGAGTGGACGGGACATGAACTATCAGCTCAATTGGAGCAAATAGAAAAGTTACATGAAAGTAGATTACAAGCGGTAGCAGGAATTTACGCTGCGAAAAATTTACGCTGCGAAAAATTTACGCTGCGAAAAATTTACGCTGCGAAAAGGCGACAGAAAGCCTATTTTGATGCTCATATTAAAGATAAAAACTTGAAGGAAGGAGATTTAGTTTTGGTATATACTCTGAAACAACATGCTAAGAAATTGCAAAAAAGGGGATATGGCCCGTTAATAATCAATCGCATATCCACAAGCGGAGCCATCAGTTTAGCAACCCTAGATGGAGAAGTATTACCAAACTATCTAAGTGGATGTCGAGTGAAAAAATATTTAGAGCCATTGACAGAAGGGATAATGTCACGATTACTAATGGGTAAAAATAGGCACACAGAGGAAGAAAGAATACGAGAAGAAGCTAGGCAAGAAGCACTAGAACGAATCAGAAAAAGAGAAGTGTGGATGAGAGAAAGAGATGAGAGATATCGACTAGGAGAGGAACTCGTCCCAATGGCTAATTTTAGAGCCACTGAAACCCTAGGTCAGCAAATGATGCAACCTTATTTGAATTTGGGTGCTGGAACAAAAGAATACCACTTAGTGGATGCTCTCATTGATATAGGAGCTGCTATAAGCTGTATCAAATTTTCATTGACTCAGAAACTCAAGGAAGAATTACGTCCATCTAAGGCACAACTGATTGGAATAGGAGGAAAAATTACTCAATGTATAGGTGAGATAACCTTACCTCTACATCTCAGAAACAACACAATGGAACAAGAACTCTTAGTATGTCATGATCAGGACTTATTAGAAGAACTTGTGTTAGGTCAATATTGGATATACGAATATGAAGTGACTATTCAATTGGCCTTAGGATACATCTCGACCAAGATAGGACATCGTGAAGTATTCAGCATGCTAGACGAACGACCAATCAAAGCCAAAAGTATAGAACCGAGAACTCACTTAAATGAGCACAATGACGAATGTATGTTCACTCACACTATGGAAACCCCTTCATCGAATACTTCATTTGCGGACACAACGAATCCTGATTGCACACAATTCTCTAATCGAGTCAATCACATGATGACGAATGTATGTTCACTCACACTATGGAAACCCCTTCATCGAATACTTCATGTGCGGACACAACGAATCCTGATTGCACACAATTCTCTAATCGAGTCAATCACATGATTAGTGTCCTATCCAAAAACAACCTCAGTGAGGAACCGAGCATCAGAGAGACAAGTCAGCAAGACTCTTACGAATCTGCACACATAAGGATATACCCCGTTCCTTACACTAGACAGGCTTGGATCCGAAAAGATCAAGTGAAAGCGTATCTTCAACAACAGAACTACTCACGACATCAAAAGGAACGACATAATAAAAATACACATCACTTTGGACACCTAGTTCCACAAAGAATTGCTCGAGTATGGATTCCGAAGAAGGTGGTAGTTGCCCAGCCGGCCCGAACACAAATATGGATTCCCAAGTCATGTACTCAAATGACAACCATCAAAAAGGACGAGTCAAGGCACAAGGAGAATCATTATGATCTAAAGGCAAAACGACAGAAGATAAACCGCTACAGAATAAAGCAGGAGTCTACATACGATTCAAACGTCATTCCAAGATTCAAAAAGCAGACAAAGCAGAAGCACCACATGAGAAGCACCACATTCACCAGGAATGTTGGGAACACAATCTATCCCAACAGAGTAAAGCAGATTTGGATGCCGAAAGGCAAGACAAGCTGTATGCATCTACCAAATAATTTGAGTTACACACATTTGGAGTTACTAGAACCCAAAGTATGCATGATAGGGCCACATTACAAGGCCACGCATTCGGCACATTTTTCTTCTATTTCAGGATAGTGAAGCACATTTCCCTCTCGAGAAATAGGAGAGCACTTGTACATAATCTAAGAAAATCACTCAAAAATTAATAACCGCTTCGACTATGAACTAACTTTTTTGTTTTTCTTTCAGACAAAAACACAAAAATATAAAAGTATGAAAAATTCTTGGTATTACCTTTCTCACACCCACGGGGAATGGACGACACAATTAGCGCGGAGCATTGCCAATCTAATAAAGGATAAATGAAGTATGATTTTTGATACCATCTTGCCACTAATTAATACTCTATATTGAGTGCAGATGGCATCTTCTAATTCCGAGGCTACGCAAGAACAAGAGATCCAGCTTCTTCCCTTGGAATCAATAACTAAGGCAAGAGGTCATTGGTTTCTGGATGACCAACTAGTGTCCGAACTCATTTTCATGGAAACCATCAATATTATGGATAGGGATCACTACTTCCCTATCATGTCACAAGATTTCAAGACTATCATACAAGGATTACCGCACATGATGGATGTCTGGACACAAGTAGGAATTGATGCATTCCTAAGACTGCCAATCTATATGCCAGATTTTTAGAGATGTACGCAAGTGATGAATACACTTCAGTCTGCATCGAATAAGGCATGAGTCCCGGAAGCAAGGGTACTTGACAAAGTCGGTACCTAGAAAACAATTCAATTCACTCATGAGCTGATTAACAAAGCTTTTGGATGGAATCAAGAGGGACTCACAAATGTAAAAGATGAATGTCATGATCCGAAAAAGAGAACATTTTTGGAAATCAATAGAACGGATATTGAAGACTCTGTTCGCTTAGTTCACCAACATTTTTGCTTTCCAAGTATGCATAGATACACAGCACCTCAAAAGATTGTTGTGCAACTACTCTCACACGCTATGAGACAAGTGGGAAATAAAGTAAACATGACTCCATATGTTCAAGTCCGCCTATTTGAAGCAAAGAAAAGTGGGGTCAGAAGAAGTTTCTGAATGGTAGTTCGGCCTTGACCCTACTCATTTATGAGGCACTTGACATGAAGAATTGCTTACGCTTGATGCCGACATCAACAGAGCTAGCAAAATATGCCAAGTCGACGGCTGTTCCAAAGAAGAAAATAGCCATATCTATTGAAGAAGTAGGAACCAATTCAAAGAAACCCATGAGGGGGACTAAACGCCTAAGAGAGGAAGAAGCTCAAGAGACACCACAATCAAAGAGAACACATATATTGCCAAAGATTCCGATGACACAACAACCAATTACGAAAAGAGACCTCTCTGCAGCCCTGGAAGAAACGCATCAGTATATGCGGGGGCAAGTAAATTTAAACATTCAAGGTCACCATTATAGACAGGCAAGCCAGGAAAAGAAACACAAAGATAAAGAACATACTCCAGAACAATCTGCCAGATACAAAGAACTAGGGTTAGAAGATTCGAGCTCTGATGAAGAATCCAGCCAAGAGAAGGACACCTTAGACACTGATATACGAACTGAAATGAACAACGAAGAATGGACAGAAATAAATCAGGTTGAAGTCACACCTGACAATCAACTGTTGGAGCAAGTCTATGACAAGCCTAAGTATTGACTTGAGTCCCACAAAGTCATAAAAGAAGCTTCAAAATGAAGACTATGTAAAGTTCACTTGTGAACTACCTCTTGTAATTTTTTGGAGAGTTTACTTAATGTAAAAGTAAGAGAATCTTAAGTGGTTGAGTCCACATGATCAAAAAGGGAAAGAGGACCCACGAATTCATGATTTGTGGTAGGTAGAGAATCAAATCAATCATTGATTGATTGGAGAGTGATTGAGGGAAGTTAGCCTCCCAAACTCAACTATAAATAGATGGCAGTTTTAGTCGTGGTTAGAGAGACCTATGTGAAGACCTCCAAGAGCTGAGCTTTATGCCATATCAAGGTGTGATTACAAGGCACACATATGTATCAGTAAGTCATTGTATTGTACAAGCAATATACTTTCATTTTCATGATTATTTGAGTTCATCTTTCCATGTTCTTGTGAAGTGTACTACTCACTCCCATTACTCTCAGTTTTCTCAGTCAGCTTGCAGAGATGTTTTCTCTGAGCTTGGTGCATCATTTTCAGTAATTTAACTTGGTAAAGTTAGCTCTATAAGTCTACTATATGCTCACAAATTGTCATGTCATTTGAATGTTGCCATCTTCAGTTATGTTCATTTGAAGTCAACAGGGTATTCTCATCTTCACTTCTCTGTCAGGTACCCGACTTTTTCACTCATCTTGTTAGAGCCATTTCTCAGTGGTTACTTATTTGAATTCAGTGATTTAAAGCTTGTTGGATTCAGCTTACTATCTAGTATAACCGTACAAAGTTTCATAATCATTGGATTCTTACATTTTGAGTTATGTTGATTTTTCTGCTCACTGGTCTCAAACTATAGCAGCCCATGAAAATCGGGATGATGTCATCAGTTGTTAAAACTCATTCTCAGTGTGTGGTTCATTATTTTTGATGCGATTACTCTTGAAAGTTAGCTCTTTAAGTTACCTAGACTTCCCCAAGAGGAATTGAGCTAATTGTTGCTGTGCTCAGAGAATTATGTAAAACACTGGACAAGTGTATGAACCAAGAATAGCAAGTTTTCACCTCTGAGCTAACTCCAACTTATCTGTTTTGATCTATCTTTTTGAGAGTGATCTTCCAAGGTACATAGGGTGTCTAATACATCCATTGGCAAGCTAAAAGGGCCCACCATATACTTCTGGAGTTCATTTGGCTGGTGTAGATCAAGGATTTTGCAACACCTCTTCATCTTCAAGCACATACCTATCCATCTCTTCATAGTGGTATCAGAGCAAGGTTGGGCAACATGGCAGATGGATTTCCTTCATCAATTGACAAATTGGATAGAGGTAATTACTCAGCTTGGTCATTAAGAATGGAAGCTTATCTCCAAGGTAGAAGTTTATATGGTTATGTGGCTGGAGATGAAGTTATGCCAAGTTTCAGAAACAGAAGTCAACCAACACAAGAAGAGCAAGAAAGATTGAGCACATGGTGCTCTAGGGATGCACTTGCAAGGTCTTATCTCCTCAACTCTATCTCAGATTTTTTGTTGCCTCACATTAGAAGTTGTAAGACATCTCAGGAAGTGTGGGATGCACTTGAAGCTTTCTTTTCTTCAAGTACTAAAGCTAGGAAGCATCAACTATGGCTTGATTTCACAACTCTCAAGAAGGCTCCCAAACAAAATGTGACTGATTTTGTCACAAAGCTCAAGGACATAGCAGATCAATTGGGAAGCATTGGAGAGGTAATAGATGAAGAGCAAATTGTAAAGCAGGTCATCAATGGCTTGAAGGCAGATGACAAGTGGGAAGCATTCACCACAACTATGGATTTGTACATGGACATGCATGTAGCTGATTTCAACACACTCATTGGACAACTACTTACTCAAGAGGCAAAGCTTATCAAAAATGGAGAAAGCTCTAAAGGTAATCAATCTTCGGCTTTATACACGGATAAAAGCAAGTCTAAAGATAACAAAGGAAAGGCAAAGAAAGTGGATGATGAAGCAGGTACATATCAAGCTAACTATGCAGGTAGAGGAAGACATGGCAGGGGTAGAGGAAGAGGAGGTAGACAAGGCAGGGGGAGATCCCAAGACTCCAACTCATGTTCTATTTGTGGATTAACTAATCATACGACTGAAAATTGCTTTAGGAATTCCAGGAATCAAAGAGGCAGAGGATACAATAGAGGAAGTTATGGCTACTCAAGAGGAAGGTTCAACAACTACCATGGCAACTACAACAACTATAATCATTCAAACTATCAAGGAGGCTACAAAGGAAGGAGAGACTACAATAACTACACAGAAGACTCAAACAAAGAGGATTCATTATTGATCATGAACATGGCTATGCCAGAAGGTAAATCTGATGAGCATGTTTTCTACATAGATTCAGGTTGTTCAAATCATGTGGCAGGAAATGTGGCACTCCTATCAGATTTAGAAGATCCAAGGAATAAGCATGAGGTACAAACATGAGATGATACAAAACATCTTGTGGAGAAAATAGGCAATGTCAAAGCACCTGATGGAAACATCAACCTACTCAGTAAGGTACTCTATGTCCCTACCATTACAAAGAATTTGATAAGTGTTGGGCAGATAGTAGAGAAAGGGTTGCAAGTCAGGTTCACAAAAGCAAGAGCATTTGTTGAAGATCCAAGTCAAGGATTCAGAAGAATTGCAAAAGGTGAAAAGACAGGTAGATTGTTCACATTTGAATTACATGACACTAGAAACATTGCTCTCTTTAATTATGGTAGTCAGACACTCACAGAATTGGAAGTATGGCACAGAAGGTTAGCACATATTGGTGAAAGGTCATTAAAGCAAATCTGCAAGGACCAAAATGTACTTGGACTTCCTAATTTGTCAAAACAACATATGATTTATAAGTGTAGTGCATGTCAATTTGGAAAGTCTCACAGGTTACCATTCATGAAGAAAGGTTATATGCATGGAGATCTCTTGGAGGTGGTTCATACAAATGTATGGGGACCTTGCAAGGAAGCTTCAATATTTGGATCAAGGTATTATGTTTCCTTTATTGATGATTGCAGCAGATGGACTATCCTATTCTTTATGAAACACAAAGATGAAGTTTTTTCATGTTTCAAAAGATATTTGGCTCTTAAGGAGAACCAAACAGGTAAATCACTAAAAAGGCTAAGGTCAGATGGAGGGGGAGAATACTTCTCCCATGAGTTTGATTCTTTTCTTCAAGAAAGAGGAATCAAAAGAGAGGTAACTACAAGGTACACTCTTGAGCAAAATGGAGTGGCAGAAAGGAGAAATAGGACAATTGTTGAAGCTGCAAGGTCTATGTTAAATGAAAAGCATTTACCTAATTACTTATGGGCTGAGGCTGTATCTATAGCCACTTACTTGATTAACAGGTTGCCTTCAAAATCCCTTGATGGGATGACTCCATATGAGGCTTGGAATGGAAGAAGACCAAGCTTAGATCATTGTAAAATTTTTGGATGTATTGCTTTTGCTCATGTTCCTTCACAGGTTAGAGGCAAGATGGATCCAAAGGCAGAAAGGTGTGTGTTTATTGGATATGACAACAATCAAAAGGGCTACAGGTTATACAACCCTACCAACAAAGGATTCTTGGTAAGCAGAGATGTAGTTTTTGATGAGAACAATTCATGGTATGAAGATTCATGCAGGAAGGTCAATATACCATATAATCTTGAAGAAGATTTTCCAAAGCTTGGTAGAGAACAACCGAAGATTGAAGAACAAGACACCTCAGAGGATGATGAAGAATCTCAGATGGAAAAGATCAAAGCGTGGAAGTCTAAAGGTAAAGCAAAATTGCAGGAACTTGGACATGAGGCAGAATCATCACATCATGGCCTAAGAAGATCTATGAGGGAAATGAAAAAACCAGAAAGGTATGGGTTTGACACCTCATTAGTAACTAAACAGTCTATCTACATAGCACAGGATATAAACCAAGAGGAGCCATCATCATTTGAAGAGGCCAAAGCAAAATCAGAATGGAAGCATGCAATGAAGGAAGCGATTGAAGCACTTGAGGAAAACAACACTTGGGATTTGGTGCCTAAGACTTCATCCATGAAGGTAATAGGCTCAAGATGGGTCTATAAACTCAAGAAGAATTCTGATGGTTCAATTTACAGGTATAAGGCAAGGCTTGTAGCAAAAGGCTTTGCACAAACTCAGGGAATTGATTATGAGGAGACCTTCTCTCCTGTGGCAAAGATGCCTACTATTAGGGTTTTGCTTAGTATTGCCTCTTCCAAGAATTGGAAGATACTTCAACTAGATGTAAAGAATGCATTTTTGAATGGTTGGATAACAGAAGAGGTATATATGGCACAACCACCTGGTTTTGAGAATCAAGTTTATCCTGATTATGTGTGTAAACTTAACAAAGCATTGTATGGTCTCAAGCAAGCTCCAAGAGCTTGGAATTTCAGGCTTGTTTCATTCTTGCAGGACAAAGGCTTTCAACCAAGCAAGGCAGATCCTTCACCCTTTATTAAAAAGAGTAACTCTGAGGTCATCTACTTATGTGTATATGTAGATGATATTATATTGACAGGAAATGATGCAGATGGTATGAAGAAGATCAAAGATGAGATGAGAGAAGAGTTCAAGATAAGTGATTTGGGTTCACTTACCTACTTCCTAGGTTTGGAAGTTGTCTACAAAGATCATGGTTTGTTTCTCACTCAAAGGAAGTACATAAAGGACATGTTGGCAAAATTCAAGATGCAAGATTGTAAGATTGCAGGTACTCCAATGGAGGTCAATCACAAATTGAGCTCACATGAAGGTGAACTCATAGAGGACATCACATCATATCAAAGTCTAGTGGGTAGTCTCAACTATGCCACATTGACAAGAGTAGATATATGTTACAGTGTGAGTGTGCTAAGTCAATTTATGCACACACCAAGGAAACCACATATGGATGCTGCCAAAAGGATTCTGAAGTATCTCAAAGGAACCATAAATGAAGGACTTTATTATCCTTATGTATCTGATTTAGGTTTGAAGCTATTTTTTGATGCAGATTGGGCTGGCTCTAAGGAAGATAGAAGGAGCACTTCAGGTTATCTTACCTTTGCAGGTTCAAAGCTTATTTCATGGTCATCCAAGAAGCAACCCACAGTTGCTCTCTCTTCTACTGAAGCTGAATATAGAGGTCTTGCCATAGCTACACAAGAAGCTATGTGGATGAAGACATTATTCAAAGATCTTGGATTGGAGTTTGGAACTCCAACTATTTTTGGTGACAATATGAGTTCTATTCACTTAGCTGCTAATCCTATTTTTCATGCAAGGACTAAACATATTGAAGCTCATTATCACTATGTACGAGAGAAGGTTCTAAGCAAAGAGATTCAAATATCATATGTGTCCTCTCATCAACAATGTGCAGATATTCTAACCAAAGCATTGGATCGTACAAAGCTTTGCAAATTCAAGGCTATGATTGGTTTGCAGGTAATCTTGGAAGATTGAAGACCTCAAGCATACTTGGCTTGAGGGGGAGCTGTTGGAGCAAGTCTATGACAAGCCTAAGTATTGGCTTGAGTCCCACAAAGTGATAAAAGAAGCTTCAAAATGAAGACTATGTAAAGTTCACTTGTGAACTACCTCTTGTAATTTTTTGGAGAGTTTACTTAATGTAAAAGTAAGAGAATCTTAAGTGGTTGAGTCCACATGATCAAAAAGGGAAAGAGGACCCACGAATTCGTGATTTGTGGTAGGTAGAGAATCAAATCAATCATTGATTGATTGGAGAGTGATTGAGGGAAGTTAGCCTCCCAAACTCAACTATAAATAGATGGCAGTTTTAGTCGTGGTTAGAGAGACCTATGTGAAGACCTCCAAGAGCTGAGCTTTATGCCATATCAAGGTGTGATTACAAGGCACACATATGTATCAGTAAGTCATTGTATTGTACAAGCAATATACTTTCATTTTCATGATTATTTGAGTTCATCTTTCCATGTTCTTGTGAAGTGTACTACTCACTGCCATTACTCTCAGTTTTCTCAATCAGCTTGCAGAGATGTTTTCTATGAGCTTGGTGCATCATTTTCAGTAATTTAACTTGGTAAAGTTAGCTCTATAAGTCCAATATATGCTCACAAATTGTCATGTCATTTGGATGTTGTCATCTTCAGTTATGTTCATTTGAAGTCAACAGGGTCTGTTCATCTTCACTTCTCTGTCAGGTACCCGACTTTTTCACTCATCGTGTCAGAGCCATTTCTCAGTGGTTACTTATCCAAATTCAGTGATTTAAAGCTTTTTGGATTCCGCTTACTGTCTAGTATAACCATACAGATTTTCATAATCATTGAATTCTTACATTTTGAGTTATGTTGATTTTTCTGCTCACTGGTCTCAAACTATAGCAGCCCATGAAAATCAGGATGATGTCATCAGTTGTTAAAACTCATTCTCAGTGTGTGGTTCATTATTTTTTATGAGATTACTCTTGAAAGTTAGCTCTTTAAGTTACCTAGAGTTCCCCAAGAGGAATTGAGCTAATTGCTGCTGTGCTCAAAGAATTATGTAAAACACTGGACAGGTGTATGAACCAAGAATAGCAAGTTTTCACCTCTGAGCTAACTCCAACTTATCTGTTTTGATCTATCTTTTTGAGAGTGATCTTCCAAGGTACATAGAGTGTCTAAAACATCCATTGGCAAGCTAAAAAGGGCCCACCATATACTTATGGAGTTCATTTGGCTGGTGTAGATCAAGGATTTTGCAACACCTCTTCATCTTCAAGCACATACCTATCCATCTCTTCACATCAACAACAAAAAGCACAGCACCAGGAAGTACAAACTGAACAGGAACACTTGATTCAGTTAAATGATCAGTCAAAGATAAGCATCAAGGAAGTGCTAATAACTAATAAAGATGTAGTGCCACCTATCAAAGAAGAAATACAAACTCTAGTGGACCAGGACTCAGGCCTACAAAAAAATAAGGAGCCAATCGTGATTGAAGTGCCTGATGATACACCTCAAGGTAAAATTGACCATAGGGAGGCCGAGCCAAGGATCCAACTTCATATTAGGCAGCCCCATGATACTACATTGCATGTTGCACAAGGGAAAGATATTATAACAAGAGAAGAACCTAGTATTCCTACCACATGGTTAAATGTGGATGTAACTCAATTGAAACCTGTTGTCAAGAAAATGATACAAACGGCCATGGACACGCAACAACAAAGGATGGACACAGATGCGGATTATGACAAGGCCATGCGGGAAAGGAATCAATTTCAAATCATGAGTGAACAATTGTCCGCACAGCTCCTCCAAGCCGAGCAAGAGATTTCAGCCAAAGGAAGGGCGATAACGTCCGTTAAAGAGCAATGTAACACATTGATGAAACAACATCATCAACTCCAAGCACAATTGATAGATTTACAAAGACAACATGAAGCCAGCGAAGCAGACAAGGAGAGAATGAAAGCTAGAAGCAACTTGCTAGAAACACAATTAAAAGTATACATGGAGGAAAATGATAGTTTGCGCAGCAGAAATAAAGAATTGATGAAGGAATTATTATATGACCATCCTATAGAAAAACAAGAGACTTCTGCAACTGACCAAAAAGAATTAAGAGATCAGAATGAGAAGTATGCAAAATTGCTGAAGCAAGAGCAGGCCTTAAGAGAAGAATGGCAATGTAAGTACGTTCAAGAAACCACTGAGATAAAAAAGCACCTGAATACAGCCAATGGAAAACTCACAGTATGTTACAGTGAAAATATGGATCAGGTAGCAGAGATTCGTAATGAGTTACTTGCTACCAAAGAAGCACTCCGAGAAGCTATGCAAGAAGTTGAAGAGAAGACTGCACGCCTTGCACAATTAGCAACTAAAGCAGAAGAGCAAGTACCAATCGGGACACCAATAGAGCCAACACAAGAGAATCCTATTGACGAGGTAGAGGTACGTCCTCTATCTCCCCTGATCTATAATTCTCCAATTAAAGAGCAGATGGCAGAACCATGTGATGATCATCCAATGCCATATATTGTAGAAATAGGTAAGAAGGAACGGGCACTATTGGTGTCCTGATTGACATAGAATTTTGAAAATGAAGTAATCAAACTAATGAAGGAGGCAAAAATAAAGGGCAAAGACTTGGAAACCATATTGAAGCCTTTCAACATTCCGTACGGATTATTGAAAGAGAAGACAAGGCAATACATAAAGAAGACCACACAGAAAAATCTAGACGACCAATTGCATTTTAAAGATAACACATTCAATTATACTCAAGAAGAATTTGAAGCGGCACAGCCTGTCTGGGGAAGAAAATTTTTGGAGAAAAATCCTACATTGCGGGTGCACTGGCAAGCAGCACCATACTTATTACAGGTAAACCCTTCATTTTGCCCAACACCAGGTCGCCGAGAAGCTAGAGAATTTTTGGACATGCAAAAGAATGGTGTTATCAATAAACAGTGGCTGAATTATCCACTACTTTCAAGTCCACCCCATAATTATTTACCAACGGAAGATTACATGGTAAAAACAATCGAATCTTGGCTACAGTGTTACGCAACAGTACCTGATTTAACAATCAAGATGACAAATAAAATCCTAAGAATGATACTTACAATTTTGAAGGTGTTCAAGCATGCAGTGTATACATTTTTAAATTTCATTGGCATTAATCAGGGAACAGATATTCTCGTTTTTTATTTGTCTGTTACGCCTAGCCGACCCACAATAATGGCATATTATTCTAGGCTTATGTTTCTACCGAGTACATATATGCAAACATTAGAAGAAGCATTTTTCACAAGGTTTTTTGAAATTGATTCAGAATTTTTCTTAAAGATGTCATCCAATTTGAATGCCAGACTGGTGGCATATGAGCTAAGCTTCTTTGTTGACCACAGACAGCCACCACATGATGGTGTGAAAGCAGAACAGTGGAAGCAACTCATGATATGTGAAGCTAATCTGCTTAATGAAATAGAGCAAAAAGTATACAGAACATACTCCCGTCGACTTCCAAAGCCTCTCAGGGATGACAGAGTTCAGGAGGGGGGTAGTGTTGAGGGAGATTCCAACAAAAAGAAGAAAAGAAGACGACAAAGAAAGAAGCTTCACTAAAAAGATAATATTTTGAAGACATATCTCTGCAAGAAGCCCCGCAGGGGCATAACACCCATCTCTGCACAGAGCCCTGCAGGGGCACATATCAAGGAAAAGCACGTAGGTGGAAGGAGGAACCAGGGCCAGGAAAATATCCATGAAGAAGTGCAAGAAGATATCCAGCGGCTCCATAGCCACACGAGGGTGCTTCAACCTCTTGATCTTTGGAAGGTCCAGATCGAAGGTTGAAGGACCACATCCGCATACCTTCCACTGGTGGCGTGCATGGGAGCCCGACTTAACAGGCACCACGAATGCATCAGGCCCAGAGGATGTAAAAGAAGAATCAAGAAGAGGCCATCAAAACTGAACACCTGTCTAACAAGTAGGCAGAACTGACCAAAAGATGCCTGCGGACAACAAGTGATAGACAAGAAGTAAAGCTTGTCAAGGGACGACAAAGACAAAGAGGGGGAGAGTGTTGGAGAGCTAAGAAGAACACAAGGCAGAGAAAAAGAAGGGCCCTAAAATTTTTCCGATTTGGACACTCTATTTTTGTATTATAACCATTCTTGTATCATATTTTCCATTGTAAATGCACTAGAGGAGTCCTCTAGATGCATACCCATGGAGATTAGTAGCTTACCCATGTAAATTAGTAAGGAAATTATCCTTTTAGTGAATAAAGTGCCGGCCTCTTGTATGAAAGGACCATTTTTAGGGCACATGTATATAAGTCAATTTTTGACTCTTTGTAAAGACTTTCTGCCATTGTGAGAATCAAGAGCACAGAATTTTGAATTTGTGTCTTCTCCTATCTGTATCATCTTCTTTGTGAGCTTGTATGCATGTGTGTTGCTTGAAAAGAGTGTTAGGAAGTGTTGTCTATCCATGAAAGTGTTTGTTTGCTCTGCCTTGTGTTGCAGAGCTAAGAAGAACACAAGGCAGAGAAAAAGAAGGGCCCTAAAATTTTTCCGATTTGGACACTCTATTTTTGTATTATAACCATTCTTGTAACATATTTTCCGTTGTAAATGCACTAGAGGAGTCCTCTAGATGCATACCCATGGAGATTAGTAGCTTACCCATGTAAATTAGTAAGGAAATTAGCCTTTTAGTGAATAAAGTGCCGGCCTCTTGTATGAAAGGACCATTTTTAGGGCACATGTATATAAGTCAATTTGTGACTCTTTGTAAAGACTTTCTGCCATTGTGAGAATCAAGAGCACAGAATTTCGAATTTGTGTCTTCTCCTCTCTGTATCATCTTCTTTGTGAGCTTGTATGCATGTGTGTTGCTTGAAAAGAGTGTTAGGAAGTGTTGTCTATCCATGAAAGTGTTTGCTTGCTGTGGTTAAGGTGTGTGTGAAGTGTAGGAAGTACTAAAGTGTAGGAAGATCATTTGCATGGATCGTGGTTTGAATGCATGTCTTCATACACTCGGCTAGGTTTAGGTACTCATCGGATTGGTAAATAAAGCGTGAATCCCCACTATATGCACTTGAGGGGGATCGAGGTATAGTCTCCTTCTCCGCAAGTCCCTAGGATTGTCCTTAGGTACACAGTGAGTATTCTTGTACTGGAAAAAAAACAGATTAGTTTGTTTCTAATGTTTATGATTTCCTTTATACATGTGCAGACCCCTATTCCAGGTGGAAGTAGTATTGTTGCTGTAATGCTGATTTCTTTTGAGAGATGGAATGATTTCATAACTTTGTTCAGTGCAATGAAAGATGTTCGCAAATTCATCTTAACATAGTTAAGTTGGAAGTTATCTCCATGATAGTTTTACTTGTGGCATTAGGCATAAAAAGAAAATCTCTTGCATTTGTTATGGACTGAGGCTAGCCTGCTAAAGTTTAGTGTGATCTTATATGACGAAGTCTTGTAACAGTGCTGAATGTATGTTTACTTGCTTGTTGGAAACTTTAGCCACAAAATAATAAGTCACTAAGAACTGAATAGAGGAATCGTAACACTCACTCACCTTAAACTTCATACTGCGGGTAATCCAGTTGCACCTGCTAAAGCAAACCGAAAGGAAACAAATCTAACTATGTTTGAATTGGATTCAGGTAATGTCTATCGATTGACTATTTTCCTCATTGCTAACGATGACAGGCTTCTAATCATGTTCTATTTTAGCATGTTTCATCTAAGCTATGAAGGTGTAAGGTTTGTTCAATTTTGAATGTAACTTGAACGAGAGATATTTATGAGTTCATATCATGGAGAGAATACATTATAATTAATTTAGGCATTAAATCTTGCATACCAAAGCTTGTAAACGAACTATTAGATGGCCTTTGTTTGTCTATTACCAAATGTGGGTTGACCAAGTCTTTCTTCGAGGTTTGTATGTGAAATGAGAAAGTAATGCAGGAATATAAGTATATGAAGAAACACTGAGAGGAAAAATTCAAGTGAGAGAGAGAGAACTTGTTTCCCATATGCACTTAAACTTCCGGATCTCTTGGTGTTGCTATTTTCCTCCCTCCTTGTCACAAACCTCGCGACAACATACACACATAGACACACACACATACACATGCATACAGACACATATATATAGATACACATGTATATACCGATACGCACATAGACACACAGACACAGACACACACACACAAACACACATAGTGACACACACACACATATACACACACATATACACACACATACACACACAAACACACTCATAGACACATACACACATATATGCATACACACACACGTAGAGAGACATACACACACACATACACACACATACACACACACATACACATACATGCATACATATGCATACATAATGCATATGCATATGCATACATACATACTTACATGCATATACACACATACATGCATACATATGCATACATAATGCACATGCATATGCATACATGCATGCTTAAAAATATACACACACATACACACATAGAGATACACATACATACACACACATATACACACACATATGCATACATACATGCTTACATGCATACACACATACACATACTCACATATACACCTACATACACATACACACACATACACACACATATATGTACTTACATATATGTACTTACATACACACACACATACATATAGATTTACACACACACATACACATGCATACACACACACGTTCACACATAGACACACACACACACATATACACACATATAAACACACATAAACACACATAAACACATAGACACACACACGCTTACACAAATACACACACAAATATACAGAGACACATATATACACACACATACACACATAGACACATACACACTTATGGACACACACATATTCACACACACACATATACACACACATACACACATAGACACATACACCCTAACACACACATACCCACATCCACACACATTTACACACACACATACACATGCATATAGACACATATATACAGATACACACGTATAGGCACAGATAGACACACACATAGACACACACATACACACATAGACACACATAGACACACACACACACATGGACACATACACACACATATATGCATAGACACACACATAGAGACATACACAAACATATATGCATACACACACATAGAGACACATACACACACACATACATGCATACATAATGCATATGCATATGCATACATACATACTTACATGCATACACACACATACACACACATGCATACATTTGCATACATAATGCAGATGCATATGCATACATACATGCTTACATGCATACACACATACACACATACACACACTCACATATATGCCTACATACAGATACACACACATATACATACTTACATATGCATACACACATAGATACACATATATACACACATGCATAATATACACATATGCATACATACACACATACACATGCATACACATACATATACACACACATACATATACATACATATACGTATACACATATCAAGTCACATGTATACCTGCCCACAAACATACGCACATACATACACATGCATATATATGTACGCATGCATACACAATGCACACATACACATGCATATGCATACACATATACATATACATATACATATACATATACATATACATATACATATACATATACATATACATATACATATACATATACATATACATATACATATACATATACATATACATATACATATACATATACATATACATATACATATACATATACATATACATATACATATACATATACATATACATATACATATACATATACATATACATATACATATACATATACATATACATATACATATACATATACATATACATATACATATACATATACATATACATATACATATACATATACATATACATATACATACACATACATATACTCATATACATATACATATACATGCATACATATGTACACGTACTTATATTGATTTCTAACCCAATTTGTTTTATATGTACACATTTTATGGATCCTAGTAGAGAGAGAAAGGCAAAATTCACTCTCATAAAAGGTCTTATGAGAGCAAGAGTTTCACCTGATAGTTTAGGGATAATCATGCTTGAGTACTCAGAGATGCTTGATGATGAGCTGGATTTTATGATCGAGATGGTTACCCGCGATATATATTACAAAAATGCATATGCATATATACACGTGTGCATACTAAAAAATGTATACATATATCACACACATGCACACACATACATATACGTGAAACACATATATGTGCATACTAACACATGTATACATATAATACACATGAATACAGACACATATGCATACATACATGACAAAAATTTTCTCCTCGAAGATAAAGCTATATATAAAATAATTAGGCATACCCTCGAGCTTCATGTTTTAACTTAAAAGAACATGATTTCATCTCTCTGGTAGGATCATCGATATTCTAGTTGAATAAAGAAGAATCTATTATCTGATATCCATTCAAATGATTCAAGTTATTGATCGATAACTAGAGTAGGATTTACTATCTAATATACTCATATGTTTTCATTATTGTCATCATTTTGGTAAGTTCTCTAGTATAGTACAAACATATGATAGAAGAAGATATGGAGGATGGAATAGAGGACCACTTCCTTTAGATCGAGAGGTTTTTAACATTTTGGGTAATCGCTATATGATTGCTCCATCCACTATTATTAATGTTGGTCATGATCTCTTTATTGTAGAGGATTTGTATGTGCTTCCGGATTTTGAAGTCACTCTTATGTCAATTTGTGGTCCTATATATGGATGGGGAGATTGGCATCGACTTGCACATTATGTTCAAAGCATGAGTACTTATGGAATATGCTTGAATGCAACATCCCTTACTAGTAGAAGGATTTCACATGAAAAAAATGAAAGATTATATATTGATGGAAGACCTTACATGCATGGAAATACATCATGTTTAATAAATAGTAGTCGAGGTTACACAATAGTTCAAGGACTAATTGCACATTTGAGGAGCATGAAAATAGTCATGAATCACCATACATGAGTAGAGATGTACCAAGATACATAGTTGTCAATGCTATTACTACATTACATGCTGGTGATGAATTATTAGTGAATTATGCATGGTGTAGACCTCCAAGAGCACCTTTTAGCTAGAGAGAGAATGAAAATTTTCTATCCATATTTAATAGCTTATATATTTAATTTTATGTTTTAAGTTTACTTTTTATTCATTTATGGAATATTAATGATTTGTATTCATGTGTGTAGATTCCAACATATGATGTTGATCATATTCCTCCACACCATTCACAATTGCCAGTAAGAACTCATTTATCAAAAGCTTCTATGAGGAGGCTATGCAAAAGTGATCCTGTGGAATATGCAAGGTTGAAAGACCTATATTCAAAAGAAGATAAAGTACAAGATTTGTGTGACAATGATGAAGATGATGGCATGGCAGATTTTATTGAGGATTGGTATCAAAATGACAGTGAGAGCATCGATATTTATAAAACTGAGAAATATCTTTGAGAGGAATGTCTAAAGCATGTATATGAAGGAAGTCATTTGATAAGACTATGTGGGAGCTTACTTATTCTCAATCTTCATAATGGTTTTGGATGGAGTAAATGTATCTATTTCCACACTATTAAAGTATAATTTTTTATTTTCTATCTATTTATATATATACATCCATAAATATATACATATAAATACATGCATTCATAGACATACACATATATATACATGAAAGTATACACACATATAAACATACACACACATATATGCACATAAACATGTTATTATAGTAAAGTCAAATTATACATACCTGTATTGAATGAAGACATTTGGTCCATCTAGCCTTTGGAATTGTCCACCCAACCTTTAGAATCTTCTTGACACATGTGCTTCTCCTATTCTAGTAGACCTAATACCTACGTTGCTAACTCTTTTATGAACTTTGCATACAAATATTAAGTATGAGTTAGCTATGGAGGTATTAAGTCATTTGAAAAATAGGAGAAGTAAATTTATCTCAAAGATTTTGAAGGATGGAAGAATAATTTTAAAGGATGGGCAGACACAAAGTGTTCAATCACTGGAGGTTTTTGTTTTTACCTTAGCTAAGGTAAGAACAAGAACTTGCTTTGAATGAACACTTTCTATCTGCCCAAACTTTAAAACTATTCATCGATCTTCCAAAATCTTTGAGAGAAATTTTCTTGTCTTACTTTCCAAATGACCTAATACCTCCATAGTTAACTGATACTTACTCCTTGTAAACAAATATGTAAGTCTTAGTAGTTAGCAAGGCAGGTACTAGATTGACTATAAAATGGGAGACAACCAAACAATTCAGTGGTCTAGATATCTATATGAAAGTCTGCAAACCAGAATAAACAAAAAAAAATTAAAATGAAATCAAATATACACAGCTACACATGCATACATACATATACATACATACATACACATTCATACATACATACACATACATACATACATACATACATACATATATACATACATACACATATATACACACATACACATACATATATGCATGCACATACACATACGTTGTGGGAGCGATTTGTCGACGGCTGGTGGATCAAATCAACCGTCTCGCTAACGGCGCACGCCATCATGCTTGGTCAATTGTTTTAATAAACATAGATCATAAAAGTTACAATAAGTATTATGTCTTGAAAGGTCTATTTAACAAAATCTTGGGAAAACTTTCAAAGAACGTTTCAATCTTATGATTTATAATACGTAGGCAAGTGAAATGCATTAAACATCGAACTTAAATTCTTGACATAAGAAAACAATTTTTCTTTTTTTATTAAAAAAGATGGAAATTTTAAAACGATGTGAAATAGAGATATGTGCAATTCAAATGAAACTATCTTACACACACACACACACACACACACATATATATATATATATATATATATATATTTAAACAAAAATAAAGTAACATTTGTCTTGGACCACGCTGAAATTAAAATCGACTTCATCTATACTCATAATCTCTATTCGCAAAAGTATTTAGAAAGTGATCTGCTAGAAAAAGAGAGTGACATCCACAAATACATTAATTTTTTTAACTCGAGAAGCATGAAATATAGGCAACTTATGCACTGATTTAGTCATCATCACAAAACTCTTCAACGAAAGCACTTGTCTGTAGCGCAAAGAACAAAACTGTGGCGCAAAGAAGCATTGACTTTTACAGTTAAACGCAATGATTAACTGGTGAGAATCTTCTGAGAGCACGAGTTCAACATCACACAATCGATGGTTCGAATTTAGATGATGAACAACAACAGAACACACGCTCACAGAATGGATGGTCCAATACATGAGAAAACAGTAGATTATGTTCGATCCTAAAAACTCTTAATTTGCAATAGATCCTTTGAGTCAAACATATCAAAACATCAGAGTTTCAAACTTTAGGTAGAGACTCGTCGGAGATTCAATTAAAAAAAATAGAGGGGATTAATTATGTACCCTATCAAGCAAAGCATCGCCTTTGCTAGATTAGCATCAGCATAATCAGCAGTATATCATAAAAAAACATAGATGTAATAAAGGTGAACTTAATAGTTTTTCGTTCTCTTCTCTCAGACATAACTAAAGCAAAGTCTAAACCCTATTCATAGACAAACCATGGAAGAGAACAACTCCTTCTAGACCAAGTGGGTTAATTCCTTTCCGAGATATCTGGAAAGTACAAAATCATATAGCATGTTTTTGTGTTGATATCATGATCTACAATATTTGAAGCACACTTCTCTTGATAACTATCAAAGTTCATAGATTTATTTATGTTTCTATACGGGAGCAATTTAGTGTTGCACACAGAAATTTTGAATCGGGATTTTTAATGTCCATAGGGTTTTTTTTTATCATTTGTAATTTAAGCACTCTAAGAAAACAAGAAAAAATGCAGCGCAGAACATATGATGAATTAAATTGACGCAGCTATTAGTTTATTGAATGTTTTATAAAAAGCTTTTATGCTATATGATAATCGTAAAATTTCACAGATTAAAACTTATTCAATCAAATAGATTAACTCATTACAACATTGCCATATTTCTATAGAAAAGATGCGCCAAAGAAAAAAAAAACCCTTCAAGTTCGAGTGTATAAATTATGACCTTACGAAATCCCCTTCTCCTTCATGTGCATAAAATCATAACTCCTTTTTATTACGCGATCTTAATCGATGAATACATATCATACCTATACTGTAATAAGTATAATTCGAGAATTAACTATTCATTAAGCTAGCGCACCGTATCTATAAAAGTCCCTGATACATTAATGCATCATCGAAATAAGGCATGACAATTTAGACAATGAAAAAGGAACTCAGATCTTCTAAAACGGTGAAATTGAATCCATACAATTTGAAAGCGCATAATATAAAAAAAACTTATCTGCTTCTCATGATCTCCCTTTGTATATCTTTAGCACTTTCCGATTCACTCATTATCCATGATCAGTTTTCAATGTCAGAAGAAAAGAAAACCTACGAGCTTTCATCTCCTCAATTCAACGTCAAATCTTCCTCCCTCTTTATTAACTTTTCTTTCTTCTACAAGCACTCGGAAACCTCCTCAGATTATTTTGGCTGGCTCCTTCCCAGATATCAGCCTTCAACGTTATCTGCCCTTACAACTGATGATTGCTTCCCCTACTGCAGAATGGAAGCCAGCTCCTCCTATGATATGTGCGCTCTTCCTCTCTCTGACTCCTCCTCTGCTGCCTCTCTCTCAAAAAACTTATTCCGCGCTCAAAGCCGTCCCCTCCAGATAACAGTGAAAAACCTTTTTTATGCAGGAGATCTCCCTTCATGTATGCATGTGTTGCCTTCCTTAGTACATGATAATGACCTCCTGTTTAGCATCGTGCCTCCTCCTTTTTCTATAGGACCATGGAGCCTCTTTTTTTGTGCCTGTCCCCTCCGTTTGGTAACTCTGGTATATGCCTCCAAAACTGCCATGTTTCCATGCAAAAAGAACTTGAGTGCTCCCTTTGTTATTTTCCTTTTTCACCACTCCATATGAGCGGCCAGAAAATATGTTATTTGCCTTTTTCACCACTCCATATGAGCGGCTAGAAAATACCAACCCTTTCATGGACAACCATATTCCTTTTTTTTTCTGTACTACTTAAAAATGATATTTGAGGGTGATGAAATGGACACTTTCATATGTGCAATATCTAAAGATGAGCAACTTCCTCTTTGCATGGGAAGACAAATTATGACCATTAAAAACAAATTTAGATTCTTTTCCCCTTTCTCTTCTCAACCAAGTACTACTCGGAGGGATAGAGACAACATTAGGGTATTTTCTTAATTCTGGAAGATAATCGTGAAGACAATATCTTCACGACACTCACCCCCACCAAAACTGTGCTTCCTCTGGATGCACCAATCAAGACATGTTTTCTGCTTTTAAAAATAAAATCAGCTTCATAATATATTGTCTGTGCATGGGTCAAAATAATATAGTGCCTATGCAGGGCCGTGTAATTAGCCCTATAAAATGCATACTTTAATATGCATGTATAGAAGATATGGTGCAAATAAAAAAGGAAATGGTATCCGATGATGAGGCTGGTGCACTCTCTTTCATACATTTAATGTCAACATACATTAATCCTTTCAAAATCTCTCAAAGTGCATGGGTAAGAAAAAAATATTGTGCCTTTATGCACGGTCATGAAATGCGACCCTACTATGCATACTTTTCATGCATTAGAAAAACAAATGGTGCATAGATAGGGTAATTGGCTTTCGATGTAGAGGCTTTCCACTCATCATATAAACTTTTTTGATTGCTTCATGCAATTAAAAATTTGTTGATTGTGCAACTGGACGTGCACCTAAGGGCATGAATGTGTGCATATACATTTTAAAGCATGCATACTATGGATGCATGTATGAATTCATGGTGCAAATCAGGAAACGGTTCTCATGATTCTAATCAAAGCAACACACTCTCAACGCTTTCTAAAACATGTTTTGACTCCTTGTACTTTTCTTCATCTGCATCATCTTCTCACGATCATTTCATGGACTTTATTAAACATACTAATAGATGAGAAGTATCAATTCTCGAAAAATATAATAAATATATACAATCCATAATCAACTTTTTGTTTTAAAACAAACATTTCCATAGAACATAAATATGCAACACAAAGTAGTTTTCTTCCATACAAACCATTTGAACTCAAAATCTTGAACTGGCTCTTGATTCATACCTGTTATCAAAAACTCATAAAGATGATTAGTGTAAACTAATCATTAAATTAATCATGTCTATAAAAACTCATTAATTCAACCTTTTTCCTTCAATTAATACTTACCTTTTGATGAGGGAGATGGTCCCGTGCTCATAATTATCTTTTGATGAGGGAGAGATAAAACTCCCGTGCTCGTCATTACCTTTTGATGAGGGAGATGGTAAAACTCCCGTAGAAATACTTTCTTACTAGAAACATTCATAACTTCTATTCATCATGAATGGAAAACATTCATAAACTACTATGCATCATGGATGGAAAACATTCATAAACATTCATAAACTTGATCATATTATCTTATCAATTTGACTTCTTATACCTTTTCTGATAAAACAACTATTCAAAACTCATTAATAGGTATTTATAATTTTAATACAAGACATCAAATATTTCTTGCATAGATAACTCATTTTTTCTTTTACGGATTTTTGATGATTTCTTCTTATTTTGTGTAATTTGATTGATAATGTTTTCAAAAACTTCTTGTTCTTTTTCATTAAGACTTTTCTCATTATTTTGCATTAGTCACTTGTTTACTTTTCTCAATTTCACCTTGATTATTAGTTTGATTACTAGTATCAGAATTTACTTGTCCTTTCATCTTTTCAATTTTCTTATCTTCAAGTGATTGATCATCGGAATCAATTGAAATATTATGTAAATTTTCATATTTTCCTATTTTTTCATAAGTTTTTCTTTCATACTCTAATTGCTTATTATCTTGCTTATCATTTAGCTTACTATCTTGGACCATCTCTTCAACTTGTGGGTTATCCATTTTTGCCTAATTATTTATCATATCTTTAAATGATTGAATGCTAATGTCTTGAGCAATAGATTTTATGTTGTTATCTTGTTTAGCTCTCCAGTGTTTTCTAACTTGTTTGTTTGACCTTGATCGGACTTGTTTTTGCTCAAAATATTTTATCATTAATCTACCTCTACCTAGGTTCAAGTGTAAAGGATCCTTAGTATGATAATCACATATTTTCTTTCCTATCTGACATACTGCTCGATGTTGGCATGCACGTTCAAATGCAACACAAGCATCATAGGTATAGCTGATCTGGTCACACCAAAAACATTGAACAATGTGCTTTTTATACCTAGGTCGTTTTAGTATTGGTCGGGGAGGACTTTGCCTATGATCAAGTAAAGAGGCTTCTAGTGAATCTATAGACATGCAATGAACTTGATTCTCACATCCATTTCTATGTTTGCTCGATATTTTCTCGTTTATGCGATTCTCGAAAGTATCTAATTTTTCATGTATTCGTGCCAATTCAGATGTCATCGTATCTCCTAATGATGCTAACTCATTAACAACATGTGTATGCAAAGTTGTAATCCGATCAGTAAATTTCACCATTATTTGAGTTATTTTTGACGTCAACGAATCAAATTGTGAAGCAAATTGTTCATTGATGGATGCAATAATGCATGATTCAATGTCATACAGAACTTCGGTAGAAAAAGCCATCTTTCTATGAATGAAACCAAAATAGATGTATGGATCAGAAGTGATACCTCATAGTCCTTTGTCTTTGAGCATTCACTTGAGTCGCTCAAGGCCGTAGAGTTTCACATCGGGTTCAAATGAGGGAGCGATTCGTGATGACTGGTGGATCAATTCAATCGTCTCGCTAACGACGCACACAGGGTGACTATGCAGAACAAGTATTTTTTTTCCTAAGGTCCGTACCATGCAGCCTACATTTACTCCTCTTCAACTCAACATGTCTCAACAAGAATTTAGGCGTGGGATTTTTCTCCATGTTTTTCCAAACTACACAAACCACCTAAATTAAATATTTACTTGACCATCCATTTAACATTTAATAAATACAACCCTTCAATTCTTTTTATTTATTTAATCACTTTAGAATAAATACAACCCTTTAGAATACATTACAGTAACCCATCAATACATTTAATTGTTACCATAACCTTAGTGATAAAATATCAAATAATAGTTAACATAATTAATTAACCATTTATAATTAAAATATTGGGTAAGGTTTCATTTAATATAATTTATCCTATTTATAAACTCATTTAGAGACTAAAACTTAATTAATTAACCTTTTTAACCATAGCTTTACCCTTGAACTAACTTCAAACCATGTTTTTAACCCTCAACTAACCCATAGACTAATCCTCTACCCTTCCATAACCCTCTAAATTTATTAATTAACCCTTAATTAACCTTGAATTTAATTTTGAAACCTATAAAACATGATCAAAACCTACATTTAACCGTTAAATACCCTTGAATTATCTTTCAAAATTTAGATAAACCCTTCACTAACCCTTGATTTTTCATGTATACCCATAATTATATTTGAAAACACCTTGATAAATACTTCACATCTTTGAAGTAGTCATCAACTTCTTGTCCTGCAAAAATTAAAATCAAACATTAGTCAAAATTCTCATAAATTATTCAAACTTATTTCAATCAATTAATCTTTTAATTTTCAGTAATATTTTAAGAGTAATAAATTCTTTTCCACAACATATATATACATACATTATATATATACACATACATACATACACATACATACATACACATACACATATGTATACGCATGCACATGCATATACACATCCACATACACATACACATAAGCATACACATATATAAAATTATATGCATATATACACAAATATATGTATATTTACTTATTTATTTTTATTAATATGTCTTTTTTTCATGAACTTACAGGTTATTATTTGAAACATTTTTACCAAGTCAAAATATTCTTCCTACCTCACATGATGAAATTAAGAAGATAATCAACAATCTTGGTATAGATTATCAATGTATATATGCATGTCCTAACGGTTTTATTTTATATAGAGGTGAATATGTACACTCTTTGACATGTCCAAAATGTCAATCTCCTCGATATAAGGACGAAGAAGGCAAACTCCCAAAAAAGGTATTGAGACATCTTCCATTGGCTCCACGGATTAGACATATGTTTCAAAGCCTCGAATTATCAAAGCTTTTGACATGGGGACATGATCATAAAGGTATTGATGGAATAATCAGAATTTCTCACGATAGTGTTGCTTTTCATCATATTGATTCTACATGGCCTGATTTTGCACAAAATCCATAGAATCTAAAGTTAGGAGTTGCATTAGATGGGGTTAATCCATTCTCCATGAAATCTAGTAAATGGTCAACATGGCTAGTGGTAGTCATAAACTACAATCTTCCACCATATCTTAGCATTAAAAAGGAACATCTAATGCTTTCACTTTTAATCCCAGGAAAAAGACAAGTTAAAGATATGAATATATATATCTTGCTCCTCTCATTGATGATCTCCAAGAGTTATGGAGAGTTATTAATATCTTTGATTTATCGAAAAGCATCAATGAAAGATATATTACGGTTTGTGGTCTTGTGGTTTGGACGATTCACCATTTTCCAAGATATGGTTTTTTTTCAAGTACTAATGTAATTTTTGTATTCAATATGCATACAAATAAATGTGAGTTTATCTACTTATATTTTTATCATTTTCATGATGCAGTAATATCTACTAAGGGTTATATAGCTTGTCCATATTGTGGTGATTGGTTGAGATCAATCTGTAGTAAGAATCTATAAAAAAATATTTATCTTCGACATCAACGATTCTTGCCTGAAGATCATCCATTAAGATATAAAAGAGAAGCGATACATTTTAATGGAAAGCCTGAAATGGGTCAGTATCCAAAACCTATGACACCTATGGATTGGTATAAAAAATGGACAGATGGATCTCTGATAGATCCAGAATAAAAAATCTTCAGTGATATGAAGATAATGAGAATGTGAAGAGAGGTAAAGGAAAATTGGCACTCGGAGAATATATCAATATGGTATTCTTTGGAGTATTGGAAAGAGTTAAAAGTATGTCATCTTTTTCTTAATCCTATGCATATATACAAGAATATTGGTTATTCACTATGGCAACATCTTCATGGACTAAAAGATACCATAGCATCAAGGAATGATTTGAAGGATCAAAACGCAAAACCAAAGTTATGGCCAATTTTTGATAAACATAGACAGGAAATGGCTTATGCACCTGCTCCTTGGGTACTTACGACAAAAGAGATACAGACTATCAACAATAGGATTCAATTGATTCGGACTCCTATAGGATATGGAGCATCTTTCGAGAACATGTTTACGATTGATGATAAGAGCTTATCTGGATTAAAGTCCCATGATTGATATAACTTTTTGAAACATATTTTACCTTTGGTTATCGATGGATGTACAACAAAAGGAGTACGAGATGTGATCTATCATCTTGGATCGCTTATAAGGTAATTATCATACTTTTATATTTAATATATATGAATATTTGATATCTTTTATTTTTGAATTAACTTCTTTATAATTTTTTTATGATATGTATAGGTGAAATACATCAAAAGAGATTGACAAAAAATCAATCCCACAAAAGAAACATGAATGCAAAGAGCTACTATGTTTGATTGAGAAAGAGCTTCCTACTTCATTTTTTGATATTCAGGTTTACTTCTTAGTCCATCTTGTAGATGAAATAGAGGTGCAAGTGTTGTCAACACTTGATGGATGTTTTGGGTTGAGCAATTTATGGGAATATTAAAAGGTTATGTGTGGCAAAGAGCGAAACTAGGAGGATCCATGGCAAAGGGTTGGATGCTTGAAGAGTGCATGTACTATGTTAGTGAGTACCTTGAAAGAGTTCATGAAGAAGCTCCACAATGCATGGACCAACGAGTCTTCTTCAAAAATAACAGACGAGGTATTATCAGGTAAGAGAGTTCCATTTTTGTTTACATTTCAAGAAAAAATGATGTTTCTACTTTTGTAGCATATAATAGTGAATGCATGCAAGCATTCCTTAGCGAGTACGCGTAGGAACTCCAAAATCTCCGAAGTAAAAATGGAGGATTAAAAAATATAGACATAATCTCAATAATAATAATGAGATTACAAATATATCTTCTTTCACGGATTGACTATATACTCCTTTGCAACGCCCAATGCAAATAATGAAGAAATCTCAAACGAACAGAGAGAGTTAATGATAGGTTGTGAACAAACAAGCAGGCAATGGATAATCTCGAGCCATTTCAGTCTCTAAACAAGGAGGTAGAGGATTTCTAGAAACCTCTACTTGTAATTGATGAACAACAAGTCCATGACGTGTATGAGGTATATTAGCATTATGAGCATGAGAATTATTATCATCATCATCATCGAGAAATTATTCATGTATATCAACAATAATTTGATTTTGTATATGGTTTTTAAATAAAATAATGACATTAATTGTATGAAAAAATACATACCCAAGCATTATCATGTTGACTAGGTGGTGGTGCATGCTCAAAAGTACCATACTCTACCTCATGTTCAATACATTCCAATCGTGGTCTTTGATACGTGCTATATCAAGAGTTACACCTACATATAATATGCTCTTGATAGTAAAATTCATCATAATTCCTATCGGAGGAAACATGTGAAGTCGTTGCATGGGTAAGAGGTGGTGGAGTGCCCTCTAATTGATCAGAATCTGAATATAACAAGAAAAAATTATATCAGTCATGTATCTATCAAATATATTTAAAATTAAAAGTTTGATATACATACAATATATGGTCCTTGCACGATTAGGAGATGGTGGTGGAGTTCCATCTGATTGATCTGAATCTACAAATAATGGTATTAGATATTAATAATCTAATTATTTACATACATAAACATTCACATACACATATTTACACATACATACATATTCACATATACACATTATCACATACACACATATTCACATATACACAAATACACATTCTTGTGGGATAAATGCATGTATTTTGTATGAATGTGTGTATATGCATGCATATGTATGTGTGTATGTATACATGTGGATATGTATATGTGTATTTATGTTATATATATGTATATGTGTATATGTATGCATATATGTATGTGTATATGTTTGCATGTATATGTGTATGTGGGAATGTGTATGTGTATGTGTGTGTATATATGTGTATGTATTCTGATTTTTTTTTGTTTCAGATTAAAATAACAGGAGATATTGTATGGTGGGAAAAAATAAGAGGGGACCTAACATACCACTTGAGATGCGGTAGTTTTTTCATAGACAGCTACATCTTCAGGAGTCATTTCCTCAACAGAAAGTATACAAATTAATAGCTATATTTATAATTCTGATATGTTTTATTAATTTTTTTACATTTAATTTATGTATTCTTTTTTCTTTAAATAAACAGGCTGTTGCAAAGAAGAGAGTTGAGTTTGGCCACACATCGCACTTAGGCCAAATGGGCCATCATGGTTTTGTAGCTACATTTTTAAGTATATTTGTTATGATAAGTATATTTTTTATTTTAGTTAAAATGTAAGAAACTAATCTTTTTTATTTGTTTCAATACAAAGAAAAGGTTATGGTCCATATCCTATGAAACATGAGATCGAGTATGCTACACATTTTGGATATCGGCGTTTGAGCAAGTATACGCGATATAATCTGGATGCATTTGTGACTATTATTAAATCTTATATAATTATTTTATTTTTATGGATGTTTTAATCGTTTTACTTATTTATGTTTATTATATGTAATACAAGAGTATTATGGAGAGGCAGATATGGATGAGGTGGAGACATAGACACATGAGGGACATTGGGTGCTCACACAAATACATCAGATCATGCAGATGATCATGATGATGAGGATGAGGATGAGGATGAGGATGATGATGATGATTAGGATTCTTGATTATGACATTGAATATGTATTTACATTAATATACATACATATATATATATATATATATATATATATATATATATATATATATATATATATATATATATATATATATATATTGTTCATTTCAATTATGTTTTGAATTGTGTGTATGGTATTAAGTAATGAAAAGCCTTGTTATATTGATTTTTATTATTTTTTATATTAAGCATGTGTTTTATTACTTTAATTATATAATTCATTCATATTTATGTGTGCTTGTGTGTATATAAAATGTATATATGCACATGTAGGCATATATTTATATGTGTAAGTGTGTCTATATGCATGTATATGTATTTATCTATGTATATATGTGCATGTATGTATGTGCATATGCATATGTGTATATGTGCATGTGTATGTGTGTATATGTATGTATGTATGTATGTGCATGTACATGTGTGTAATATGTGTGTGTATATGTATGTATGTACATATGTATATGTGTATATTCAAGTATGTGCACGTGCATGTATAAGTGTATATGTGTATGTATGTGTATGTGCATGTGCATGTGTATGTGTGTATATGTATGTATGTGCATGTGCATGTGTAAGTGTATATGTGTATATATGTGTCTGTGCATGTGCATGTGTATGTGTGTGTATATGTATGTGCATGTATATGTGTAAGTGTATGTGTATATGTGTGTATGTGCATGTATATGTGTATATGTATGTATGTGCATGTGTGAGTATGTGCATATGTGTGTATGTGCATATGTGTGTGTACGTACGTGCACATATGTGTGTATATATGTGTATGTGTGTGTATATATATGTATGTGCATATGTATGTGTATGTGTATAAACATATGTATATGTTAATATGTGTGTGTGTATGTATATATGCAATAATGCATGCATGGAAGTATTTTTATGTGGTTGTAGAAATGTTTGTGCATATGCATGTGTATGTGTGTCTATGTGTAAGTGTATGTGCACATGTATGTGTGAACGTGCATCTTCATCATGTAGAAGTGTATATGTGCATATCAATAAGTGTGAGTATGCTAACTAATGAAAATAAGACAATTCAAATGATATACAAAGAATGGAAATTGTACTTACAATAGTTAGCCATATTTTTTGCTTGGTTAGCTTCTTGAATAACCTACCATAAAGAGAGAGAGAGAGAGAGAGAGAGAGAGAGAGAGAGAGATAATTCAAAGAGAAAAAGAGGTAGAAAGAGAGAAACAGAGAGAGAGAGAGACAATAAGATAGAGATTAGACAAAACAACAATTTTGCAATCGATTGTTTTAGGTCGTAAGCGTAGTGCAATTGTGAACGTTGGAGAGCTCTTTGATCATATGCCGATAGATGCCAATCGAAGAGCCTCCAATGTTTTAATCTTTTTCATCAAAAATCCATTGTGTAAGCGATGCTAACACATCATAAATGCCTGTGCAGATAGCGTCACATATGCAATATTTATTAGCACCGCTTATGTGATGCAAATTAGCGGCACATATGGGACACGTTTTTTAATCAGCACTTTAGCGACACTCGATGTAACCGTCACATATCCCGTCATGCCACATGTCGATAAAAACGTCAAATTTTTTGTCCTTTAACTGACATTCCATGCTCGACGCTTGTTGCAATGATTTATGCAATTTTATAGCGGCAAAATTGTGTCAGGTTAATCGTTTCTAAGCGCCCGTATTCCTTGTATTGTCTTCTCATGGGACATGACTCACCATGCCCACTGGGTATCAGATGGCATAATGGTAATTGCCTAACAAAAATCCTGAATATCAAAGGAAACATTGATTATCAAGTCAACCTCAACAAGAAGTGTTACATGTCATGGATGCAGTTGTGGTGGGATATGAAGTTCATGGCTATGTGGCACCCTCTCATAGAAAACAAAAAGTTTTTCCTCTTTTGGCAAATTCTTCATCACGGTGTATTCTGCATGTATGCATGAATGTGTGCATGCATGCAGATGCATGAGTTAATGCATGTACATGTATGTAAATGAATGTATGCATATGCATGAGCATAAGTTAGTGTGTATGCATGAGAGATGAATGCATGCATGTGTGTTGTTAGTAACTATGCATGTGCATATGCGAATGTGTAAATGAGATGCATATACATGTTTATGAGTAAAGTTTAATGCATGTTTGTGAGTGATGTAAGAATACATGTTTAAGTGAATGTATTTATGCATGTGTAATAGTGTTTCCATGTGCATAAATGCATGTTTAAGTGAATGTATGCGTGATAGTGTTTTTATGTGCATAAGTACATATGTATGTAAGTATTTGAATACATGTCTACAAATACATGTGAGAAATATGCATATGCATGAGTATGAGAATAGAATGAGCATAAGTGTATGCATGCATGTGTGAATGCATGTATGCATAAATGTATGGATGTGAGCATAAGTGTATGAGTGCTAGTAAGTGTGCATGTGCATGGATGTATGTAAGTGCATGCATGTACGCATGTAAATATGAATGAGTGTAAGCACATATACATGCATGGTAAGAATTGAAAGTAATTCAAAACAACATGAGTGTTTTTTTATTTTTCATAAAAAGTACTTATGTTTTTCTAATGCTTTTTTGATAAAGAGCATTGAAGAGTACCTGATCTTGAGGAGCATTACAAAGAGGAAGGTGAAAAGCCATGTAGTAGATGGTGATCAAAGCTGCAATCCCTCAAATCCTTCTACCTAGACTTCTCTAGCAGACGAAATTTAAATCCAATTATCTTAGAACTTATAGATCTTAAATTTTCATAAATTGTATAAGGTTGTTTGTTATGTTAGTTTTCATTTTGTCCTTAAAAACATGAATCTTACTACCTCATTAAATTAAACTTGAAAAATATCTTAAACACTCATACTTAAATTTACACAATTTGCATAGGGTTATTTTGATTATATCAGTTTTTGTTTCATCCTTATATTACCACTTCATCTAAAAAGAATTTTTTTTTGCATGTAGTCAAATGATGTTTACCATATGGATAGACCACAGTCAAACAATTCATTGTTTTCATGTCTTCAGTCCTAAATTGCACTGAAAAGAACACCCCATGTGTAGTCACATAGTAGGATTCATTGAAAAACCGGAACTGATCCACCCGATGGTCTTCATGCATGCCCTAACAATGTGATTAAACTATCAAGGAATCCCACACATTGCGTAGTGTCCTCACAAAAAGCCTAGTCAACCCAATCATAGGTTCTCTCAAAATCCAACAAAAGCACATGAAGAGGCTCATCACACGTCTGCACAAGGGAGAACTTCCCAAAAAGTGAAGATATTGTGAAGGATGCTACATCCCTTGATAAAAAAAGTCCTTGTCGGATGAAGCAAGGTCTCAAGAAGTGGTTGCAATCTCAAACTCAAAGCCTTCACAAGGATTTTGTAGGTTGATTTGAGAAGCATGATTGGTCAATAGTATCTCATATCATCCAAGTGCCCCCCCTTAGGGATGAGGAAGATCAGACCTTTAGTGAGGGACTGAGGAAGATGTTCCCCCTCCATGGCCTCCTCAAAAGCAAGACAATCCCCTCCCCAAGGACCCCTAATATCTCATAAAAAACAGGGGGAAAGACCTTCATTCACTAGGGAAGCTATCCCTAGCCAGACCATGGAATGCATCAAAGATCTCACTATACGTAAATAGGGCTAGAAGCACAGTCTTCATCTTATTAGTCACTAATCATTGCACATGCTGCAAGTCACATCATTTGCTCTCTTGCAAGGTCTCAAAAGATGTTTCCTTAGACAATATAGTGTGGTAAAACTGAGTGGAAATCTCTCTTAGTTCCCTAGGCTCCATCCCACATGATCCATCCATCCAATTAAGCTTCATGATCCCATCCCATGATTGGTGGGACCAAACAATCGAGAAGTACTCTCCCAAAATACGACCACCGACCAAGGTCTAATGGGTTGCGTACTATAATGGAAGAAGGCTGACTGCCTATCCTCAGCCTCCCTCAAAATTTGTTGTGTCTCGGAAACTTGAGAAGCAATCTACTCACAACCTGATCAGTGATCCAAGAGATGTTGAAGGTAGGTGACCCTCTACAGACAGCACCCACTCTCGTTCAGCAGAGCTAGCTAGTGACTACTATCCTCATATAAAAAGGAGTTGATCATCTGCAAACCAATTCTAAGGGGGTGTGCTCGGTATCCCTAAGGCCAAGATAGTTGGGACCAAATCATCTCAATTTGATGAGTCATGCACCCATCAAGCTATAGTTGCTCAAGAATCTACATCATCATGGGGCTTCTAGTTTCCCCCTCTAGAAATGAAGCAACCACAGGGGCATGATTATAAAAGCAAGAGCCCGCCACAGTGCAGGTCCTACCACCACAATCAGCCAATATATCACTAATGTATGTGTAATGAATGCGAGAGAGATTCATCCATAAAATTTTCCTATTGGAGGAGGAAAAATGGAGGTTGTCTTTCTCTCTCTCTCTAATAAGACCCTTACTATCCCGTACATCTTATAAGCTCTAGGTCAAGCATAGTCTCTCCCAAGGTGCAAGCTTAGAACCATGCACAATGTTCTGGCTACCCCTTGATGATTGTTAGTACCCTAATCATTTGCCACACACAACACACCATGCATTGGCATGCACAATAGCATCAGCGATCTATGACAAAAAAATGGCATGAGCACTCTCATGGTTGGGGGCATATAAGGTCTAGAAACCATATCTCCTCTCCCCGTGTAATAAATTCATTAAAATGGCCCTGTCAGGGATAATCGCCCCTCTATCCACAATCATGGGTTGCAAGGAATCCCCAATAGATATAGATACATCACCTTGATTGCCATTGGGCGCATACCTAGATGACCAAAAAGCCTCCCCATGTGTCGAAAAAAGGTGTTTGCATTGCCACGTATGGCTCAATGAGAGATGATGATCCTGAAGTGTCAACAAATCAATGGATCTGCCAACCAAACACTAGGGGATCTCTTCTTGAAGGCAAGCCATGTAATGTAAGAACTGAGGCTTGCCAAGTCCCTGAACATTCCATGTGAGAACCCTCATGGAGATGAAGCAAAACAGGATGCTCCTATATTAGGGAATCGAGCATCTTTGATGTAGGTTTGGATGGGGAGTAATGTGAGTTCGAACATCCCCGATATGCAGCCAATCGCTCCGACATAACCTTGTATAGACTAATCTAGGTAGACTCAACAACCACATATGCCTTCTCTAGGCCAATCTCATCCTCATCTATATATATGTACTTGGGAGCAGTCTGAGTATTCACAATCACATACAAAATAGGCTCACTCTCCTCTATACCTAAAATAAAAAAAAAAACTAAGTTGTGTGCCAAGCCCTAGGAAATAGGTCAGTTAGGTCAAGATCCCCAAGATGGTGACTTTTTCTCCCCAAGTGACCACTCTAGCAATGTAGCCCTACAAAGTGGGAAGGAGAAAGCAACAACCAACTCTAAGGTGGTTTGGGTATGGGAAGGGAGGGCCACAACAAGGACCCTACCAAGTGCCTCAAGAGAATCCTCTTGACTACCAAAGAACCTCATGAACTCATAGCCAAAGCTCCCCCCCCCCCCAAATGGTAGTCAAAACGCACTAGCCCTAGACGTACAACGATCAAGGGTGATGTGTCTAGCAGGAAAGGGGACACAATGTAGATTGACCCTCATGGACTACCCAAATCACCAAGAAGTGACTGTGAAAGGATTTCTGAGGACTAGGAGGAGAAGTACTAGGCTACAAAGGGGGTCTCAAAGACGAGTAGGGCCTACGGGAGGACATTGGCATCGTGGAGATCAAGGATGAAGGCCCAAACAATGGAACCAAAGAATGGGGAATATCATTTGGGGGTGCCTACTCCATCCCAATGCTAGGGTCCACAAGACAATCTTCTTGAATGTTATCGTTAGTGTCCATGTGAAAGGCCAAATGGACATCGGACACTTTGGTATATGTTCTTTAATAAAACATATAGTGGTGTGTTCAGCCACAGACTCTAAGTTTGACTACATTTGTAACACCTAAGAAGTTTGTGTTCGTGCTCTCTATGTACTGTGTTTTTGGATGTATTCTTTAGCCTCTATGTGGAGTACCATGTGTGGCAATTAGAGATCAGTTTTCTACTCCAAGGATATCATCATGGAGCTCTCGAGAAGAACAGTGTAGCATGCTGCATCGCCATCAAAATGCCCATATGAGATCATTTAGATGCAAAAGCTTTGTTCCTTTTGTGCGAGCAAAGCAAGCACCCATCCAAGGCTTTCTCTAAGGCACTGACTAAGGCATAGAACTTGGCATAGCTTTTCATCGGAGTCACCAAAGTGATCATTGGTGTCATTGGCTATGCATGAGGGAGGACCTTGACAATCAAAGAAGATGGAGGTTCTTAGTGCTTCCTGGGAGGTCACCCATCCCAGTACTATTCCCCCTCGAGCTCGCTTAACCGTGGGAATCTCTTGCCACTAAGCTACACTCTTATGGTGCTTGAAGAAGGGGAAAGACTAAGGTTCACATTATCTTCAACATGTTTTGGGCCCTCAAAGCTTCATTCTTTGCTTTCAAAACCTATTTTTGAAGCATTTTTGGTGTCATTTTTGGAGCCATTTTGGAGTACTTTTGTGCATATTTCTCTTCACAAAGGTCCAAAAACATCAAGAAGAGTGCTCTTTGTACTTATTGGACAACAAATGTTTAGCTTTTGGGGCTATGTTTTTAGCCACACTAGTTAATCTACAGGTTTCCTGAAAGGTTTTAGTTGTGGTGGGAGCAACCACTGCAAGTCTATGCATGTTTTTTGAGCCTAAAGAACAACATTTGTAGACACTTGTAGGTGTTGTTGGCCACTATTTGGGTAGTGAATTCAACCTTTTAGTGCCATTTTACTGCATATACTGAGCACATATACACTATGTATGCCTCTATGGATACCACTTATGTACATCCATGTGGTCATTGATATAGTAGCTACATTTTTGCATAAAGTCTTTTATGTTTGATAAAGAGGGTCGTGGTGAGGTTCTCTTAACTTGGAGACACCCAAATGTTGGGGTCTCTTTGGTGATGTAGGTGGAAGAGTAACTTGGCCTTGCCATAGGAGATGTATGATAGTTTTTCATAGGTGCTCGATAAGCCTAGTTGACTTCTTTTGAGTAATTGATTTAATGCAGTATAGTGAATGATTCACTATGCAGGTGAACATGTCAGTACTGGTAGTTTTATGAGATTTTGACGCTGGACATATGCTCATTTTGCAGAGGATACTCTGGAAATTTTTTTCCAACTTTTTGGTTTTGTCAACTATGCAATGGGTGATTTACTCCTTGATACACTTATTGGTGTGAGAACATTTATTCTTATTGGTGCATTTTGCCCAAGCCTACATGCTTGATATGCTTGATATTATCCTCATTTGTAAGTCACATGAGTAGTCATGTGAACACCTCTTGTAAAAGAGTACATTTTATCTCTTGTAAATGGAAAAAGAAAAAAGTAAAAGGATGGCTTACCTCATCCATGATGTAAAAGCAAATTCGTGGCTCCAACTACCAAAATCACGAATTTTTGAGCTGAGGGAATCTCTCCTAACTTTGGGGATCACTTTTAGGTGGAGCCATTCGAATTCGAATTCAAAACTCCCTCCAAGAATTGCTATAAAAGGAGCAAGAAGGAAGAGGCGATTAGCAAGCCTTGTACGTGACCACTTCATGTCATTTTGTAGAGATTGAAGAGCTTACTCCATAGCTCTATCATTCTACTCCCATTGTGCAAAGATTCATTGCCAATGTGGTTGTAATCATATGTGAATCTATACATTCATTATCATCTACCTCTCTGTTTTGTTCTCTGCTATACTCACTCAGAGCAGCAACTTCAGAAGGTCATATCTCGAGTTTTACTGAATCTTTTTCAGTGTTTTAAAGTGCTTTGGATAGCTCTCACTGTCTAGTTTCTACCTATAAATTTTCAAGGTCATTGGATTTATACTTTTGGAGATATCTGCATTTTACTGCTTATTGGTCTATCTCTGCAGAGCCCCGAGAATTGTGGGAATGTTCCAGAACTTGATGAAACTTGTTCTCAGTGCTCAGTCCATCATTTGAAGTGTTTTAACTTGGAATAGGAAGCTTGCTAAGTCTATTTGCTATGCCCAAAAGGAATGTTTCTAATTCCTTCCAGGTTGAGAGCACTGTTCATTTTTTCGAGCAGGTGTATGTCCAAAAATAGCAAGTTTTGGTAGCTAGTCATTTCGCAACTTGTCGGTCTTGACTTAAACTTTTGGGATACATGTTCCAAAGTACTTGGCTGATATTTTGGTGGATTTAGGAAGCTCAAAGGGTCTACTAATCAACTCTGAAGTCTGAGTTGGCTGGTGTGAAGCTGGTTGTAGCGGCACCTACTCATCTTTGGATTGCATCCACCATCTCTCTTCACAGTGGTATCAGAGCATAGTCAAGCAACATGGGAGATGGATTTCCATCAATTGACAAATTGGATCGAAACAACTACCCGGCATGGTCTCTAAGGATGGAGGCTTACCTTCAAGGAAGGAATCTATATGGATTCATATCCGGAGATGAAGCAATGCCAACCATGAGGAACAAAGGGCAACCATCACATGAAGAAGTGGAAGGACTTTCGAATTGGTGTTCGAAGGATGCACTTGCAAGGTCCTATATTCTAAACTCAATCTCTGATTTTCTTTTACCTCATGTCAAGGGATGCAAGACATCAAGAGAAACCTGGAATGCACTTGCTTCTTTCTTCTCTTCCAACACTCGAGCAAGGAAGAACCAATTGTGGATGGAGTTCACAACAATGAAGAAAAGCCCGAAGCAAAATGTGACTGATTATGTCACAAAGATGAAGGAGATTTCCGACCAACTTGGAAGCATTGGAGAGGTAATTGAAGAGGAGCAAATCATAAGACAAATCATGAATGGAATCAAAGCAGAGGACAAGTGGGAGTCATTCACAACAGCCATGGGTTTATACATGGATATGCATGTACCCGACCTCAACACACTCATGGGCCAACTCTTCACTCATGAAGCAAAGATTAGCAAAGGTGGTGAGTCCTCAAGAGGTAATCAAACTTCTGCCTTATATTCTGATAAAGCTAAGGTCAAGGACAAGTCAAAGAATAGGAAGAATGAAGATGAAGGAAGCTCTTTCCAAGCAAACTTTGCAGGTAGAGGAAGAGCTAGAGGAAGAGGCAGAGGTGGAAAGCAAGGCAGGGGGAGATTCCAATCATCTCAACCTTGCAACATATGTGGCTTATCTAACCATACTACTGAAGAATGTTTCAGGAATCCAAGGAACTCAAGAGGAAGAGGATTCAATAGAGGTGGCTATGGATCAAATAGAGGTAGGTACAATGGAGGCTACAACAACAACAACTACTACAACAACAATTACAACAACAACAACAACTATCAAAGTGGCCATAGAGGAAGAAGAGATTACAATAACTATGCAGAGGACCAAAGTCAAGAAGATTCATTATTGATTATGAATCTATCAACAAAGAAGGGTAAGGATGATGATCACATACTTTACATTGATTCGGGATGCTCGAACCATGTAGCAGGAAATGTGGCTTTACTTTCTGATTTGGAAGATCCTCATAACAAGCATGAAGTGCAGACAGGAGATGACACAAAGCACTCAGTGGAGAAGATAGGTAATGTGAAGACATCAGATGGGAATATGAACCTCTTAAGCAAAGTCTTGTATGTCCCTACAATTACCAAAAATTTAATAAGTGTTGGACAGATTGTTGAAAAAGGATTGCAGGTTAGATTCAATCGATTTGGAGCATATGTTGAAGACCCAAGGCAAGGCTTTCGAAGGATTGCCAAAGGAGAAAAGACAGGAAGGCTTTTCACTTTTGAAGTGGAAGATACAAAGAACATAGCTTTGTTTAGCTATGGATCTCAAACTCTAACAGAGTTGGAGATATGGCACAAAAGGCTTGCTCACATTGGTGAGAGGACACTCAAACAGATTTGCAGGGACCAAAGTGTACTTGGTTTGCCTAATATCACAAGGCAACACATGATTTATAAGTGTGAAGCTTGTCAACTCGGCAAGGCTCATAGACAACCTTTCAATAAGAAAGGATATATGTATCAAAATCCTTTGGATCTAGTGCACACGGATGTGTGGGGTCCAAGTAAGGAGCCATCTATATCAGGCTCAAGATATTATGTGTCTTTCATAGATGATTGTAGCAGGTGGACCATTCTGTTTTTCATGAAGCACAAGGATGAAGTGTTTAATTGCTTTAAGAAGTATATTGCTCTTGTTGAAAATCAAACAGGTAGGACTTTGAAAAGACTCAGATCAGATGGTGGAGGAGAATACTTCTCTTCTGAATTTGATGCCTTCTTGCATGAAAGAGGCATTAAAAGGGAAGTCACTACAAGGTATACACCTGAACTCAATGGTGTAGCAGAGAGGAGGAATAGAGCTATCGTCGAAGCTGCAAGGTCCATGCTCAACGAAAAGGGATTGCCGAACTACCTATGGGCAGAGGCTGTGTCGACAGCCACATATCTCATAAATAGACTTCCATCTAAGTCACTAGATGGAACCACTCCATATGAAGTGTGGAATGGAAGAAGACCTAGTCTAGAGCATTGTAAAATCTTTGGATGCTTAGCCTATGCTCACATTCCTTCTCAAGTAAGAGGGAAATTGGATCCCAAGGCAGAGAAGTGTGTATTCATTGGTTATGATCAAAACCAAAAAGGATATAGATTGTACAATCCAACCAATAAAGGATTTTCTGTGAGTAGAGATGTAATTTTTGATGAAAACAAATCATGGTTTGATGATGACAGGAAAGTGAAGCTGCCATATGACTTGGATGAAGATTTTCCATCACTTCAACCAAAGGAGCCAAAGCAGATTGAAGAAAGTAATTCGGAGATTGACCTAGAAGACTTGGAAAGACTAAAGCTATGGAAGAACAAAGGTAAAGCAAAGATGCAGGATGCTACATATGGACCCGAGAGCTCACATCAACCACTTAGAAGGTCTTCGAGGGAGAAGAAGAAACCAGAGAGGTTTGGTTATGATACTTCTTTGGTCACCAAGCACTCAATCTACATTGCAAAGGATTCAACCAATGAAGAACCTACCACATTCGAAGAAGCACAAAGCAAGAAAGCTTGGAGAGATGCAATGGATGAAGAAATGGAAGCCTTGAAGGAGAATGACACTTGGGAGCTTGTACCTAACAAGCCATCTATGAAGATAATCGGATCTCGATGGATATACAAAATCAAGAGGAATCCAGATGGAAGTATAAATAGACACAAAGCAAGGTTAGTTGCTAAAGGGTTTGCTCAAACCCATGGTATTGATTATGAGGAGACTTTCTCTCCTGTTGCAAAAATGCCTACAATTAGGGTTCTCATTAGTCTTGCTGCATCTAGAAATTGGAATCTTTATCAACTTGATGTAAAGAATGCTTTCTTGAATGGATGGATTTCTGAGGAAGTATATATGGCACAACCTCTTGGATATGAGGATGCACATCATCCTAACTATGTATGCAAACTAAAGAAAGCTTTGTATGGATTGAAGCAAGCTCCAAGAGCTTGGAATTTCAGATTGGTTACTTATTTGCAGGACCAAGGATTCAAAGCTAGCAAGGCGGATACCTCTTTGTTCATAAAGAGGAATGGATCTGAAGTGATCTATTTATGTGTGTATGTTGATGATATTATTATCACAGGCAATGATCTTGAAGGAATCAAACAGGTAAAGAGTCAAATGAAGGAGGAGTTCAAAATAAGTGACCTCGGACCACTCACTTATTTTCTTGGATTGGAGTTGATCTACACAGATTCAGGTATATACATCACACAAAGGAAGTATGTCCATGACATGCTCGTCAAGTTCAAGATGGAAAATACAAAGTGTGCAGGTACACCTATGGAGCAAAATCATAAGCTTAGTGCTTATGAAGGAGAGCCAATTGAAGACATCACAAGCTATCAAAGCTTGGTTGGAAGTTTGAACTATGCAACACTCACAAGGGTGGATATATGCTATAGTGTTAGCATATTGAGTCAGTTTATGCATAAGCCGAGAAGACCACATATGGAAGCGGCCAAGCGAGTCCTCAAGTATCTAAAGGGGACCATGAATGAAGGTTTGTTTTATTCATATACTTCAGATATTGAGCTAAAGGTCTACTCAGATGCAGATTGGGCCGGATCTAAAGATGATAGAAGAAGCACATCAGGGTATATATCATTTGCAGGTTCAAAAATCATTTCTTGGTCATCGAAGAAGCAACCAACCGTGGCATTATCTTCTACTGAAGCTGAATATAGAGGTTTGGCTAATGCAACTCAAGAAATCATGTGGTTAAAATCTTTGTACACAGATCTTGGACTTCATTCTTCAACACCTCACATTTTTGGTGACAACACAAGCTCACTACATCTAGCAGCTAATCCGGTATACCATGCTAGAACCAAGCATATTGAAGTCCACTACCATTATGTAAGGGAGAAGCTAATGAGCAAGGATATTCAACTATCCTACGTCTCTATAGATATGCAATGTGCAGACATGTTGACGAAAGCTCTTGATGGTACGAAATTAAGTAGATTCAAGTTGATGATTGGTTTGCAGGAAATCAAGGACAATTGAAGACTTATTTGGAGGCCAAGCATGTTAGGCTTGAGGGGGAGCTATTGGTGCATTTTGCGCAAGCCTACATGCTTGATATGCTTGATATTATCCTCATTTGTAAGTCACATGAGTAGTCATGTGAACACCTCTTGTAAAAGAGTACATTTTATCTCTTGTAAATGGAAAAAGAAAAAAGTAAAAGGATGGCTTACCTCATCCATGATGTAAAAGCAAATTCGTGGCTCCAACTACCAAAATCACGAATTTTTGAGCTGAGGGAATCTCTCCTAACTTTGGGGATCACTTTTAGGTGGAGCCATTCGAATTCGAATTCAAAACTCCCTCCAAGAATTGCTATAAAAGGAGCAAGAAGGAAGAGGTGATTAGCAAGCCTTGTACGTGACCACTTCATGTCATTTTGTAGAGATTGAAGAGCTTACTCCATAGCTCTATCATTCTACTCCCATTGTGCAAAGATTCATTGCCAATGTGGTTGTAATCATATGTGAATCTATACATTCATTATCATCTACCTCTCTGTTTTGTTCTCTGCTATACTCACTCAGAGCAGTAACTTCAGAAGGTCATATCTCGAGTTTTACTGAACCTTTTTCAGTGTTTTAAAGTGCGTTGGATAGCTCTCTATGTCTAGTTTCTACCTATAAATGTTCAAGGTCATTGGATTTATACTTTTGGAGATATCTGCATTTTACTGCTTACTGGTCTATCTCTACAGAGCCCCGAGAATTGTGGGAATGTTCCAGAACTTGATGAAACTTGTTCTCAGTGCTCAGTCCATCATTTGAAGTGTTTTAACTTGGAATAGGAAGCTTGCTAAGTCTATTTGCTATGCCCAAAAGGAATTTTTCTAATTCCTTCCAGGTTGAGAGCACTGTTCATTTTTTCCAGCAGGTGTATGTCCAAAAATAGCAAGTTTTGGGAGCTAGTCATTTCGCAACTTGTCGGTCTTGACTTAAACTTTTGGGATACATGTTCCAAAGTACTTGGCTGATATTTTGGTGGATTTAGGAAGCTCAAAGGGTCTACTAATCAACTCTGAAGTCTCAGTTGGCTGGTGTGAAGCTGGTTGTAGCGGCACCTACTCATCTTTGGATTGCATCCACCATCTCTCTTCACAATTCTCACATAATCCTTTTGGTTGGTCATTAGTGTTCGTTAATTCATTTTTGTAGGAAGACTGTTGAGTTCTCTCCCAGAATTTGACACTTGGTCATCCTTCTTTGAGCCTTAGTGGTGTTTGGACTCTTCTAGCTCCATTATCATTCTATTCAATTCTTTACCATCATGGCATCAAAGGTCTCCGCCATGTCTGGTGGATCATGATCTAGTGCTAGTGTTCCGAGGAGTTATAACTTGCAGGGCAAAGACCATTCTGACATCCAGAAATTTGATGGCACAAACTTTGCTCTATGGAAGAATTAGATTAAAGATGTGTTGATTCATAGCAGGCAATGGAAGCCAGTAAATGGAATCTCATAGAAGCATGTTGACATGGGTGAAGATGATTGGGATGAGTTAGATGAAATGGCTAGGTCTACCATTCGATTGCACCTAGCAGATAATGTTTAGTTTATAGTAATAGTCTATGAAAATGCATAGGAGCTTTGGAAAACATTATGAATACATATGAAAAAGAGATGGCATCAAATAAAGTGTATCTGATGAGAAAGTTATATGACCTTCACATGAAGGACACATATATAGTGTTCCTGCTCATCTAAATGAGTTTGATGCTATACTCTCCTAGTCACATGCTCAAAAAATGAATATGGATAATGTAATGAAAGTAGTCATGTTGTTATGCACCTTATCATCATCATGGGATATGTTTTACATAGCTATTAGCAATAGTGCACTTGGTGGTATATTGATTTATGATGACATATGTGGAGTACTCTTGAGTGAGGAGATTTGTAGAAAATCTATGGTTAGCACTCAGAGAAGAGATGCATATAATGTTCATGATTCTTACCAAGGAAAGAATCAGTAGCATGACAGGAGCAAAAACAAGGAAAAGAATGGTCAATAGGATAAGAGTAGAAGTAAATCAAGGAAGAGGGATATCGAATGCTATTATTTTCATAAGAAAGGGCACATGGAAAAAGATTGTTATGCATTAAAGAATGCTTAACATAAAGGATACAATGTTGATGAGCATCTTAAATAACTACATACACCATCTACTTTGACAATGAAGATTGAAGAAATTAATTTTATTTCTCATGATACTAATGTGTTGACACTTGATAGCACTATGCCAATTGAGGCTCTTATGGTTGGTTCTCTTTCCCACACATGGCTTCTAGATTCGTGTGCTTCTTTCCATTTGACACCACACAAAGAATGGTTATTTAACTATGCACCAAAGTCTCTTGCTACCATGAGACATGGTGACTCTTACGAGTGTGACATTGTGGGGATTGGAGATGTGGTTGTGAAATTCATTGATGGTTCAAAATTTACTATGCATAATGTACGCCATCTACCTCAGTTATCATGCAATTTATGTCACTTGGTCAACTTGATGAACTTGGTTACAAGGTTTTCTTCTATGCTTAGTCCTTTCACATATCAAAGGGCAATATGGTGATTGAAAAAGGAAGAAAAGTTGGCTCACTTTATCCTTTATTTGTATCACAGAAAGAACACTTATTAGCTGTTATTGAGTAGCTTGACTTGTATTGAGCATGGCTGTTTGGGCTATATATCACATTGTGGAATGGAAAATCTTTCTCATTCTAGCTCCTTACATATGTTCTCTTTCTCTAATTTTTCATTTTATGAGCATTTTCAATATGGAAAGCAAACTAGGAATGTGCACAAGATGCACATTGACTCTTCAATTCAGCCTTTAGATCTTGTTCATACACATGTGCATAGTCCAATGCCCACAAGGTGATTAGGTGGTTCTGTTACTTTGTCACTTTCATAGATGATGCTACTAGAAAAGTATGGGTATATCCTATCAAAGCAAAAGATGAGGTATTTCCTACTTTCATAGAATGACTTGCTTTAGTTGAGACTAAAAAAGGAACTATGCTTAAGGCGGTACATTCATATAATGGGGGTGAGTATACCTCACATAAATTCAACCTTTTTTGTTAGTCTAGAGGAATTCATAGAGAGTTTATAGCTTCTTATACCCCAATACAGAATGATGTAGCTGAAAGGATGAATATAACTATTCATGATAGAGTGGTTTCTATGCTACATCATGCAAACCTTTCACATGGGTTTTGGGCAGAAGAGGTATTGACTATAGTTCACGTGATTAACCTTTCACATAGTGTTTTCAAAGCTCTAAAAGTGGTAGAAGAGTTATAGACAAGGAAGCAACCATATTATGATCATATTTGAGTTTTTGGATGTGAATCATATGTTAATATACCTAAGAATCTTAGATAAAAGTTGGACCATAAGTTAAAGAAATGCATTTTTCTTGGATATGGTCGAGAAGGATAATTTAGATATCATTTATGGGATCTTGAAACATAATCAATGATGCGAAGTAGTGATGTCATCTTCAATGAATCTAAGATGCATGAGCATCTCAATAAGGAGGTTTAAGTGAGAAGGGTGGTGTTTTTGGATATTAGTCCTCTAGATAGCATGCATAAATATTCTGGATAGGGATGTTGTCATCTTCAATGAATCTAAGATGCGAAGTAGTGATGTCATCTTCAATCAATCTAAGATGCATGAGCATCTCAATAAGGAGGTTTAAGTGAGAAGGGTGGTGTTTGTGGATACTAGTCCTCTAGATAGCATGCATAAATATTCTGGATAGGGTTGTTCAAGAGAATGTCTTATCAGATCACTTTGCAAATGTTCCTCTTCAGCAACCATTGAGATTTTTCTACACATGTCTCACATCCACCTGATAGATATGTTCAAGGTTTGGATTTTGTTATGCTAAGAGAGGCTGGTGATCCTTCTTGCTACAAAAAGGCTATGCAAACAACAAATCATGTCAGGTGAGAGCACGCCATAAAGAGTGAGTTGGATTCTATTCACAAGAATGGTACTTGGGATTTAGTACCTTTGCTAAAGCTCAAGAAGGATTTACGATGTAAATGGGTATATAAGCTGACATTCACATTAGAAAGTGATTCTCCAATGTATAAAGCACAACTTGTTGCAAAGGGCTTTGAGCAACAACATGGTGTTGATTTTGAGGAAATCTTCTCTCTAGTGGTCAAGATGACTACCGTGTGCATGTTGCTTAGATTCATTGCAAGGGAGGACTTAGAGCTAGTACAAATGGATGTGAAAATTGCTTTCTTGCATGGAGATTTTACATATGAGATCTATGTGGAACAACCAAAGGGTTATGTATCTCCTTGCAAAGAAATTCTAGTTTCTTAGCTCAACAAGAGCTTATATGGACTTAAATAGCCCCCTAAACAATGGTACAAAAAGTTTGATGCTTTTATGAAGTCTCAAGGCTATTCTCAAAGCCATGATGATCATTGTCTCTACAAAAGGAGATGCTCAGAGGGCAGCTTGATATGCTTGATACTTTATGTCAATGATATGTTGATTGCGAGGAAGTAGTCCTCTTATGACCTGTCGATTCTCAAAAGGAAGTTGAGTTAGACATTTGATATGAAGGATTTGCGGGATGCCAAACATATTCTTGGCATGCGCATTACTCATGATAAGAGTAAGATGCATACACTTGTCTTAAAGTGAGTACATATCTAAAGTACTTCACAGGTTCAATATGCAGGGTGGAAAGGCATTGAGTACACCTTTACTCACATATGTGAAATTGAACAAGGATGACTGCCCCAAGTCAGATGAGGAAAAGGAATTCATGAAAAAAATTCCTTATCAATCTACTGTTGGTAGTCTCATGTAAGCTATGGTAGCTACAAGACCAGACATTGCACTTGCAGTGGGAGATGTGAGCAGATATATGTCTAATCCTATCAAGCACCATTGGGAAGTGGTCAAGATGATTTTGAGATATCTAAGTGGCACTAAGGACAAGTGTCTATGCTTAGGTAGAGGGAAACCATCCATTTTTCGTTACATAGATTCAGACTATGTTGGATGTGTAGACAATCATAAGTCTATTTTAGGGTACATTTTTCACTTTGCTCGAGGTGCTATCTCTTGGAGATCTCATCTTCAAGAGTGTTTATTTGTTTCCACTATAGAAGCAGAGTATGTTGCAGCAAGTGAGGCATGTAAGGAAGCATTGTGGAATTCTTGTCTTGCTTGTGATATGGTTCTACCTCAACATGTACCTCATTTGCTCAATTATAGTTAGAGTGCCATTGCTTTGGCTAAGAATCCAGTGTATCATGCAAAGACCAAGCACATTGAGGTGAGCTATCACTCCATTAGAGATTTCTTAGCAACTGAGTGCATTATTCTTGAGAAGGTTCATACTCAAGATAATGCTGTAGATGCTTTGACTATAACATTTTTGAAGCCCCTCAATGGTATAAGTGTTGCCTCTATGATAGACAGGACCTTGGTCACCTCTTCTTTTGATGCCCTAGGATTTTGATTTCACTCTTGCTAGGATTTTGAATATAAAGAGTGAAATCAATTTGAAGGAAGCATTACTTGGAGAAGCGATGAGTTGCTCTTGTGCCTTGTGGAATGCCGTCAGTGAGGAAGTGCTTTGGAAGATAAGAAAGATTTGTTGCCAACTTTGGTGACCATGTTCGCCTAAAAAATCCCTTGCCTTGTTCGAGAAAAAAATACATAATTGTAAGAAGTCCTTGCCCTTCAAGATCCATAGGATTTTCATCTTTGAAAATAACAAGATCAAAAGTAAGTGAGCCACCCATGAGGACTATGGAAAGATCATTATGCTTATGTGAAAATCTCTCTAAAACTTTGGTTTCCTACCAAATTTTGGTTGTCATTGTTGTTGAGCCTTCATGCCATCCTACCTCTACTTTGTGTGATATGGGGGACCCCATGGGCACTATGCCTCTTCATTGTACAATTCTTCTTTTATCATTCAAGCGAGGAGATCTTCCTCCTTAAAAAAAAAAGGTAAATGAAATGCATTAGATGAGTAAGTGCGAATTTCAATTCAATCAAGTATACTCCTTTCATTCATGAACGATGTAGGCTCTCATTCTCTCATAGATATGCATGAATTGCGTCCCCTATAGAAAGATTAAATACAGGAATATGAGCAAACAGACATTCTTCTAGACATCAATTTTAATGTATGCAAACGAATATTGTCGTCCAAATATGTTAAACATGGTCTTCAGGTGCCAAATTTCACATATAGGAGGATCAAGCATGATTTGGGGGACCAAAATGTCTAATTTCCTAATCTACACGTAAGCATAAAGCAACGATTAAGGTGAAAAATCGTCCTAGAGACTCGAAGGGATGGGAATAAAAGCGTGTTCCACTAAAAACGCGGCTTCTAAACGATTTTAAGGATTTGAGAAGACACAAAGGAAACGAAAAAACATAAAGGAAACGAAATGCATGTTGTATGAGCTACTAAGAAAAATGCAAAATTTGCAACGAGAAAACAACGCTAATAGTTTCTTGAAATTAAGCAGCTGAATGATCCACTTTGCATCACCCAAGCTTTTATCCATACTTATAGTGGAAACACTATTATAGCTAAGCGGAATACCGCTAGAACTAGAGAACCAAATATTAAAATATTAAAAACATTTTAACAAAAGATAATGAGATTCAAGTTTTGTGATACTACAAGACGGGTAGGCTAAACTTAATCACTTTACCTATTTATCATTGATACCTTTCAATAATGGGCACCATTGTGCTAGAGTTTTTTTTTTTTTTAACCAACTTCAAATATATTGACAAAGGGGAGAGTTCACGAGAAAAGAAGGAGATACAAAGAAAGTATGAAACCTTAATGCTCTGCATTGGAAAAGAAAGCAAGGAAAACAAGGATCGCTACTAGGATAAACTAAGGAGCTTTATGCTGGCTTCTTCTCTTTCATGTTGGAGGGATCTTTTTTTTGAAGTTTTTCCATCAATAGGCATCTCAACCATATACACTCCACTATAGCTATGCGAACTTCCTTGTAGTCAGCTTCATAACTCGATGTCGCCACTATAGGTTGCTTCTTAATTAACCAAGATATGCAGGATTCTCCAAGGAAAAAGCAATTACCACTAGTGGACATGTGAGTATCATAACAACTAGCCCAATTACTATTTGTAAAAGCAACATGCAAGCATAGTTGAATATCTCTTCCATAAAAGAGACCTAAGCTCAAAGTGCCTTTGAAATATCTAAGCACACATTTCACCTCTTGCTAATGCTTACTGCCAGGGGTATGCATGAATCGACTCAATTGGGAAACTGTATATTTTATATCCGGCCTTGTGTTCCATGTATATATAAGACATCCCACAACTTGCTGATAAAGAGAAGTGTTAGATGCATCATAGGAATCGTGAATTGAGAACCTAAACCATGTCTCCATTGCTGCAAAAGTTGGCTTGCAATCCTCAAAGTCAAAATGGTGAAGTAGTTTTTCAACATACTTTACTTGATGCACAAAAATTGCCCCCTCAATGGATTCAAACTAGATGCCAAGATAGTATCTCGAAGACCAAGATAAGTAAAATCAAAATTATGTTGAAAACCAGCCATAAGAATGTCAAGTTTTGCATCGCATGACCAAGTCAAGAGTGTGTCATTGACATAAAGAACAAGCACTATAAGATCAGCCCCATCTTTGCATACATAGAGCAATGTTTCAATTGGACTACATGTGAATCCAAGAGAAACCAAGTGCTTATGGATTTTTAATACCATGCACATGGATCTTGCTTCAGACCATACAAGGCTTTATGCAAGCAACAAACCATATTCTCTTGCCCTTTCATGGAAAATTCAAGAGGTTGCTTCATATAGACCTCTTCTTGTAAATCACTATTCAGGAAAGCCATTTTTATGTCGAAGTGATGTACTTTTCAATCTTGTTGGGTAGCCAATGCAACGAGGGTATGAATGGTAGTCATGCATGAAGTAGGTGCAAAAGATTTCCCATAGTCAATGCCATATTGTTGCGCATATCCTTTGGCAATCAATCTAGCTTTGTAGTGATCAATGATACCATCTGACTTTCTCTTTATCTTGTAAACCCACTTTATACCAATGGTATTTTGTCCTTTTGGCATTTTTTATAACTTCTAAGTATCATTCCTATGTATGGAATCCATTTTTGATTGCATGGCACTCATTCAATGTAGATCTTCACATGCATCTTCAAAACTAAGTGGCTCTTCATTACATGTTGTTGCAATAAGAGAATAATCCAAAACATTACTTGATGCATGGGGAGGGCTTCATCTTGTTCTACCAAGTAAAGGTGCACTCAATTTGCTATCTTACAGAGATTGTTTGAGCCACTTTGGCATAGTTCGTGAACTCTTGACAGACATGTGTTCATTATGCAATACATCATCAACATGTATATCATGCGTGGGCTGAATTTCATGCTCATTTTGAGACATATTTCGATGAGAATGTTCAAACATATGAAATTGCTAGCAATTTTAGTACTTTTTGGCTGAAAAATTTCAACCATGTCTGGCTGGCATAGTTCCTACTAAAGGGAAGCCATGTAATGTAAAAACTAAGGCTTGCCAAGTCCCTAAACATTCCATAAGAGAACCCTCATAGAGATGATGCAAACCATGATGTTGTTATACCAATGAATTTTTTAGGCAATTTTGGATGGGGAATAGTCCAAGTCCAAACATCCCCGATATGTAGGCAAATGCTCTGACAAAAGGCTACATAGACTAAGCCAGGTAGACTCACAGCCACCTATGCCTTCTCCAAGCTAATCTCATCCTTATGTGTATATATATATATATATATATATATATATATATATATATATATATATATATATATATATATATATATATATATATATATATATATATATATATATATATATATATATATGTATGTACCTAGAGCAATCCAAGTATTTGCAATCACATACGAAATAAACTGATCTTCTCTGTACTAAGGGTAAACCGAAATTGAGTTGTGTCCCAGGCCCTGAAAAATAGGTCGGTGAGGTCAAGATCCCTAAGATGGTGAGAAAAATTAATAAATTCCACATGAACAAAACACAATGTCTCCCCAAGGGACGAGTCCAACTATGTAGACTCGTAGTGTGGGAACAAGAAAGTAGCGGCCAATGATAACACAATCTCGTTGCAGGAAGGGAGGGCCATAATATGGACCCTAAAAAATGTCTCCAAAGAATCCTCTTGACCATTGAAAAACCTATGCTCTGCAATGGTAGTTGAAATTCACAAAGGGTGACATGTCCAGCAAGAAAGAGGGGTGCCATGGAGATTGATCCTCATGGACCACCCCACTCACCAAGAAGTCACTATCAAGGGATTGTCGAGCACTAGGAGGAGAAGTACTAGGCTACTAAGGGGAACTTAGAGAAGAGGAGGTCCATGAAAGGACAACATCATGGTGGGGACCAAGGACGAAGGCCCAGATGATGGCACCAAAGAGGTGGGAATACCAAGTGGGGGTCCTTGCTCCATCTCGATCTTAGGGTCTACATGACATTCTTCTTGAAGTGTGTTGAACATGTTCCCCATAGGAACGAATCTCTTCTACATCATCAAATGGGTCTATCATCCAAATTGTGCTCGATTCCTAGGCTACCACCAACCTATGTCAGAGAAAGAGGTGCTAGTCATGGTAACAGGGGCACCAGAATGGCAATGAGATCCAACCTCCTCCTGAGTTGAGGAGCCAAAAGAAGTTAAGGAGAGTGAAGGGGGGCGATTCACCTTGTTGAGCCCATCAAAGTCATATTGGTCAAATTACATCTGGTCAAAGCCAAACTAGTCAAAGTCAAGATGGTCAAAGTCAAGGGTGGTGAAAATCAAGTTCGTCTAGGTGCACAATCAATTTGTTCACAATGGTTGTGTTTTGCAAAAAGTGGATGCAGGTTGTAGATTGTCTTTCTAGAAGTTAAAGGGTTTTAAAGATCTTTGGAAGGTTTAGTTGAACCCTTCCTTAGGTGCATATATTGAAGAAATGAAGGCAAACATGAAGGTATTTGGAGTGGAAGCGTTATGTAAGAGTGAAAGTATGCCCCCCATTTAAAGTTTTGTTTTGGTCTGAAAGTCACTATAGGACAAAACAGGGAGTCATTGGCTGTACACATTTTTAGACAACCTTGGGACATAAAAGTGAGCACGAAAATACTCTATCAATTAGAAGTGCCACACAAGTAAATCGACACTCAAATCAAGGCATGCATTATTCTTGGTTAGACTAAGCAAGGTGAGCATAGTCTACACTAGGTGAGAATAGAAAGAGGCACTTAGTCAGTGTGTGATGGAGAGAAGCAAGGGTGAGAAAAAGTGTGCAAGAAGTGTGACTTAGTGTGTGTGCAGAGGAGTGCTAAGCAAGGCAATCAAGGTGGCACAAGGTCCCATTGAAGGAATTTGCGTCAATAGAAGGTGTCCATCCCTTCTACCCAATTGGAAGCTTGAGTGCAAGGTGTGCACAAGTGCAAGCTCTTGGCGAAGGTGGAGGTTTGTTGCAGAGAAGTTTGACGGCACAAAGAACTTTGGGTATCTTGTAACCTTGTTTGATTGTGTAGTCTTTGGGATTGCGCATTTTGCAATGAGAGCATTTGTAATTTGTGTTATACATCATCATAGTATTTTTCTTTATAATCTATATATAGAAGCTTTCATGTGTCTGTATTTCTCTTCTTCTCCTTCTTCCTTCTCCTACACACACTCAAGTCCCTTTCTACACAAGAATCCTCCAACACACCTGCTCAAGTGGAAGCTAACCCTCCTACCCTAGCTGCTATCTAGTCCAAAGTCTAGTCCTCAATGGGCATGCCTTGTAAGGTGAGAAGCCTTGCGATAGGCAAAAGAGTGATTTGGAAGGGCGGTGTACTCAACTCTCTAAATCAACCACTCACCTAAGAGAACGGAAGCTCAATCTGTGATGCCAACTTTTTGAGGTTAGAGATGAGAATGGGAACCAAAGGAAAACCCATTGCCTTGGCCACCATAGATGCCACAATCTTTTGGAACCTACAAGAAGGTACCAAGAGACCCACCAATCTACAGCAAAAGGGGTAAATTCTCATGCTTATGACCAACAAAGCACTCCATCAGAAGAAACCTGTGTGGTTCCCTTGTAATGAGGGCCTAAGAGGAGGCACTCGATGGATCAAAGCTGTGAATCCATGGGCAAATAGAGGCATGGCAAGGCAAAACTGCAATGGGTGATATGGCAATCATCCTGACAGAGGTCTCCAATGATCCAAGCTCAACTTGATAGAAGCTATGCACGAAAGTCTACATATAAACTAGCTTGCCCACCTCCGCAAGAAAGCTGCTCTAGAGAAGGTCCTTGAGCTCGCCATGATTGAGGTGCAATCCAAAGATTTTGCAAATAGTTGACAATGAATGGCTTCTAAAACCAAACGCAATCTACCCTCATCAATAAGGGAGACTCAAATGGGCAATAGAGTGGAGTCAGATGAGGGGGCTTCATGTGAGTCCCTGTGAGGGGGGATCCAAGGCCATCCATGTTTGATGTTTGTGTAAGGAGAGGAGGAGGCTCCAAGGCTATTTGTAAGACACCCACCTAGGAGCAAGCGATACAAAATAAGATAAAGGAAAAGAAGGGGGGAGCAAAGGAAAGATGGGAAGGGAGGGGAAGTGAAGGGCAAAAGGAAAGAAGCAAGGTCGGGGGGAAGGGAAGGGGGGAGGGGAGGGTGTAGAGAGTACACACACCGAAGCAAGGTGAAAAGAAGAGTGTGCTCACAAAAGCAAGGGTGTGAGAGAATCAAAGTGAGTAGACTAAGAAATGGGTAAACTCACATGGATTAGAAATGAGCTTGCCAAGAGCATGGAGTAGGCTCCTCAAGCTTCTAACCAAGTACAAATGGGGGAAGAGGTCCTCCTTGTATAGATTTGGGAGGGGATCTCCAATGTACATCTCATGTGGGATAATTCGCATCAAAGGAGAATGAATACAATGGTAGAAGCAAATGGCAAGTACCCAAAGACAAAAGAGATACAATATAAATTGGAAATAAACTAGAAATGGAATGCCCCATAGATACAAAATGGAGATGCACTCAGGAGGATACAAATGTAGATGATGTAGGAGCAATCATGTCATCAACACCCCCTCTACAACTACATTTTGTAGTAGCTGAATGTTGTAGAGGTCCACCAAGCACTGGAACGGGACTAGAGGTAGAGCCTTAGTGAACATGTCAGCCAGATTCTCTCGAGAGGTACACTATGCCAGAGTAATCTCCTGAGATATGAGCTTCTCAAAGATGATATGTTACTAGATCTTGATGTGCTTTGTCGAAGCATGGAACACTAGATTCTTGGCCCAAGAGATAGGTCCTCAGCCAAGCAAGAAAGTAGAACATCGAGAATCCGGATCACCAGCCAAATTTGAATCAGAATATTTGACCAAAGACCATGATTTCTAGTGAGGGCAAGATATCCAAGTAGTCTCTCAGCAACATCCCAATGTGACTATTGAGGCTGATGTGCAAACTGACTGAGTATACCAATTGCATATAAGGCAATAACTAGTCAAGTGTTCGGAAGGTAGAATAATGGGCCAACAAGCTATCGATAAGTATGCACATCCACAACTGATGATGAATACTCCAATGTGAGCTTAGTTTTTGGATCAAGTGGTGTAGATATTGAGTGATAGTGGTCCATGTTATATCTCGAAAGAAGATCAAATCAATACTTCTTCTATGATAGGAATATGCCTTCTTTTGTTTGCCCAACTTCCATACCTAAGAAGTAGTGAAGTAGTCTAAGATCTACCATAGAGTACTCAAGGTGAAGTTGTGTGATGATGAATTGGATGCATACTTCATTTGAGCATCTCAAGATCAATTCATTTACATAAAGGATAATGATGGCCACTAAGGACTCATTCTAATAGATGTATAATTTTGCATTGGCACTACTTCTTTGAAATCCTTTATCTACAAAGAACTTATGAATCTTTTCATACCAGACCCTTGGAGCTTTCTTAAGTTCGTAAAGTGATTTATGAATCTTGTAGACTTGATCTTCCTTTCGCTTGATCTTGAAACCTTCAGGTTGGTCAAAATATAATTCTTCTTGAAGATCTCCATTGAGGAAATCACTTTTGACATCGAGTTGGTAGATGGGCCACTTGAAATGTGCACTTAGTGCTAGAACAATCCTCATGGTGGTAAACCTTGCAGTAGGGAAAAATGTTTCTTCATAGACAACGCCATGCTATTGCTTATATCCTTTGACTACAAATCTTGCCTTGTAATTGTCTAATGTGCCATCTGATTTGTACTTAACTTTATAGAACCACTTAACTCCTATAACTTGATGATATGTGGGCTTAGGAACAACGTTCCAAGTCTTGTTCTTCTTAATTGCTTCCATTTCCACTTTCATAGCTTCTTCCCACTCAAGCTGGACTTGAGCTTCTTTGTAGTTGGAAGGCTCTAGAAATTGTTGGATACGATGCATCAATGCATAATTTACATAATGATTTTGTTCTCGTTGCTGCTTTTCAATGATCCTTTCTAATCTTCTGGGTTGATGTGAGGTACTTTCCTTTGATTTGTGCTTTGAAAAGACCGTGTATCCCTCTGAAGTGTAGATGGGCAGATTCAGAATTGTATTTGAATCTTTGGTTGAGTATCTTGAAGCTTCATTAAGGATTACATTTTTTGAAATCATGATGGAGTGGTTCTCAAGATTGTACACTCTATATGCTTTTGATCGTTAATTGTAGCCAATGAATATATGCTTCTTAGACTTGAACTGCAACTTGTTGCACTCTTATTTTGGTACATGGACAAATGATTCACTTCCAAATACTCAAATGTAATTGACATTAGGCTTTCTTTCATAGTAAGCTTCAAAAGGTGTCTTGTTGTGCAATGCACTAATGAAGCCTTGATTGAGTATGTGCACGACAGTTTGCACTACTTCTACACAAAACTTGTAGGGTAATTCTTTGTTTTGAAGCATGGTTCTTGCCGTTTCCATCACACTTTGGATCTTTCTCTCAGCTACTCCATTCAGGGATGGAGTGTGAGGTTGATTGACTTGTCTTTTTATCCCCTTTTGTTTTAAGAAATTGGGAAATTCATGATTGATATATGTGAGATCTCTATGTTGCTTGCCTTGGGTGCAAGCTTGGTAGCCACCATTGATTTGTCGGATCTTGGGCAATCCTTTAACTATCCAAGAGGAGGAAATCCTTGGTAAATATGAAGTGTGGCCATACCTTTGATGCCACAAATTAGAAAGTGACTCCTTATATAGAAAGCAAGAGGGTTTGTAGAGCCCTTTTTCTTCTATGCCTTGTGCAATGATGTCTTTGGTTTTAGGTTCAATCACCTTAACTAAAATGCTATCAAATAACACTTGTTTATCGTGATCGGTGATGGCCTTCACTGATAGTAAATTCATGCACAAGTCAGGAACAACTGAGACATTGAATAATGATTTGCACTCCCTTTGGTCATTGGTGATTTGTACTTTGCCTGTCCCTTTGATGGGTAGGCTCTTATTTTTGCCTAGGTAAACTTCACCAATATGGTCCTTAAATCTCTTGAAAAGAATCTCGATCCTCACACATGTGCGATGTTGCTCCACTGTCAAAGATCCATTATTGAGATGAACTTGAAGTTACTAGGGCACTAGCCTCCTCTGTGGAAATAAACACATCTTTGCTAGAATAGTGAGACCTATGTGGAGATGTTTTTGATGGTTTCTTGGAAATAGAAGGCTTCAATGTTTGCTTCTTCTTATAGCAAAATTTTTCCAGGTGCCCTGTTTTTCCACAGAAATTACAACTAAATTTCTTTGTTGTCTCTTGTGAGGAAGCTGACTTTGCTCGTGAGTCTTGATGAAGACGACATCTTGCAAAGATTCCTTAGAAAACTCTAGGCCTTCCCACACATCAATAATAGCCTCCAAGATGGATCTGCTTTGTATGAATCCCTTTTGATTCTCATTGATCCTTGAATGCAGATGGAAGGTAATGTGATTTGCAAGAACCTTTGCCAAGGTTTTAAAGCTATTTTGCAACATAGTGATAGGTAACAAGGTTTCAAACTTTTTTTTTTCTTTATGAATTACCTTAACTACCCCTTCATAGAGAGAGTTAGGTAGAGCGCTGAAGTGCAGGGTCTTCTTCCACACTAAAAATGTTGGGTTCTTGTAGGACTTCCTTGATCACAAGCTATCCTCAATCACAAGATTTTGATCGCTAAAGATTAGTAGAATAGAGAAGAAAAACTTGCAAGATAAGGGAAAGTTTTGATCCAAAATAGTAGATAAGATATGGTCCATAGAAAGAGGATTTTTGGTATTATACATTTGAGTCCATTGGATACAATAGCTTTTTAAAATGGATTCCTAACAAAGCCTCAAACTCCCAACCACCCCCAAACTATCATAATCTCCTTCACACTCACACTCTTAATCTTACTCTCAATCGCAATCACAAGGTAATTCTCTGATTTTCAGCCTCTTCTTGCATGAGCGAGTAAATCCTCCTCAAAATAGAGTTGATCATCCACCCAAAAATGTTCTTAGGCACTCCATGTAGTAAAAAAAAAGAAATGTGTCATTTTGGGAAGTCGATCAACTATCACGAATTTTGCTAAGTCCATCATTTGCTTTGCCAATTGGTGCACCCTCCTCAATGATGTTTATCACCTTTGATTGTGTGGGCCAAAAGATTGCCTTTTTGGGGCATTCATATGTTTGATGCCCTTGCTCCTTGCAACGAAAACACAAATAGAGTCTTTTTGCCCAATAAATAAAATCAAGGTCTTGAAACCAATGGATGGGTTGATGCCTCCTTTGGGTTTCCACTAGAGTAGGATTCACACCTTAATTATTAAAAGATGAATTCTTCTTTGAATTGCTCATGTTTATTGTGGTAGGTCTTTTTGGCCTATGTCACATCTCAATGAATTTGGTTCTATTCACCTTCTGCATATTGAAGTTCTCCATCTTCTCAAAATATTTGGCCATTGCAACAACATCTAGGAAATCAACACATCTAGATCCCTTCACTTGATAATGAAACTCTTTACAAAGCCCTTCAATGAACTTTCTCTTTAGGGCATCACCACTAACCTCCAATACATATTTGTGAAGACATAGAAATGTTTCTTTGTACTCATCAATAGACAAGATACATTTCTCACACTCATGTTGCCAAAAATTGTAGAACTCCATCTTCTTCTCCATATGGTGGTGTGGAGGATAGTAACATTTTTTTTTTAATCTCTAAATTCCTTCCATAGAATAGGACAAGATCACATGCGAGTCTGCATATAGAACTTCCACCATAGCTTTCCAATGCCACCTGTGTAGGATCCAAAATTTTCCTTGGACTCCACATTGAATTGTCAAAGATCAAAGAAATCTTCTAGCTCTTGAATCCATGCCTCAAAGTCTTCATCGCTCTTATTCTCACCAACAAAATTGTTGAATTTTTCTTCCTAAAGACTTGGTTGAGGGCTAATGCAGCAACCTTCATATCTTCATAATTGTGTTTCTATCTTCTTCTAGATACACTAGATATTCCTACACCTTCATCCACTTCATCATTCAGCTCCATGAAAAAATTTGTGGTTCCTTTTGGATGATTAGTGTATCATTCTTTGCAAAATTCTCAAAGAAGCTTCTAACTAATCTCCTCTTGCTCAGAAATCTTTGTGTCAAACCTTCCATCATTGCAAAGAATTGGTTCTAGTGTGATAGCACTTGTGGCACTTCCTCAACCATAAGCTATAACCAATCACAAGGTTTTTATCACTCAAGAAAAATATAATAGAGAAAAATAGAACAAAATCATATGTGTAAGAGAAGACAAGATGACCCAAAGAAAGAGGAGTTTTGTTCTTATATACTTGAATCCATTGGATACAATAGCTTTGGAAAATAAGTGGATTGAAACAAGCTCCTTGAGCTCGAAATTTCAGAATGGTAACCTATCTTCAAGATCAAGGTTTCAAGTCAAGCAATGCATTCATCAAGAATGATCTCAATGATATCCTTTGTGTGTATATGTAGATGATATAACCCTGATAGGAGATGACTTGAATGACATATAAAGGATCAAAAGACATATGCAAGAGGAGTTCAAAATCTGTGATTTAGGTGAGCTTACATTCTTCCTAGGTATGAAAGTCATATACATAGATGAAGGAACGTATTTGACTCTAAGGAGATACATAACATCTACTTCTAAAGCTCAAAATGGAGAACACTAAATCTGTAGGTCTTTGGAGATGAATCATAAAGTTAGCATTTATGAAGGTGAAAAAATTCAAGACATTAATAAAGAGTTTCAAAGCTTGGTTCATAGCTTGATTATTCTACTCATACAAGGGCAGATATGTCATATAGTGTAGGGGTGCTAAGCTAATTGATGCACTCTCCAAGAACACCACACATCGATGCATCTAACAGAGTACTTAAGCACCTCAAAGGTACAATCAATGAGGGTATATTCTACCCTTAATCTTGAGATTTGGATATCAAAATCTATCCAGATGCAAATTGGACAGGAGCTAAGGAAGATAGAAGAAGTACCTCTAGTTACTTAGCATCTGCAGGTTCAAAGCTAGTATTATGGAGTTCCAATAAGCAACCAAGAGTTTCCTTATCCTCAACTAAAGCAAAGTATAGAGGTTACACTATAGAAACTCAAGAGGCAATATGGTTAAGAGCATTGTACTTAGACTATGGACTTGTTAGTTTGAAACCTCACATATTTGGAGATAATGTAAGTTCTATGTACTTAGTAGCAAACCTTATCTTCCATGCAAGAAGCAAACACATAGAGGTTTATTACCACTTCATGAGGGAGACATTTATGGCAAAGGAGGTTGACATTTGTTTTTTTGCAACTAAAAATTAAGTAATAGATATGATGATAAAGGCATTTTATGGCATAAATCTTTGCAAATCTAAATTAATGGCAGGTATTCAACTTATTAGAGAATGAATACTTAAGCATACTTTAGATTGAAGGTGAGATGTTTGAACATCATCCTTACACTATGCTTGAGGTGGATTTTCTCTACTTCATCAAAACATCATGAGGAATGTACCAAAGAATCCCTTGAAGAGGTTCTTCATTAATATTTATTTTTCTTGGTATTTTTCATAAGGATTTTTTATGGATCATTTTATAATGTAAAAGCCTATAGATTTACACTTGTAAGCCTATAGATTTACACTTGTAAAAGGAGAAAAGGAGAGTTCAAATTCCACAAATTTGAGGTGGTTGTTGAGCTTGACAATCAATCAATCAATCAATCAATCACAAAAACGTAGATCATATTAGACCTTCATTTCTCCTAGATTGTAGGAAAGTGGATTGATGCCCTTCAACAAGTTATCCCACCTTGATTTAAATTCAAAATCCACTTGTAGAAGTCATGGATCACTTTGAGAGTCTATATAAAGACTTCAAATCACTTGTACATTACATTGAAGCAATATACATACATATTGGGTCATCATTGTGTTGCTCCTTCATCCCTTGCCCCCTCATCTTCAACAATAATGAACTTGCAGAGGCTGCTGCTCTCCCTCTATAGCGATCCAAATTGGGTGGCTGATCATTCATTGAAAAATTTCTTTATACAAATTTCCAGAGCATTTGGTTTAGTAGATTTGGAGAAATTTATATTTGACTCTCTCAAGGTCTATCTTTGCACGACCCTGAAAAATCGAGGGTATCTTTGTTGAATGTTAAGTTCATTCTAGAAGCATATCTTGCTTATGACTTATAATCTTGTGCATTTAAGGCACTCAACTCTATGTATAACATTCCTCCAAAAGGAATTTTTCCAATTGTAATCATGCTAGCTGCTATGAGCATTTGAAGTTGATTATTTCATCCAAAGAAATTAAGCTTTTTGAGTTAGCCAATGTGCAAACCTGTCTGTTTTGTACCAACTCTTTCTCCTTCATGATCCAACATAAATAGCGGTTTTATTACACCAATCACATGCCTATAATGTCTTTTTGAGTCTCCAAAAGCTCGAGGATTGATCCTATGCTAGTTGGCTGGACCAAAGTTCATTAGTTGGAAACTGAATTTTCTACCTCCTACAAGCTTCTCCAAGTTCTCTAAAAGGAAAAATAAATATAAGGTTTTGAATGTATCTTTTCATATAGTGTAGTTGTCCGTTGGCCATCTCCATGGGTCTTGTTATCTACATATTTAGGGGTATCCCTAAATTTTGAACTGATTTGAAAGATAGAAAATAATGCATACTACTCCATCATCTTCTTTGTTAATTGTTGCACCTTCCTCAATGATGCTTATCACCTTTGATTGTGAAGGCTGAAAGATTGCCTTGTTCAGGTATTCATCTATCCGGTGCCCTTGCTCCCCGCAATGAAAACATAGACTAAGTCTTTTTTCCCAATCCATAAAATCAAGTTCTTACTACCAATGGATGGGTTGATGCCTCTATTGGCTTTCCACCTGAGCAAGATTCTTACCTTGATTATCAAAAGGTTAATTCTTCTATTAATTGTTCATGTTTATTGTGGCAAGTCTTTGTGGCCTATATCTCCATGCAATGAATCTCACTCTATTCACCTTATGCATAATAAACTTCTCCATATTCTCAAAATTCTCAACCATTGCAACTACATCCAAAATCAACACATCTAGATCCCTTCATTTGATAACAAAGCTCCTCACGAAGTCCTTCAATAAAATTTCTCTTTATAGCATCACCACTAGCCTCCAACGCATGTTTGTGAGGGCATAGAAAATTTCCTTTGTACTCATCAATAGACAAGCTATACTTGTCACTCTCGTGTTGTCAAAAATAGTAGAACTTTATCTTCTTCTCCATATGGTAGTGTGGAGAAGAATAATGTTTCCCTGCTTGGTCTCTAAATTCCTTCCAAAGAATAATACTAGAATGTGTTCGAATGTGCATATAGGGCTTCCACCATAGCTTTGTCATGCCACACATGTCTAGGATCCCAACCTTTGCCTTAGACTCCTCACTAAATTGTGGAAGCTCAAATAAATCCTCTAGCTCTTCAATCCATGCCTTCAAATCTTTGCCGCTCTTCTTCTCATCATCACAATCATTCAATTTTTCCTTCTTGAAGACTTTGTTGATGGCTAACTCACCAACCTCCATATCTCCATCATTGCATTTCTATCTTCCTCTATGCACACTAGATGTTCTTGCACCTTTGCCCATTTCATCATTTAGCTCCATGAACAAATTTGTTCTGCCTTGTGGTTGTTTTTGGCCTCGGCCTTTGTGAAATTCTCCAAGAAGCTTCTACATAAGCTCCTCTTGCTCAAGAATCTTTTGTGTCAAACCTTCAATCATTGCCATTGATGGATTGTGCTATGATACCACTTGTAGCACTTCTTGAGTCACAAGCTATCCCAAATCACAAGCTTCTAGTCACTCAAAAATAATAGAATAGAGAAAAAGAGAACTTACACAAGGTACGGGAGAATCCAATCTGGAAGAGTAGACAATATATGACTCAAAGAACGAGGAGTTTTGCTATTAAAGATTTGAATAAATTGGATACAATAGGTTTGGAAAATAGCTTCCTGCCAAATCCTTGACCTCCGAACCACCCAAAAGCTATCATAGTCTCATTCACACTCACACTCTCAATCTCACTATGAATCTCAATTTCAATCACAAGGTAATTCTCTCATTTTGAGCCTCTTTTCGCACGATGGAACAAATTCTCCTCAAAACAGATTTTATCCTCCCCAAAAGAAGTTTGTGATTTCACCAAGTTTAAAAAAAGTAAGTTCTCCCCATGTTGCAGCAGAAATTTGACAAAAAGCATGCATTTGTAGTAGTCAAGTGCTTTCTTTAGTGGTACCTTTAAAAAGTAGAATAAAAGCAATCAAAAGACATATCCAAAGACATCTATAAGTGTGCATGACAACACATATGTGTTATACTTTATGAAATAATGGAATGTTCAAAGGATTTTAATGTCTTGAGGTTTTTAATGTGATTTGTGTTTTGATTTAGTAGGTGAAGACTCATGAGGGTGTGAACACACATGGACGTTTTCAAATATTTTTGAAGATAGTTAAAAGATAGTATTTTAGAAATTATTCTAATAATAATAAATCGATTTAGGCAGCGATGTTTTTGTAAAAGTAGTAGATCACTTAGAAAGCGACAATTTTGTAAATAAAGCAAATTTTTGTAAACACATGCTTTTTGAAGCACCGCCCTCATGTATCTTCTATTCAAGATGTAACGAAAAATACCCATAAATACACAATGTCATGTTGTGATAGACTCCTCCATCAAAGTATGTGGGGGGAGATTGAACCCAATATGTTGTCAAGTCTCTTGTCTCTTTCTATTTTGTTTATGCTTTTGTGAGATATCATTTTTGTATTGTCCTCTACATACATGCATCTACAAGATCCATTCAATAGTGGTATCAAGCCTAGGTGCATCTACAGAGGTGGTTTCTAGGCATCTGATTGTGATTCACGACATCAGTTCATGATTTGGCATTCGTCTCAATCATTCGATCCAATCATAGGTTTTGATTCTATATAAGGCCATGGACCCTACTGATAATACTAAGGATTTTGGTACATCACCCTTACCCAGGGTACCGATTGAGCAACAATTGGAGCTTTTGTGATAGAAACTCCAACATGCTCAAAACGAGATAAAAGAATGCAATGTTGCACTCCAACAAATATAGAGTGATGGTAGTTCACATGGTTTTATTTCTTTTACACTAGTGCAAGATCTTCAATTACATCCACTTCCTCTTCTATAATAGTGTGAGTGGAAGTGCCAAAAAGAAAAACCTTTTACAAACTTTCTATAAAAACTAGCTAACCCTAGAAAAGAGCGTACATCATTCATAGATTGAGGTACATGCCATTCTTCAATTACTTTCATTTTCTTTGGATCTACATGAATGCTTTGACTAGAAACAATATGTCCTAAATAATCTAATTCCCTCTAGAAAAACTAACGCTTTGTAGGATTGGCATAAACTTTTTTTTTTGTGTAACAAATTAAAAATAGTTGCTAAATGATTTTCATGGTCATTGTCATTCTCACAATAGATAGGTATATCATCAAAGAAAACAAGAACAAAAGCTTAGTAATCAAGAAAATTATTATTCATTATACGTGCAAATGTAGAAAGTGCATTAGTGAGTCCAAAGCGCATTACCATCATTCAAAGTGTCCAGTCTGAGTTCTAAAGGTACTCTTAGAAATGTCATTTTGTGTCATTCATATCATATGATAACCTGATTTAAGATCAATTCAGATACGTGCTCCATGAAGTTTATCTAAAACATCATCTATCCTAGGAATAGGATATCTATTTTTAGTTTGATTTTAGTGAGTGCTCTATAGCCAATGCACATCCTATAACTCTTGTTCTTCTTCTCTACTAAAAGACCAGGTGCTTCAAAGGGAGAAGAACTAGGACTAGTCCTTTGTGGAATAAATCCTTAACTTATTAGCTACTTCTTTCTTATGTAAAGGTCCATGCATATAAGGTGCTTTATGGAGAGGAGAACTATCAAGAATTAAGTCTATACGATGGTCAAGAGATCCCCTAGAAGGTGGTAGTTTAGAAGGAAAATCAGGCATAAAGCAATCTTGATAGGAATCCATAAATGATTTATGTGCATTAGGAAGTGGATGCGTATAATCAACTATGTTATTGACAAAAACAATACATGGATTGTAGCCTTTCCTAAATGCAAATTTTACTTGAGTATGACTAATTAATGTAAATGGTTGGAAGTCATGCATTGCAGACAAAGAAATATCTTGATTGTTAAACTTAAAACTCATGGTGTGTGTATGATAATTAATGCATGGATTATAATGATGATCAAAAGGCATACCAATTATAACATCATAGGATTGCAAAGAACCAATTAATAATGTGCTTTCATCTATGTATGAACCTATACAAATTTGAAGGTTATGTACTTCACTTGTAACATTATATCATTTTCCTTGAAATGCAGCCTTAACTTTATACATAGAAGGAAGTGGATGTAATTGAAGATCTTGCACTAGTGTAAAAGAAATAAAACCATGTGAACTACCATCATCATGTAAACTACCACCTTCTAGGGGATCTCTTGACCATCATATAGACTTAATTCTTGATAGTTCTCCTCTCCATAAAGCACCTTATATGCATGGACCTTTACATAAGAAAGAAGTAGCTAATAAGTTAAGGATTTATTCCACAAAGGACTAGTCCTAGTTCTTCTCCCTTTGAAGCACCTGGTCTTTTAGTAGAGAAGAAGAACAAGAGTTATAGGATGTGCATTGGCTATAGAGCACTCACTAAAATCAAACTAAAAATAGATATCCTATTCCTAGGATAGATGATGTTTTAGATAAACTTCATGGAGCACGTATCTGAATTGATCTTAAATCAGGTTATCATATGATATGAATGACACAAAATGACATTTCTAAGAGTACCTTTAGAACTCAGACTGGACACTTTGAATGATGGTAATGCCCTTTGGACTCACTAATGCACTTTCTACATTTGCACGTATAATGAATAATAATTTTCTTGATTACTAAGCTTTTGTTCTTGTTTTCTTTGATGATATACCTATCTATTGTGAGAATGACAATGACCATGAAAATCATTTAGCAACTATTTTTAATTTGTTACACAAAAAAAAAAGTTTATGCCAATCCTACAAAGCGTTAGTTTTTCTAGAGGGAATTAGATTATTTAGGACATATTGTTTCTAGTCAAAGCATTCATGTAGATCCAAAGAAAATGAAAGTAATTGAAGAATGGCATGTACCTCAATCTATGAATGATGTACGCTCTTTTCTAGGGTTAGCTAGTTTTTATAGAAAGTTTGTAAAAGGTTTTTCTTTTTGGCACTTCCACTCACACTATTATAGAAGAGAAAGTTAAAATATGCATGGGGATTAGCAGAACAAAAATCTTTTGAAAAACTCAAACATGCACTTTCTCATGCACCTATTTTGTAATTACCAGATTTTGCACAACCTTTCCATGTAGTTACAGATACTAGTGGCTTAGGTATATGCTGTGTATTAATGCAAAATGATCATCCCATTGCATTTGAAAGTAGGAAACTGAAACCTTGTGAAAATAATTATAGCACATATGATAAGGAACTTTTTTCTATTATGAAGTTTTAATCAAAACAGACAAATCGGCTATTAAGAATTTCTTAAATCAACCATTGATTTCTAAGAGACACATTAAATGGGCTTCATTCATACAAAACTTTTAGCATATGATTCAATATCAACCTCGCAAAGCTAATGTTGTAGCTAATGCACTTAGTCATTTCACATCCCCACAAACAAATATTGTTTCAATCAATAATATTTTTTCTATTCATATTCATTAATTTCATGACATGATTCCTACTTATTCATCTGATTTATATTTTCCCCAAACATGGAATGCTTTCAATAATTCTACACCATCTAATGAGGATCACTACGCTTTTCATAATGATTTCTTGTACTCCCAACATAAGTTCTACATCACATAAGGTTTTAAAGATTTTTTCATGAAAGAGATGCATGAACCACCATATATGGGTCATAGGGGCATACAAAGAACTATTTCTACGTGTAAAGAATTTTTCTTTTGGCCAAATATGGAAAAGGATATTGCAGAGTATGTTTCCCATTGCATTGTGTGTCAATGTGTGAAAAGACATCATGGTAAACCATTTGGATTATTAATGCCACTTTCCATACCTAATGGACCATGGGACCAAATTTCTATGAACTTTATTACTAGCCTTCCTATAACTTCATCTCATAATGATATGATTTGGACAATTGCTGATAGGTTTAGTAAACAAGCATATTTCATTCCTTGTAAAAAGACTCTTTGTGCACCCCAAGCTGGTTATTTATTAAATGTATTTTTCCACATCATGAATTTCCAAAAGTTATTCCTTCACATCGAGATGTTTGTGTTGATATATTTAGGTAGTGATGTGTGTGAACACTCTAGGACCGCCGGGGCACTTTTTTCCCTCTTTAGGAGGTTTTTTTCCCCCGGCTTGTATATACGCCTATTGCCCTAATGGGCTACTTATCTTTGTACATTCTCTAGTAATACATTCAGTCTTGTGTGTTGTGCTCCAAGCTTCTTCTTCTTCCTTGTGCTGTTCGCGTGCTTCCGCAGACGTCTAACTCCAACAATTGGTATCAGAGCAGGTCGTTGCTTCTTCTAGGGCGCCGTCGACACTCCTCCGTTTGCAGTCTCAGATTCGCATGAAATTTGGTGAGCATACTCAGGGTGTTTCCTAGATCAAAACCGCTTTGCTCTGTGGTGCTGAAATCGCGATCTGAGCTCGTTTCGGCCTCCGAACGCACTATCGCAGCGCTTGTGCAGGCTATTTCGTCCTTTTGTGCCAAAGGTATATACCAGTTTCTGTTCACCAGTTTAAGCGTCTCGAAGTCTGCTACAGGTCTAGCAGAACTCGTCTGGGCAGTTCCGTTCAACTTTTTGAGATACAGTCAATTTTCTGCATCAAGGTATTTTAGTCACCGGCCATGGCTGAAAGCAGTGATGTATTCCGTATGTTGGCTGTTGAGGATAAGTTGGATGGTACCAACTACCCATTATGGGCTTATATGATGCGACATGTACTGGTTGCAAAAGGATTGTGGAACATTGTGCAGGGTGTTGAAAGACGTCCTGTTACACCTGTAACGACAGGTACTGCAAATACAGGTGTTGGAGCTGATGAAGATGGTGTCGAAGGTGATATTCCGCAGATTCCTGTTCGTGCTGCTGTTTCTGTTGCACCTACTGTAGAGCAGATTCGTTGGGATGGCAGAGATGCCCAGGCACATGCATTGATAGCTTTGTCTATCAAACGTGCCATTATCCCTCACATTCGCTCTTGCAGAACAGCAAAGGATGCTTGGGATACACTTACCACTTTGTACCAGGCTAGGAATGAGGCTCGTGTTGCTTACCTCCGAAAACAGTTGGAGAGTGAGCACATGAATGAAGGTGATTCTATGGACAGTTTTCTTACAAAGATCAAAGACCTGAAGGAACAATTGATTTCTGCTGATGAGGTTATACCAGATAGCTCACTTGTGCAAACCGTTCTGAATGGCCTTCCTGATTCATATCAGAGTTTTGCCTCTACTCTTCGGTTGATGATGAAAGGCAATCCGAATGCCTTGTCATTTGAGGAATTAGTCTCTGTTCTGTTGCAGGAAGATCAGTCCAGGCAGAACAGGTCCATTATGCGTGTTGCAGATCAAGCTTTCCTGGCTAGTCAGAAGGGCAAAGGAAAATGGAGCTCTTCTACTAGTAAGCAGAAATCTGCAAATGCTGCACAATCGAAGAACCAGGATAAAGATGAGAAGAAATCAGAAAAGCAGAAATTGTTCTGCAAGTACTGTAAAGGAAATGATCATATTATAAAGAACTCTCCAAAACTGGCTGCTAAAGAGGCAAAGAAGAAAGAGGGTGGAATGGTTGTTGCAGAGGCCTCTACACCAAAAACAGAGTCTGCAAATCTTGTGCAGGAAGAAGAATGGGCGTTTACTACTGTCTGCAGTTTTGACCCATCTTCTCATGATCAGTGCATGTCTGCAGTAGACTCAGATGTTTGGTACTTTGACAGTGGGGCGACCAAACATATTACCTCGCAGCGCAGTTTCTTCTCTTCACTCGAGCCTGCCGCTACAGGGAATACTGTCACATGCGCCAATAACTCCTCTTATCCTGTTATGGGAGTTGGTAAGATCATTTTGACTACTACTGATGGTAGTTCTTTCACTTTGTCAGATGCTTTATTTGTGCCAGGGATCAAAAAGAACCTGTTATCAGTTTCTGCATTAGCCAAGATTGGCTTGGTTGTGAAATTCGTTGATGACAGGTGTACAGTCCATGATCTCTCAAATGGCGATGTGATTATTGCTTCTGGCATTTTATGTCGTGGGCTGTATAAGCTCATAGACTATGAAAGATCTGTGAATGATTCGGCATGTGCAGTTCATGATTCTCAGGCTATGTCAGATGCAAAGCTTTGGCATGCACGCTTTGGTCATCTGAATTTTGCTAGTTTGTTACGCCTGCAGAAATCTGAAATGGTGTCTTCTTTGCCCAAACTTGAGGCACCTGGAAAACATGTTTGTGAAGGCTGTATTTTGGGCAAAATGCAGCGTTCTTCCTTTCCAAAAGATGGTTCAGTTCGGGCTATGCAGAAATTGCAGCTTGTACATAGTGATGTCTGTGGTCCTATGCAGACACCCTCTTTTGGAAATTACCTTTACTTCGTGACTTTCATTGATGATTTTTCCAGGCATGCATGGGTATACCCACTCAAAGCAAAGTCCGAAGTGTTCATGTGCTTCAAACAGTTTTTGGTTTTGGCTGAAAATCTGTCAGCATGTAAAATGGGCACCCTCCGTTCTGATCGAGGGGGGGAATATATGTCTTCAGATTTTAATGCATTTCTGGCTGAACGTGGGATAAAACACCAGTGTACAGTGCCGTATACACCTCAACAGAATGGAGTTGCTGAACGAAAGAACAGGTCACTCATGGAGATGGCGAGGTGCATGGTCAAAAGTCAGGCTTTACCACATAGTTTCTGGCTTGAGGCTGTCATGTGTGCAACATATGTACTGAACAGGTGTCCCACCAAAGCGTTGCAGTCTATCACTCCATATGAGGCTTGGCATGACCGCAAGCCATCTGTTGCTCATCTGCGTGTTTTTGGTTGTTTGGCATATGCATTAGTGCCTGAACAACATCGCAGAAAATTGGATGATAAGGTAGTAAAATGTATTTTTGTTGGGTACAGTTCTGAAAGTAAAGGCTATCGTCTGTATCATCCACAGACTAAACGCATTCTGGTTAGCCGTGATGTTGTCTTTGTGGAAGATGTTATTCAGCCATTTCTTTCATGTACTAAGGAGACATCTGTTAGCTCCAAAGACATGTATGATACTTTGATGCCTCTTTTTACAGGTGGACAGGCTAGTGCTGGTCCTAATGAGGCAACTTCTCAGCCTTTGCAGGTTTCATATGATGATGCAGATCATTCCATTTCTGATGCAGATTTACATGATGCACTTGTTGATGAGAGAGCTGATATTGAACAGGCAAAAACTATGCCAAAATGGCTGGTGCAGACTTTGCGTGACAGCAAATTAGATGCACCTTTGTCATATCGTACTCGTTCAGGCTCTCATAGTACCTCCTTTGCATCAGATTGCTATGCTATGGCTGCATCTAGTCTCTGTGATGAGAATGAGCCTGTTTCTTTTGATGAAGCACAAAATTCAGAAAATTGGATGGCTGCTATGCAATCTGAATATGATGCTATAATGAAGAATGGTACATGGTCTTTATGTGACTTGCCTCCTGGCAAGAAGGCCATTGGCACTAAGTGGGTATACAAGCTGAAGCGTTAACCTGATGGTACAGTTGACAGGTATAAGGCTAGGCTTGTTGGAAAGGGTTATGCGCAGGAAAGAGGCATTGATTTTGATGAGACCTTTGCACCTACATGCCGTATGACTACTGTTCGGAGCATTTGTGCACTTGCAGCCCATCATGGTTGGAATGTACATCAGTTGGACATTAAAACAGCATTTCTGAATGGTGACTTGCATGAAGAAGTGTATGTTTTTCAGCCCCGTGGCTTTGTGCAGAAAGGGCATGAAAACCAGGTGTGCAGGTTAAAGAAGGCGTTATATGGTTTAAAGCAAGCACCACGTGCTTGGTATGAGAAGATACATGCCTATCTGATTGCACATGGTTTTGAGAACAGTCCAACTGAAAGCACCTTATATGTTAAGCGTGCTAATGATGTGCTTCTGATCATTGTTGTCTATGTAGATGACATGCTGCTCACTGGTCCTCTTGAGAAGCATATTGCTGATTTCAAGGCTGATTTGCATGCCTCATTTGAGATGTCTGATTTGGGGCATTTGCATCACTATTTGGGCATTCAGTTTATGCAAGTTGATGGTGGAATGGCTTTGTGTCAAACGAAATATATTGACACATTATTGCAGCGTTTTGGCCTTGAAGACTGTAAGCCTATTGCCACTCCTATGGAGACAGGTTTACGATTGAGTCTTCATGATGCTGGAGATGCATTTGATGCTGTTCTCTATCAGCAGGCTGTTGGATGCTTGATTTACTTATGCATTACTCGGCCAGATATTCAGTTTGCTGTCTCACAGATGAGCAGGTTTATGCATTGCCCAGGAGTCACGCATTGGAAAGCGGTTAAGCGCATCTTTCGCTACTTGAGTGGTACTCGGCTACTTGGGTTGTTTTATCCCAAGGGGGGATCACCACCGCCAGATTTGCATGCTTTTTCTGACTCAGATTGGGCTGGTTGCTATGACACTCGTGTGTCCACCAGTGGTTTTTGCTTCATGCTTGGTAGCTCATGTATATCTTGGTTGAGCAAGAAGCAGCCTACTGTGGCCACTTCCAGTTGTGAGGCTGAGTATAGGGCAACTTTCACAGCGACTGTTGAGTGTGTGTGGCTCAGACGCCTTATGGCTGATTTGGGTGTTGGCCAGTCTTCTGCCACCACCATCTTCACTGACAGTCAGAGCGCATTGGCAGTTGCGAGGAACCCTGTGTTCCATGCTCGCACTAAGCACATTGAGGTGCATTATCACTATGTCAGGGAGAGGTTCTCTGCTGGGGAGATCAGCTTGGCATATGTGCCCACGCAGGAGAACATTGCAGACCTCTTCACGAAGGCTCTGCCTAGGGAGAAGTTTGAAGCTTTCCGCAAAGCTTTGGGCTTACTTCCTTTTGTGGAGTGATTTCCACATAGCTCGGCACTTCCTTATACATGAGTGCCAGCTCCTTGTTCACCGCATCACTCCCAGGGGGGATTTGTTGATATATTTAGGTAGTGATGTGTGTGAACACTCTAGGACCGCCGGGGCACTTTTTTCCCTCTTTAGGAGGTTTTTTTCCCCCGGCTTGTATATACGCCTATTGCCCTAATGGGCTACTTATCTTTGTACATTCTCTAGTAATACATTCAGTCTTGTGTGTTCTGCTCCAAGCTTCTTCTTCTTCCTTGTGCTGTTCGCGTGCTTCCGCAGACGTCTAACTCCAACAATTTGTTTTTTTGTAATCACTTTTGGGTTGCATTATTTCAAAATTTAGGTTCTAAAATAGACTTTAGCTCTACATTTGATCCTCAAAATAATGGGAAAAGTGAAGCTACTAATAGTACTACTTTGATCTATTATGTTGTCATTCTTTAGATAATCCAAGTAATTGGGATGAGAAACTTCTTTTACTACAATTTGCATATAATAACAAAACAACAAGAAAATACTTTATGATGTTACTACTACATGCAAAGGTAATCAATATCATAGATATTTAGTTAAATATAAAAATCACTCACTTGAAGAATATCAATGGATTCATAAGACATCACTAATTCCACATTATGATCACTTGATTTTTTCATATCATTCATACTCACATTAAACTCCAATTTTCTATTTCCATGCATGTGCTTTTACATGGAACATGCTTATGATTGTTCAGTGATGGGACATGTAAGCCGCCGGATTGGCAATTGTAAATCTTTTCCTTTTCATATTCTGCACGAACCGAAAGGTCGTGGCGTAAAGTTGTATCCATTTATAAATCAATGAAAGGACGCTTCGGTGACAACCAAAAGAATCGCCAGACTGTCTGTATGGGCGATACGTTCTGAGGAGTTTCCGTTGTGTTATGTTGGAGAATTCTGAGTAGTACTGTGTTATTTCGCTTTTGTTTGATTATCTTCAATTGTGTTTAACGCTGTTCCAGTAAGTAAGACTTGTGAGTCTGTACTACGGTAATGAATAGCTTCTGCGTTGTGTGATGAGAACATATCAACTAGAGCATAATCGGTAAGGTTGTGGAAGAATTAGCAATAGTCTGAGTACAGATAGTAATACAGTGAGAGAACGAACCAGAGTCTGGAGATTAATTCGTATTAACAGAGATTTAAACATTAAGGTACTGTGGTGTGAGTGATTAATTAGGAAAATCAAGTATAGGGCCTCTAATTATTCAGACCCCTTCCACTCCTAAGAACCGGAAAAGAGCTTAAACACGTCTTTGACAGCAATGCACGTTTAACACTGGTGTCGTCTGTGGGAAGGTGGCAATAGATTGTTGCAAAGTGATTGTGGAAATGTGGCAATAGAGTGTTACAAAGTGATTGTGGGAAGGTGACCATAGATTGTGAATCGACAGTAAGGTGAAATAGTACGTAAGTGTTGGAAAGATGATATATGCCGGTTACTCGGTCTGACGAGTCATATCCAAAGTACAGGAGAGATCGACAGCCTTGGGTGGTATCAAATTTGTTAAGGACTCCCCTAGGAGGCAGAAGCATAGATCGGTTAAGACCAGTCGGCGAAGAAACGAAGCACGTGAGCAGTAATTCCGGTAGCATTCCGGTAGAACATACTGCAATTCCGGTAGATTCTGGTGTAATTTCTGCACAGTCTACAAAAGATACAGTAACTTCGGAGTCTATGAGGACGTAGTGTGTAGTTGATCCGACACTGTCTGGTCAGGATTCGAACCCGTCTGAGGATAGAGGTGTCTTGCCCAGAGAGGTCATTGAAGGTGAAAGAATACCCTGGATTGGGGAAAGTTCCACTAATTCCGGTGGCAGTTCGGTCCCAGTTGCAGAGAATTTACAAGTTTCCGGTGACAGTGTGATATTTCCTGGTGAATCTTCATTCCGGACACCACTATTTGGGGTAAGCTTGCCTACATTTGATACCACAGAAGAGGATAGGCTATTCGAATTAGAAATTTGTAAAAGGTTGAGCGCTATTTTCGAATCGAAAGGTGAGCAGTCTGATCATACAAACTCTGAAGGATCGGAAACACATCCTCAGAACTCAGGAAATAGTAACAGTACCGCCACTAGCACCATGAGTGGGCAACAACAACAACAACAACAACAACAACAACAACAACGGCCACATCCACCTCGACCAATTTCAACAGGGGTAACATACACCAAATTCGGTGGATTTCCAGGTGATGATCCTGATGCTCATGTATGCACCTTTGAAATAAGTTATGCAGTGCTAAACCATCCACCTGATCCGGCATACAAGGCCATAGTATTCCAGTCAACATTAGTTAATGAAGTAGTGAGGTGGCTTACAGAGTATGATATCAACCATTTCGGCACCTATGAAGCGGTAAGGGATGAAATTACTTGAAATTGCAGAGGTTCCGATTGAAGAAGAACCTTGCCGAAATTTTCGATTACTTGCAGAACAATAGACAGAAGCTGAACCAACCTATGCAGGAATATGCCACCCTGTTTAGAACTCATTTGAGACAACTATCGCCGGCCCCTGCCAACTTGCCGGATGATGTCATCACTCAGTGGTTTGTTAATGGTTTAACTCCGCAGCTCAGACAGATTATGATCATCCGTTGTGTGGGAGCTATGACACTAGATGCAGTTATTGCAATGGCCTTGCAACTTGAGCATAAGGTTGGAGGCTTTACCGAAGACCTAGAGTGGTTGAAAGCCAGTAAAACTGTTGCAGAGGATCCGGCTAGACAAATGTACTGCACTAAGTGCAAGAATCCAGGGCATACCAGTGCCACATGTGCCCTTAATCAGATGTATTGCACTATCTACAATACCATCAGACATTCCACCAAAAATTATGCATATAACGCCAAAGTGCAGGGACCAGCAACTGTAAATGCCATTATACAAGAACCAGGGCAGCCGGCCACCCATTATATTCCACCTCAGATGAGAAATAATCACCAGCAAGGATACATAAATTATCGGGGACAGAGGAATATAAATTACAATACAAATCGTTGGCAGACAGGAACATCACAAGAAGGTACTTCTTTGCCACCCCCTTGCTGTCATTTTTGCGGAGAGTTGGTTCACATCCGAAGATTCTGTAAGGATGCAGCTGAATATGATCAAAGAAAGAAAGAGCGTCAGAACCCGATGACCAATATGGTCTATATTTCACCAGTGGAAACTCAAGTAGTAGTGATTCAAACAAGATCTGATAAGCAGTTACAACCAGTAGTAGAAGTGTTTGAACCTGGCATCCATGAATAGCAGAGAATGTATAACAAAGCTAGCCAATGGACCACCAAAGAGCCTACAGTGTTCCCAGATCCAATTCCGGTGACACAAACTCCACTGCCAAAGGAAGGATCGCAGGAACAAGATTCTACCCCAATAACAGACGCATCATCTTCAGAATCAGTGAAAAGTACAATTCAAGCAGATCAGGCATGGGAAATTTTATCTAAGGTGTCCATTACTCTCCCTCTTGGACAGTTACTTGCACTAGTGCGGGAGTTCGCAGCAATTTCAGTAACAGCTCAGTCCTGGGTCTTCCTGCATTCCAGCGACGACAATGGTACAACTGGAAGCTGATTCTACGGTGGATCATTTAGTCCCCTTAATTATTGTATGGAACAAAAATCACAAGATTACCCAAGTACTAATTGATGGTGGGTCTGGTGTAAACATCGCCACTGCAGCGCTTTGTAAGAAGTTAGGATGGACGCAAATCGATCCTGTTCAATTTTTTGTTAGAATGGCAGATCAATCCCGAGTTCATCCGGTAGGACTCGTACGGAATGTCCCGATAACTTTGCAGGTAAGATGACTTTTGTAGTCTTAGAACTACCGGAGTCTAGTCTTGACTATAATCTTCTTTTCGGACGACCCTGGTTAAAACAGGCAAAGGTTATACAGGATTGGTCAGCACAAGAACTAACCTTTAAAGATAATCACCATAAATATATTGTCAAACTGGATGCCGTTCAGCCTTGCGAACTTCATGCTAGACCATATGTAGCAGAGCCGGTCCACATGTTGGATGGCTTATCTAACGATGAAGAAGAAGCATTTCTGAAGAACAATGAAGATCTGATTTCCTTAGGTACTGTAGATCTACAATCTATTGCAGACAACTGGAGTCCGGCAGCCTGTAGGGTGGTGCTTGTGACCGAAGAAGTGGAGACAGAAGATACTGTTGCTATGGATGAAGCCGCTCTACAACAACTTTTACAGTCAGCTGATGATCTAGGAAAACCTCATCAATTCTATGTTCCCGAAGATCAGTTAATCACCTATAATTTGGGAGATGAAGTAAATCCATGACCTGTCAAGACAAAGGAAGGATTGTTTGAGGAATTTCAAAAAGATTTGATTAGACTCTTGCATGAGTATTCTCATGTTTTTGCATGGGACTATCGTGATATGAAAGGTCTAGATCCTCGAATCTATCAGCATCGGGTCGTGCTCAAACCAGAAGCAAAGCCGATTAAACAACCCAGCTACCGTATGAATCCCAATTGTGCAGCACAGGTCAAAGCAAAACTTGATCGCCTATTAAAGGTAGGATTCATTGTACCCATTGAGCATGCTGAATGGATCTCCCCGATCGTGATCGTACCAAAGAAAAACAAGCAGCTCCGAATATGTGTCGATTACCAAAAATTGAATGCAGCCACCGTACCTAATCCATTTCCTCTTCCGTTTCTTGATACCATGCTTGACAGAGTGGCTGGACATGAGATGTATTCATTTCTTGATGGTTATAGTGGTTATAACCAGGTCCGAATGGCTGAGCAAGATATACCAAAAACAACGTTTATTACGAATTGGGGTGTTTTTGCTTGTACAGTCATGTGGTTTGGGTTAAGGAATGCTCCTAGTACCTTTCAGCATTGTATGCGGGAAATCCTCTCACCCTATCTCACTTCTTTTATGCAAGTATATCTAGATGACTTCTCTTTATTCGGTAAGATGGTAGCACACTTGTATCATTTACGGTGTTGCTTTGAGAAATATCGTGAATACCGACTCTGCCTGAAACCAACCAAATCTGTCTTTGCGGTTTCTTGTGGTAAGCTCCTTGGCCATATTGTATCTGCATAGGGCATACAAGTTGATCCAGACAAAGTTGTAGCCGTGTTAGAAGCACCTATGCCTACTACGCCAAAAGAAGTGATGCAAGTCAGGTGGCATGGTCGACATTTACGGTGGCTTGCCCATTTGGCAATACCCCTAAATCAGCTAATAACTAGTACTCCTCGACAGTTTGATTGGACTCCAGAATGTCAAACTGCATTTGATCGTCTAAAAGGATTATTAACGCAGGTTCGAATTCTACAACCTCCTGATTAGGAATGCCCATTCCATGTTTTTGTAGATGCATCAGATATAGCCATTAGAAGTGTTTTAATGCAGCAATCTGATAAGTGGTTCAAGCCTGTATATTATGCAAGTCGACGGCTTGCTCCGGCTGAAAAGAATTATTCAGTGATTGAAAGAGAATGTCTTGGTTTGGTGTATTCTATAAAGAAATTTCGGCATTATTTGCTAGGCCGAAAATTCACCTTTCATGTAGACCATGCTGCACTGGTGTATCTAGTCCGGCAGCAGCATTTAGGTGGTCGCTTGGCACGTTGGGTTTTATTGTTACAGGAATTTGATTATGAAGTAATTCATCGACCCGGCACTGCACATGCATTAGCAGATTTTCTCTCTTGATTAGATTCCACTGAAGCTCCGGTCGGTGTTGATGACACCACACCAGCAATTTATGTTACTAAAACAACTAATGATGAATCTGCAGAACCTCCTGTAACACCTACCTACTATGATCAGTTATTAACCTTTCTTACTAATGGATGTCTTCCTCCTCAAACTTCTCCTGCAATGCGTCGGAAAATTGTAGTTTACAGTCGCAGATTTCGGTTGATTGCCGGACAGTTGTATTATATGGATCACACTGGGATCTTGCTTTGTTGTATTCCTCCACATGAAGTAAACTCGGTTATCGCTCTGGCACATTCAATACCCTTCGGTGGACATTTTGCAGCAAATTTAACGCACCGAAAAACTATGCAAAGTGGGCTCTGGTGGCCTACTATGTACAAAGATGTATCTGAGTTTGTGCAGCAGTGTGACAATTGTCAGCGATTTGGATAGCCTTTACAACGCCAGTTCTTCCCTCTACAACCTGTATTACCTTTCGAACCTTTTCAGAAATGGGGTCTTGATTTTATTGGACCAATCACACCTCCAGCAATCCTTAGCAACAATCGATACATTCTGACATGCACAGATTATGCTACCAGATGGGCAGAGGCTTGGGCTTTACGGTCCACCACAGCTGTTTCAGTGGCAAAATGTCTAATGAAGGACGTATTCCCACGTTATGGATTACCTTTGGAACTTGTCACACATCAAGGGACACACTTTGTCAACAATTTAATGTGAGTGCTCACACACACTTTTCAGATTCTGCATAAATTTAGTTCACCGTATTATCCTCGTGGTAATGGCTTAGCTGAGAGTACAAACAAAACGTTGTTGACTATGCTTCGAAAATTGATTGTGGAATCACCAGAAAGATGGGATCAGTTACTACCTGCAGTATTATGGGCATACCGGACTACATACAAAGTCGCAACCGGACTGACTCCTTTCAAACTTGCATATGGGCTAGAGGCAATTGCACCAATGGAACTTGTAGTACCAAGCTTACACGTGGCAATCTCTGAGAAATTTTTACTTGAAGACTCTCTGTCATTTCGGTTGGAAGCACTCAGAAACTTGGATGAACATCACTGGGAAAGTTTTCTGACCCTTCAAGAAGTTCAATTGCGGCAAGCTCATACTCATGATAGATATCTAAAAACTCCAGTTTTTTTGGTGGGACAGCTTGTGTTATTTTATAATGCTAAATCAAATCGTGCGGCTGGAAAATTCAAATTACGGTGATTTGGTCCTTATCGGATTAGTGAACAAGTGGGCCCAGCTACTTTTCGATTGACTACTTTGACCGGAATTCCTCTTCCTAAAGTGATCAATGGTTCAAAGTTGCGGTCGTATCATCAAGCACCAGATTCTCGCTGACGTGTTCTTCGCGTGTTATTTACTTTCTTTTTGTTTTTGATTTATTAAATAAAGCTTGTAAATATCCTCGTTTTGATATCTAATTATGATCAACAGTCGCCCTACATTATCGATTCTGCACATGCATGCACGCCATAGTTATGAAGGTTATCATCTCGGCACCACACGATGATTAGCATTTTCGATCGCCTCCTATTGCCAAGTTTCTACTTAATCTTCTCTTTTCGCTGTTAATCGCTATTGTGTCTGTGTGTTTTGTGTGCTTTGTGCTCTGTGTAATCCCTGTGTATTTGTGCTATTTCGCGTGCGGATCATGGAAGCTTTAGCAAATTTTGCTACCTTCTGTGATGGAATCCCTCCGGATGTGAGTGAATTCTTGCGGGTCCAAGGTTTGTTTACTTCGCTGAATTGCCCTGGCATTCAATGGAGTGCCATCCATACTATGCTCAGATTATCGCTGCTATTGCCGCTACACCTACTATCGAGCAGAGTTGGCCTATTACGTGTTTCCCCTCTCGTGTTGTAATCACCATGCAGTCATTTGCTGACGCTTTCCGACTCTCTCCGGAAGGACGAGAGAATGGTCACAACCTTCCAATCGCTACGATGAATCAATTGTTTCCCAAGCACTCTTCGAATGAGTATGCCATACTCTCTCGCCCTGAGCCTGAACGAACAGCTTTGCAATTTTTAGTAGCCATACTGAACCTACAGAAATGCACTTATGGGATTTCTCGCCCATTCTACTTGGTGACTGATATGGCTGCTAGAGAGCCTATCAATTTTGCTTCTTACTATTTTCGGTGCATTCACCGTGAATGCATTACGATCATAAAACATGTTAATAAAGGTGATCTCCCACGTTCACGTTTACCGCACATCCTTTCTTTTTTGTTTTCGGCCCTCCAAGCAGCGCAACCACCTCCACGAGCTCCAATTTTATATCATGAGGAATCTGCTCAAATACTTGAAGACAACAACGAAGATGATGAAGAAATCTTCCAACTCCTCCGTCGAAAACGAATCCGGATAAGTTCTTCTGATAGTCTTCTGACACTGCTATCTCGATTCACCATGATTCATCCGCTCAATCATCTCCAAACCAGCAACAAGATCAGAGTGTTACTGCTGATTCTGAAGACAGATCTTCTAAGGAAGAATCTGAGCAGCAGTCCAAACAAGATATGCAAGAAGATACGCAGATTATTGTTGCAGAAGTTTTGGTAGCTTTGATTGCGGCAATAGATTCTGCAGTTGTCCAACCTCAAGTGTCTACGCAGCAACCCACCGAAAAAGTATTTGTGGCTAACACTCTGCAACCCACTCCTCCACCCATACTTCCACTTAAACCTATTATCCCAATTCCACCGATTATACCTGAAGCACCGGATTCATCATCCTCTTCACCTAACTATTCTCCACCCAATTCCCATCAACTTCTGACAGCTTCTTCATCTCAACCACGTCCTCCTCTTCTGTTTCCTTCAATACCTATGTTTACAGAGTTATCATCTATGGGTCATATGTTGATCCAACTATCGCAGCAACTACCAGCACAGATGAAGGAGATTACTGATAATCTCAGACACGAACTACAACATAAAGTTGATGTTTTAGAAGCGGATATCATTCCGTTGCAGGAAGAGGTAGATGCAGTGAACGTAGAGAATCATAATCTGCACTTCCGGATTAAACAACTTCAAGCACACCTTGCTGAACAGGAAACAATGATCAGTCAAAGAGATGCTGCATTGGCTGAAGTAACAGCCAAAGATGATTTATTATGTGCTGCTGATGTAGAAATTCTTCAGTTACAGTAGTTAGTTAAGGATAAAGAGGATGCCCATATAGCACTGGGAAACTTTTTAGAGAAGAAACTCGAGAACAATTGAATGAAGCCGTGCAGAAAGGATAGGAAATGACAAATTTACTAAAGCAAACCAATACAGAGCTCCAGTTTGCAAATGCAACCCTATTTGAATCAAATTCTGCTCTTAAAACACAGATGACATTGGTCGCTTAACTTCAAAAGAATGTCGTAGGAACTCGAAGAGAAAGAGATGCTTATTACCGGACCATCCAATTTCAAAATCAAGAATTGGAGAGAAGAGAGAACCAATTGGGTGCTCAAGCAGAAAGATTATCTAGAGTTGATAAACAAATTTAAGACATGAAAGTGAACCGGGATGTAGCTTTGGCAAATGACTTTTATCTGCAGGAAGCCTTTCTGCAAACACAGGCAAAAATTTTGATGAGCCAGGTAATTGCAACAAGTTTAGTAAGAACTGATGCTCAATTAGTAGAACCAGAGATTCTGAAAAAAATGTTAGACTCGCTAAAGCAAAAAATTGCTAGAACGTTTAGATTAGCTAGAACAATGTATCTTCAAGGTATAGTTGAGGAGCCATAAAATTTTGTATACCTGCGGGTTCAAGTCCACCGTGCATGCCAGTGTAAGCCGCCGAATTGGCAATTGTAAATCTTTTCCTTTTCATATTCTGCACGAACCGAAAGGTCGTGGCGTAAAGTTGTATCCATTTATAAATCAATGAAAGGAGGCTTCGGTGACAACCAGAAGAATCGCCAGACTGTCTGTATCGGTGATACGTTCAGAGGAGTTTCCGTTGTGTTATGTTGGAGAATTCTGAGTAGTACTGTGTTATTTCGCTTCTGTTTGATTATCTTCAATTGTGTTTAATGCTGCTCCAGTAAGTAAGACTTGTGAGTCTGTACTACGGTAATGAATAGCTTCTGCATTGTGTGATGAGAACGTATCAATCAGAGCATAATCGGTAAGGTTGTGGAAGAACTAGCAATAGTCTGAGTATAGATAATAATACGGTGAGAGAACGAACCAGAGTTTGGAGATTAATTCGTATTAACAGAGATTTAAACATTAAGGTACTATGGTGTGAGTGATTAATTGGGAAAATCAAGTATAGGGCCTCTGATTATTCAGACCCCTTCCACTCCCAAGAACCCGAAAAGAGCTTAAACATGTCTCTGACGGCAACGCGCGTTTAACACTGGCGCCGTCTGTGGGAAGGTGGCAACAAATTGTTGCAAAGTGATTGTGGAAATGTGGTAATAGAGCGTTACAAAGTGATTGTGGGAAGGTGACCATAGATTGTGAATCGACAGTAAGGTGAAATAGTACGTTAGTATTGCAAAGGTGATATATGTCGGTTACTCGATCCGACGAGTTGTATCCGAAGTACAGGAGAGATCGACAGCCTTGGGTGGTATCAAATTTGTTAAGGACTCCCCCAGGAGGTAGAAGCTTAGATCTGATTGAGATACCTCATATTGGTTGAGATATGAAAGCTTAAAGAAACTCCAAATTTGAACATGTGTATGCCTTCCACATGTTACATTTAGTAAATAAAAAGTTCCACGAGCATAAAACAACTTTCTAGCTTGTATTTATGTAACATTTCCCCCATAAAGCTCTAAATTCAAAGTTTTGACTCCAAGTAGAACTTGAATTCACTTGAGCTTCTGAGCATCCAATGCTTTTGTGAGTATGTGTGTTAATTGATCTTTAGCTCCAACATGCCAAATATCAATATCTTCATTCACCACCTTTTCTCAGATATAATGATAGTGTACTTCAATGTGTTTAGTTCTTGCATGATACACTCAATTAAGCTTGAGCTATAATGAACTTAAATTATCTTCAAAGAGTAATGGACGTGATGTAGATAGCTTCATGTCGTCATAGAGCTTCAAATACCAAATAATCTCACATCTTGCATTTGTAAGACTCGTATATCGAGGTTTTGTGCTTGGAAGTGCTACTCTAGGTTCTTTATTAGAACTCCATGAAACCAAATTCATACCTACAAATCTCAAATATCCTCCTATACTTCTTCTATCATCCTTATTTCTAGCCCAATATACATCACATTATGCTTTCAAATCCATAACTTCATGATATTTGTAGCCCAAATCTTTATTTAATGGATCCTTCAAATATCGCAAGGCCCTTATAGCTACTTGCATACGTACATCTTTGGGTTTCTTCATAAATTGAGACAACACGCTTACATTAGATGTTATTTTTGGCCTTGTTAAAGTTGCACATACAAGAGAACCAATCAAAGACATGTAGATAAGTAGATCTTTAAAAGGTTCACCATCTTCAACATTGTATCTCACATTGGGTTCCATTGGTTTACTGATACTCTTGCAATGATCCATGCCATATTTCTTCAACAAATTTGAAATATAATTCCTTTGTAGAAGATATTTTAAAAAATTTGAGAAGCTTGGAGGCTTGGAAGTAGGGTTGTCAAGTGGTGAAGTTGGTTTAACAATCCAGCACATGAACTATCGTAACTCTTTGGATATGTAAACTAGACCTTGTAGGCTTGTTACTAGTGCAATAAAAACCGATAGGCACTTTTTAACATCAACAAGAACAATTTGATGCAAAATAGATGAATTGTTACCTTTAGTAGCTCACAAAAACTTTCTATTATTGGATGGAAGCTATAACTTCAAACACTTAGAGAAGCGATCATAGTTACAATAAGAAAACTTCCTCTTAAGGTAGTTTCATACTTATGGTTGTCTTGATATAATGCATAAAATCTCTAATTTATATCAACCAATGAAGGAACAATAAGCTTTACACTAAATGGATGTCACCCTGATTTTTCCAGCTATGCAGAAGATTGCCCCAAGATAGTAGTAAAATGACGATTACTCAAAAAGTACAAAACCAAATGCTTTGAAAATTTGTACACATAAAATAGAAAATGTTAAAGTTCCAATGAATGCTTAGTCTTTTGATTTGGAGATCTGAATAGAGAACAACACTCTCTGCAAGATGACCGCATCTAAGGAAGAAGAAGTAGAGAATAGATATGACACACAAGCAATGATAAAAAGAGTATATGTATTGCATCAAATCAACACTCTCATAATGTACAAATGTTTTAGAGTCTTTATATAAAATCTCAAGGATATATCCACACCTTATCTTTATGAATTCTAATTTGAATATAAGTGGGTTTGTTTGTTGTCATTCAATGGATCTACTTTCACACAATCTAGGAAAAGTAAAGTGATATAGTTTTGATCTATGTTTGGTGGCCGATTGATTGATTGATTGATCAAGTTACAACCACCTCTAACTTGTGATTTCAGAGCCTTTAATTTATTATTTCACAAGTGTAAATCTCTAGGCTTTTAGAAAAACAAATGATCACAAAATATCCTTATAAAAATACAATAGAAAATGAATGTTGATGAAGAACCTCTTCACGAGATATCTTGGGCACATTCCAAATGATGGATTAATGAATCAGATAAAATCCATCTCAAGAATAATTCAAGCTTGATGTTCCAACAAATCCCCCTCAAGCTAAATTATGCTTGAGTCTTCATTCTTTGATAGGTTGAATACTTGCCATGGATTTGAATCTGCATAACTTTATCCCATCAAGTGCCTTTGTCATCATGTCTGCTATTTTCTTCAAAGTAGGAAAAAATGATATGTAAATTTCCTTTGCCATAAGCTTCTCTGTTACACAATGGTAATGGACTCCTATGTGTATTTGCAGCTAGATGCATGGAACTTACACTATCTCCAAGTATGTGAGGTTTGGAACTTACAAGTCCTAAATCTGAGTACAACACCTTCAACCATATTTCCTTTTGATTTGCAATAGTGAGGTCTCTATATTCTACTTTAGTTGAAGATAAAGCAACTCTTGGTTCCTTCTTGGAACTTTAAGAAACCAGTTTTGAACCTACAAATGCTAAGTATTGAGAGGTAGTTCTATCATTCTTTGCTCCTACCCAATCTACATATGAATAGATTTTGATATCCAAATCTGAAGAGTAAGGATAGAGGATACCTTCATTAAGTGTTCCTTTGAGGTACTTGAGTACTCTCCTTGTAGCATGCATGTGTGCTCTTCTAGGTAAGTGCATGAACTGACTAAGCGCTCCCACACTATAGGATATGTCTGGTCTTGTGTGAGTAGCATATATGAAGCTAACAAGTAAGCTTTGATACTCTTTAAGATCATCAATCTGCTCACCTTCATAAACACCTAGCTTATAATTTAGTGACAAAGGTGTACCTGCACACTTGATGTCCTCCATTTTGAAGTTGAGGAGTAATTCTTGAATGTATCTTTTATGAGTTAGATACATCCCTTCATCTATTTAAATCACTTGCATACCTAGGACATATGTGAGCTCATCTAAGTCATTGATTTTGAAATCCTCTTGCATGTGTCTTTTGGTCATTTGAATCACATTCAAGTCATCACCTATCACAATAATATCATCTACATATACACACACATATATAAACTCATTGTTATCCCTTTTGATGAATAAAGAAGGATCTAAATTGCTACATCTGAACTGTTGATCTTGAAGGTATGTAACCAACCTCTAATTCCAAGCCTTAGGAGGTTATTTCAATCCATAGAATGCTTTCTTACGTCTACAAACATAAGATTTATGATTAGGATTTTCAAAACCTAGAGATTGTGGCATATATTTCTTTTCACTTATTGAAACATTTAGAAAAGCATTTTTCACATCAATTTGGAGGCATCTCCAATTTCTTGCAGTAGCTATACTTATCAATGTTCTCATTGTGGCCATCTTTGCAGCTGGTGAGAATGTTTCCTCATAGTCTATACCATGTGTTTGTGAGCATCCTTTGACAACTAATCTTGTCTTGTACCTATGAATTGATCCATATTAGTTCATTTTAAGTTTATATAACCATTTAAGTTTATATAATTATTTACAACGAATTACCTTCTAGTGGGATGACATTGGAACCAATTCCCTAGTATCCATCTCCTTCATAGCATATCTATTTCTTCTTTCATAGCCTTTTCAAAATTAGGATTTCCCTTTGCCAGTTCATAGGTAGAGGTGTCTTCTAAAATTGAGTCCTTTGCCAAGTAGGTTGAATGCTTTTTAACAAATGTGGAATCATATCCATACCTTTTTGGTTGTTTCTTCTCCCTTGTTGACCTTCTAGGTGCTTGCTTGGAACATTCTCCACACTCTTGCATTTTTTTTATCTCTTGAGTTCCATAGTTTATAAACCTTTTCCCTTTCCTTTTGTTCATTATCTATCACTTCTTGGATCCTAGACCTTTGTATCATGCTTGCTTCATAATTGATGGAAATAAAAATCAAGATCATATGGTAGAGTTACCTTGTTTTGTCTTCATCATACAAAGACTTTTGTTCTTCAAACATAACATCCCTAGTTGTAGTGAATTTCTTAGTTGAAGGATTATAGAATTTTTAACCCATCTTAGCTGAATCATATCCAATAAATACTACCTTTGTTTCCGTTTCATCTAGCTTACTCCTACTTGTGAATGCACATGAACATAAACTAAACAATCAAACACCTTGAAATGTCAAACACTAGGTTTTGTTCCATAGCATGCTTTATAAGGAATCATACCATGGAGTGATTTGGATGGTATTCTATTTCCAATGTACACAGTAGTTGAAATAGCCTGTGCCAGTAGATAATGTGGCAACCTCTTTTGTTCAAGCATTGTTCTGGGTGATCCAAACAATGTCTTAGTTCTTCTCTATACAACTCCATTCAATTGAGGAGAGTACCTGGTAGTAACTTCCCTCTTGATAACTTTATCTTGCAAAAACTCATCAAATTCATTGGAGAAGTATTATCCCCCTCCATCATATCTCAACTTCTTGAGTGATCTACATGTACAATTCTCCAAATGTGCTAGATACTTGTTGAAACAATCAAACACTTCATGCTTGTTCTCGATAAAGTATAGAGTAGTCCATCTACTATGGTCATGATTAAATAAGACACAATACCTTGATCTTGCTAATGAAGGTTCTTCGCTTAGCACCCATACATCTGTATGTACTATATCCAATACGTTGTTGTGGATGTAGCCATTGTGGTTGAATGGTTGTCTTTGTGCCTTCCCAATCTGACATGCATCACATCTGTTGATCATATTTTTCTTTGATATGTTTGGAAGTCCTAGAAAACTTTGATCCCTACATATATCCTTCAAGCTTATTTCATTCACATGAGCTAGCCTCTTAAGGAACATAGAGTACACAACTCATAATGTTTGTCCTCCCATTGGAAGCCTTGACATTACCAATCGTCTCCACACTATGCTTTGTTTCATCCCATGTTTATATGTCATTTCTATGCTTTGGACTTTCCAATTCAGATAGGAGAGCTATATCGCCTGCAACATGACTTGAACATCCTGAATCTATGCAGAGTAAATGATCATCTTCTTTCCCTTCCTTGTGATTTAGATTCATCAAATGCAATGATTCTTCATGTTGTTGATCCTTCGATAATTTCTGTATTCCATTTTGCTATGGCCTCTATTGCTATTATTGAAATTCTGTCCACCTCTGCCTCTATTGCTACCATATCCACTTCTTCCACTTCCTTTCTAGGTATTTCCATTGAGCCCCACAACTCTAAGTGATGTGGTTGGTCTTATCATAGATGGAACAAGGTTTAAAATTTTGGCCTTTAGTTTTTTCATGCTTTGGTCTATTCTTCTTCCCTTTCAACTTGATCTTGCCTACAAAGTTGGCTTGGGAAGTCTCCTCTTCCTTCTTCTTGCCTTTCACTTTCTTGTCCTTCTTATCTACTTATAAAGCATTAGTTGAATTAACATGATAAGGGTTACCTTCATTTATGCTATTTCTGGCCTCTTGATTGAAGAGTTCTCCAAGAAAGATGTTGAAGAGTTTTCACATCCATGATCATGTCATAGGCTATGGTGAAAGATTGACATTGCTTGTCATGTGTAATCCCACTCAAGATTTGCCTCATCTTCAATTAGCTCTCTAATAGCTGCCAATTAATCAACAACCTCCTTGAACTTTGTAATAAACTCTCTGATGGTTTTTTTTAGTCTTCTTCATCTAGTTGAATTCATTCTAGAGACTATTCTTCCTTGCCTTTATACTAGTAGAAAAGAAAGTCTCTAGGGCATCCCAAGTCTCTTGAGATATTTTGCATCCTCTAATATTTGGTAATATAAAATCAAAGATAGAGTTTTGTATGTGTGACCTTGCTTGAGTATCCCTTGCACAGCAACGTGTGAGTTTATCTACTTCTTCTTAAATAGGTCCTCCTTTGGATCTTCGAATACACATTGCTTCATCATCTGTTAGAATCCCAACGCTTTTGCAGACTATTTCGTCTTTTTGAACCAAAGGTATACACCTATTTTGGTTCGCCAGTATAAGCGTCTTGAAGTCTGCTACAGGTCTAACAGAATTCTAGGTAGTTCTGTTCAACTTTTTGAGATACAATCAATTTTCAGTATCAAGGTATTTTAGTCACTGGCCATGGCTGAAAGCAGTGATGTATTTCGTATGTTGGCTGCTGAGGATAGGTTGGATGGTAGCAACTACCCGTTATGGGCTTATATGATGCGACATGTATTGGTTGCAAAAGGACTCTAGAACATTGTGTAGGGTAATGAAAAACATCCTATCACACCTACAACTATAACAAGTGTAGGTACTGAAGCTGATGTAGAAGGTGTCGAAGATGATGATATTCTACATATTCCTATTCGTTTCGTTGTTTCTGCTGCACCTATTGTAGAGCAAATTCGTTGGGATGGCAGAGATGCCCATGCACATGCATTGATAGCCTTTTTTGTCAAACATGCCATTATTCCTCACATTTGCTCTTGCACAGCAACTAAGGATGCTTGGGATATACTTATCACATTGTATCAAGCTAGGAATGAGGCTCGTGTTGCTTACCTCTGAAAACAGTTGGAGAGTGAGCACATTAATGAAGTTGATTCTATGGACAATTTTCTAACAAAGATCAAAGACTTGAAGGAATAGTTGATTTCTGATGATGAGGTTATACCAGATAGCTCACTTGTGTAGACCGTTCTAAATGGTCTTCCTGACTCATATCAGAGTTTTGCTTCTACTCTTCGGTTGATGATGAAAGGCAACCCAAATGCCTTGTCATTCGAGGAGTTAGTCTTTGTTTTGTTGCAAGAAGATCAATCTAGACAGAAGAGGTCCATTATGCGAGTTGTAGATCAAGCATTCCTGGCTAGTTAGAAGGGCAAAGGAAAATGGAACTCTTCAAGTAGTAAGCAGAAATCTGCTGATTCTACACAATCGAAGAGGGAAGACAAAGATGAAAAGAAATCAAAAAAGCAGAAATTGTTTTGCAAGTAGTGTAAAGGAAATGATCATATCATAAAGAACTGTCCAAAGCTGGCTGCTAAAGAGGCAAAGAAGAAAGAGGCTGGAATGGTTGTTGTAGAGGACTCTACACCAAAATTAGAGTCTACTAATCTTGCACAGGAAGAAGAATGGGCATTTACTACTGTTTGCAGTTTTGTCCCATCTTCTCATGAGCAGTGCATGACTGTAGTAGACTCGGATGTTTGGTACTTTGACAATGGGGTGACCAAACATATTACCTCGCAGCGCAGTCTCTTCTCTTCACTCGAGCCTGCCCCTACAAGGAACACTGTTACATGCGCAAACAACTCCTCTTATCCTGTTATGTGAGTTGGTAAGATCATTTTGACTATTGTTCATGGTAGTTCTTTCACTTTGTCATATGCTTTGTTTGTGCCAGGGATCAAGAAAAATCTGTTATCAGTTTCTGCATTAGTCAAGATTGGCTTGGTTGTGAAATTTTCTGATGATAGGTGTACAGTTCATGATCTATCAAATGGCGATGTGATTATTGCTTCTGGCATTTTATGACGTGGGCTATATAAGCTCATAGACTATGAAAAATCTGTGAATGATTCGACATGTGTAGTACATGATTCTTAGGCTATGTCAGATGCAAAGCTTTGGCATGCATGCTTGGGTCATCTAAATTTTGCTAGTTTGCTACGCCTATAGAAATCTGAAATGGTGTCCTCTTTGTCCAAACTTAAGGCACCTAGAAAACATGTTTGTGAACGCTGTATTTTGGGCAAAATGGAGCATTCGTCCTTTCCAAAAGATGGTTCAATTTGGGCTACTCAAAAATTACAGCTTGTACATAGTGATGTCTGTGGTCCTATGTAGAAACCTTCTTTTGGAAATTATATTTAATTCGTGACTTTCATCGATGATTTTTCCAGTCATGCATGGGTATATCCATTGAAGGCAAAGTCCGAAGTGTTCATGTGCTTAAAATAGTTTTTACTTTTGGCTAAAAATCTGTCAGCATGTAAAATGGGCACCCTTCGTTTTGACCGAGGGGGGAATATATGTCTTCTGATTTTAATGCATTTCTGGCTGAACGTGGGATAGAACACCAGTGCATAGTGCCGTATACACCTCAATAGAATGTGGTTGCTAAACGAAAGAACATGTCACTCATGGAGATGGCGAGGTGTATGGTCAAGAGTTAGGCTTTTACCACATAGTTTCTATCTTGAGGCTATCATGTGTGCAACATATGTACTTAATAGGTGTCCCACTAAAGTGCTATAGTCTATCACTCCATATGAGGCTTGGCATGACCGAAAGCCATCACTTGCTCATCTGCATGTTTTTGGTTGTTTGGCATATGCATTAGTGCCTGAACAACATCGCAGAAAATTGGATGATAAAGAAGTAAAATGTATTTTTGTTGGGTATAGTTTTGAAAGTAAAGGCTATCATCTGTATCATCTATAGACTAAATGCATTCTGGTTAGCCGTGATGTTGTTTTTGTGGAAGATGTTATTCAGCCATTGCTTTCATGTACTAAGGAGACATCTGCTAGCTCCAAAGACATGTATGATACTTTGCTACCTCTTTTTACAGGTGGAGAGTCTATTGCTGGTCCTAATGAGGCAACTTTTCAGCCTTTGCAGGTTTCATGTGATGATGCAGATCATTCCATTTCTGATGCAGATTTACATGATACACTTATTGATGAGAGATCTGATATCGACCAAGCAAGAACTATGCCAAAATGGTTGGTGCACCTTGCGTGATAGCAAATTAGATTCACCTCTGTCATACCGTACTCGATCAGGCTCTCATAATGCCTCTTTTGCATTAGATTGCTATGCTATTGGTGCATCTAGTCTCTCTGATGAGAGTGAGCCTATTTTGTTTGATGAAGCAAAAAATTCAGAAAATTGGATGGCTGCTATGCAATCTGAATATGATGCAATAATGAAGAATGGCACTTGGTCTTTATGTGACTTGCCTTCTAGCAAGAAGGTCATTGGCACTAAGTGGGTATACAAGCTCAAGCATAAACCTGATGGTACACTTGAGAGGTGTAAGGCTAGGCTTGTTGCAAAGGGTTATGCATAGGAAAGAGGCATTGATTTTGATGAGACCTTGGCACCTACATGCCGTATGACTACTGTTTGGAGCATCTGTGCACTTGCAACCCATCATGGTTGGAATGTACATCAATTTGACATTAAAACTGCATTTCTGAATGGTGATTTGCATGAAGAAGTGTATGTTTTTCAACCCCTTGGCTTTGTGTAGAAAGGGCATGAAAACTAGGTGTGTAGGTTAAAGAAGCCATTATATGGTTTAAAGCAAGCACCACATGCTTGGTATGAAAAGATACATGCCTATCTGATTGAACATGGTTTTGAGAATAGTCCAACTGAAAGCACCTTATATGTTAAGCGTGCTAATGATGTACTTCAGATCATTGTGGTTTATGTTGATGACATGCTACTCATTGGTCCTCATGAGAGGCATATTGCTGATTTTAAAGCTGATTTGCATGCCTCATTTGAGATGTCTGATTTGGGACATTTGCATCATTATTTGGGCATTCATTTTATGCACATTGATGGTGGAATGGCTTTGTGTCAAATGAAATATATTGACACATTATTGCAGTGTTTTGGCCTTGAAGAATGTAAGCCTATTGCCACTCCTATGGAGACATGTTTACGATTGCGTCTTCATGATGCTGGAGATGCATTTGATGCTGTTCTCTATCAACAGACTGTTGGGTGCCTGATTTACTTATGCATTACTCTGCCAGATATTCAGTTTGCTATCTCACATATGAGCAGGTTTATGCATTGCCCAGGAGTCAAGCATTGGCACGCGGTTAAGCACATCTTTCGCTACTTGAGTGGTACTCGGCTACTTGGGTTGTTTTATCCCAAGGGGGGATCACTACTGCCAGATTTGCATGCTTTTTCTCACTCTAATTGGGCTGGTTGCTATTACACTCGTCTGTCCACTAGTGGCTTTTGCTTCATGCTTGGTAGCTCATGTATATCTTGGTTGAGCAAGAAGCAGCCTACTATGGCCACTTTGAGTTGTGAGGCTGAGTATAGTGCAGCTTTCACAACGACTGCTGAGTGTGTGTGGCTCAGACGCCTTATGGCTGATTTGGGTGTTGGTCAGTCTTCTACCACCACCATCTTCACTGACAATCAGAGTGCATTGGAAATTTCCAAGGAACCTTGTGTTCCATGCTCACACTAAGCACATTGAGGTGCATTATCATTATGTCAGGGAGAGGTTCTCTGCTGGGGAGATCAGCTTGGCATATGTGCCCATGCAGGAGAACATTGCAGACCTTTTCACAAAGGCTCTACCTAGGGAGAAGTTTGAAGCTTTCCATAAAGCTTTGGGCTTACTTCCTTTTATCGAGTGATTTCCACATAGCTTGGCACTTATACATGAGTGCCAGCTACTTGTTCACCACATCACTCCTAGGGGGGAATTGTTGATATATTTAGGTAGTGATGTGTGTGAACACTCTAGGACCGCTTGTGAACTTTTTTCCCTCTTTAGGGGGTTTTTTCCCCTTGGCTTGTATATAAGCCTATTGCCCTAACAGGCTACTTATCTTTGTACATTCTCTAGTAATACATTCAGTATTGTGTGTTGTGCTCCAAGCTTCTTCTTCTTCCTTGTGTTGTTCACGTGCTTCTGTAGACGTCTAACTCCAACATGAATGACTCACCATATTCGAATTTAGAAAGTTGTATATATGGAACCTCTTCTAGTCGTAGGGTAGAGTGAGTTTGTGTCAGAGTTTGAGCTTAGGTTTTGAGAATTCATTGTACTCACCTCAAGCACTATTATTCCTCTATATCTCACCTGTAACATAATATCATACACATTATGATTCATCTCTCTTGAGTATTCATTCCTTGTGTGTTGTTGTCATACCTTGAGTTACACAATCAACTTGTAAGATTCATTTCTTTGTGTGTGAGTGTCCATTTTCAAAACTTTCACTTGGATAAGTTAGGTAATGTGTGCACCTAGATATAAACATTCAAGTAAATTGCAAGCTATAGATTATTGAATGTGGCTACGTCTCCACTTCATCTTGTCCCTAAAAAGTTGGGGCAACCCCTAGACTTGCTAAACTTACTTCTTAGTGTATACTCCACCTAAATTCTTCAAACTACTTGATTTAATTTGCTAAAAACTTCAATTAGATGTGTGAAAAAATTTCTATGGTCAATTCATACTTTGAGCATTCTACTATGGCCTTCACTTTTGTTATATTCCAGAGATGTGTATGCTTGGAGGAACGAGAAGTTCCTTGCTCGGGAGATAGCCAAGGCCAAAAGCTAGAGAGTTCATACGAGGTGCCTACTCATGATGGCCAGATGAGTAGAGGGACCTTAGAGAGAACTCTAGATGGTGACTAGGCAAGGGCTATAAATAGGCTGGGAGGAGAGTCCCAAGGATGTCATTCTCCACTTCTCACATTTGGTATCAGAGCCTTAGGGAGAGAGAGACCTTGGGGGAGAACTTGATGGAGATGAAAAAGAACTTGATGGAGGCATTGGATGCGAATTTCATAGGCATCTTCATCATTCGCGAGACCACTTATGCAGCCATGAGGAAATCCGGAGAAAAAAAAAGTACAGATGATGCTTGATCTCACACGTGAGCATCCATGAAGCAAAAGAACAAAAGTTCTGGCGGCGTTGCTTGATATTGCAAGTAAGTATGAGTATGATTAGCCTTATACTTCAGCAATGAAAAGTGATGCAGCGCGCGGATTTTGAACTTGTGACCTCTTCAAGGAGATGGATACATCCTAGCCATTAAGCTACACGGTGTTGTCGAAATGAAATCAGCAGACTAATTATATGATATGATTTTTGGCCGTTCAACATGTACAGAGATTGAGAGAGAAAAAAACAAAAAAAAGAGGAGAAAGAGAATAAGGAAAGAGGTAAAGAAAGAGAGAGAGAGAGAGAGAGAGAGAGAGAGAGAGAGAGAGAGAGAGAGAAAGGAAGAGAAAGAGAAAGAGGAGGAAAGAGAAAGAGAAGAAGGAGAGAGAGAGAGAGAGAGAGAGAGAGAGAGAAAGGAAGAGAAAGAGAAAGAGGAGGAAAGAGAAAGAGAAGAAGGAGAGAGAGAGAGAGAGAGAGAGAGAGAGAGAGAGAGAGAAAGGAGAGAGAGAGAGATAAAGAGAGAAAGAGAGAAAGGAAGAGAAGGAGAAAGAGAAGGAAAGAGAAAGAGAAGAAGGAGAGAGAGAGAAATAAAGAGAAGGAGAAAGAGGAAGAAAGAGTAAGAGAAGAAGGAGAAAAGAGAGAGATGGAAAGACAAAAGCCAAGAGAGATGGAGAAAAAGAAAGAGATGAAAAATAGAAAGTGAGAGAAGAGAAAGAGCAAGAGATAGAGAGAAAGGATGCATGATAAATTACGAAATAGAGGTAGAGAGAAATAGATGAAAGAATGTGAAGGACCAAGAAAATGGATGAGAAAAGAGGAAGAGATAAGATTAAAATGAAGATTAGAGAGATAAGGAAAACAATAGAAAGAGAGAGAAGAGAAAGAGAAAAAAATAAAAGGTAGGAAGTAAGAGAAAAAAAAGCAAGATTAGCATACCTATCTTCACAAAAATGGACATGACTCTCTCATATGAAACCCAAATTGGATGATTCACTTTATACAGGAAGTAGAATTCAAGGGCTTTCCAATGGGTGGATGGAAGTTATCATTGGATAATTATAAACCACCTGTAAAGAGCATTTAATTCTTTGCATATCATTTCAAGAGGTATGCTGCCCACTCACCTAGCTTCATTGTTTTGGCCATAACTTCCTAGAAGAAGGTTCAAATCAAGAAATTCAACTTGGTACAGATTCTACACTTCAAGAGCTTTCTTGTAACTGGTCATAACCCATATTTTGACCATTTCAAGCCATCTCTGTACAAGCTTTTACATGGCTGTTAACTGGCGAGAAACTCTTTTGAGTGATTTGAGTGTCCAATTATGATAATTAGGAATTTCTAATAATATTTTGAACCATTTTGGATAGGAATGAATTGCTTTTCATACATTGTCATCATAATTTTTGTCTCAAATAAATTCATTTGAATACTTCTCGCATCAAAGTTAATAATTTTGCATTGTATTTTCTTCCAGTTTTATGAAATCAACATTGGAATGTGCATGAAAGCTAGTTTTTTACATGAATTTATCTATGCACACCAATTTATACTAACTTATGTTGATTCATAAAAGCATGCACAGATCTTGTTTGTGTGTTTTATAATCTTTTGTAGGTATTGAAGGCAGAAAAAGACATGGTTATGAGGGCTTGTAGTGCCCAACAACACATTTTGGCAAAGTTTCTTATTTGCAGGTTTTGTGGAGTAAAGAGAGTGGTTTGCCAACCACTAGGCTGATGCCTATCATTGTAATGGTTATTATTTTTTTTTTTCGGGCTCCATTTTCATTGTGAAATGCTGTCAGAAATTTTGTAGCCACATGGCGTTAAATGCCATGTGAGAACTAGAGTGATGTTGTGTTGTGAGAGAGAAAGTTTCATGTGTGCATAACTAAAAGCATATACATTTGAAGTAGAGAAGAAGATGCATGAGTGCATACATGCATACATAGAAGATATGATTGCTAGAAAGTTAAAGTGCATGATGCATTTTTTCTGTCTATAGAAGATCACTTTTATGTATCACCACGATGAGTTAGGGTGAGCATGAGGTATGTGATAGAGGTACCATGTGTAGGCTAATTGTGCCTTTAAAAAGTAAATGACAAGGTATATGCATCAAGTACAACTAATATGTGTTTTTGTCTAGTAACGCATGAGCACATAAATTGTTCTTCATGCGAGTCTATGTACTTGATATAGAAGTTTATCTCGAGCCAGCAGAAGAGTGCTATGATTATGATCGTCAATACAAGTATTAAGTGCTTGTATATTTTTGGTGCGATGAGGTTAATGAATGAGCAAGAAGCACAATAATTAGAATGATGTCCATAGATATTCACTTTTACTAATAGGTGGATACTATGTAAAGAGTTGATTTTTCAATGAGAGGATTTGGATTATTAATTGGTTTGCGTTAATGTAGATGATCATTATATGCATGGATATATCTCCATGTCATAATCCATCCAAGATAATGAATGAGTTTGTTTAATCATAAGGATTAACATGTCTCGTCATTTTTAGATTTTAAAAAATAATTGAGAAAATAGTTAGTGAGGTAGCAGCTTCATAGAGATTTGGATGCTAATCTTTGAGGGAATTCCCAAATTTATTGAAAGTCGTAAGGCACGTAGCTCCTAAGTTTTGCTTTAACCTGACCAATTTTCAAGTAATTTGGAGACTTTTGGAAAGGTCAAATGACCTCTGCACTAAAAGTGCTGCTAGTAGAGGTAGAGGCCTGAAACAAGTGACATAGGCCTGTTACAAAGGTCATTTCTCTTAATTGGTAGTGTTAAATGGAATGATTTTTGTTGGATCTGAACTCTTGATAGATTTACTTTTTGCATACCAATTTTCTATATTTTTAGAGATCATTTGATAGTTCAAAAAATCTCGGCATGTAAAAGTACAACCTCTAGAATTTATGAAATGATCAAAGACCATGTCACCTAGAGGTGATTGGTTCTCTTAGCTCATTTATGCAAATTGAATGATTTTGGTTTCTAGAATTAGCTTTACACCTCTACATGGTTTTTTATAAAATTTAAAGATGAAATGTTTCTCCATTTAGGAGATATAAAGAAAATAGTAAAACTTAGCCTCTGCAAAGTTTTAAAATATTACAGGTATAGAGGCTTAGTATTTTGGTCATTGTGAAAGATCCAAATGTCCAAATACTATGAAACTTATACAAATAAAAGTAGATAGTAGTAGCTATATGGTGTCAAAATGTGGAAGAAATTGGACATCATTTGGTAGGCCAAATGATCTCTTCGTCTCAGACCAGTCTCTGGCGAGGATTTTCCAAAGTGGTACATGTGTCTGATGCGTATATGATATTTTCATACTGGAAAGTCCAATTTCAAAAATTTCTATCGGAGAAGCTACCCCAGTTTAGACTCTATTATATACCCAAAAGTAAAGGATTTTGGAATTTAGCTTCATTGTTATAATATATTTTAAAAGTGCAGTAGCATTGTTTCTAAGCTCACCTAAGTGTAGGTGTAGCAGAGATAGAATTATACTTTTGAATGAGTATTTGATTTCATTTTGAATTAAAATTTTATGAGACTAAACTAGATTGATCTAGATTTGGGCACAAAGAATATAGACTTTGGAGTTTTGTTTATCAGTCTAAGGGCTTCAAGAAGATGACCCTGTACATTTTCAAAGTTGGTCGTCAAGTGTTCGACCCTTCTAGTAAAATGGTTATAAAACTCTGAGAAGATATCAAAATCAAGTAATTTTTATGCCTAATGAAAGTTTGAGAAAAATTAAAAAAGGCTAAAAAATTTCATAGATTTTGGATGAGTAAAAATTAGTTTAAATTAAGCTTTAATCTGCTATTGTTGCAAATTGTTTATGCAGGAGATGTTGTTGAAAGGAAAAGATTTTCCACAGGTTTTTATGATATGTTTTTGAGATGGTTTGATCACCATGGGCTCGCTATGCCCTAGATACTTGTTTTTTGAGCATTGGTTTATGGTGAACATTCTCAGTAGGACAGAGGAGACTCTATCAAAATTATCAATAATATATATAGTGCCAAGAGAGCATGGAACAGGAGAACTTTGCTAGTTGTTCTCATTTCATATAATTGGACTCATACAAGTTCTATAAATTCCAATTTCTTGTGAGTTAATATTTGACTCAAGTTGCATGAGTTGATATTTGATGCAAGCCGCATCCTTCACAACTCTACTTGAGTTGAAAATGAAATAGTTTCTCATGTCTTGATATAGTTGTGAGTGATAGAGTCATAGGAATGACTTTGTTCTTTCCATCGAGGGAAGGAAACACTTCAGGAACACTTTATGATTTCATTATTATTATTTATGGTTATGAGTACTCAGCAATCTATTCTTGTGTTTTTTTGAGAGAATTGTTCTACTTTAATCTCATACATGCATCTATGTGGGTTATAAAGTTTGGTGGTGTGGGACATCAAACTTTGTATTCTACCTAGGTGTAGGATAGATGGTATGGGAGAGAATTCGTTGAGATTCTATTTTTGATATGATTTGGAGGTCATTTATGTGATCTTCTGGTATCATCTTATTATTAGACAACAGAGGGCCCGTTGAGACAGTCACTCTGTATGTGATCACAAACAAGGCAAGTCCGCACACAAGTGGCCTAGAAGTGGAAAGACAAGGTTTGCACATAAGAACTATGAATAGGCAATTGCATTGAGAAGAAATTTATAGAGTATGTACTACTTTATTTGATATGTCTGAGAATAGGAAATGGTTCATACATAATGTGTATGAGGTGAGCTAGCTACTTAGCCTAGTGAGCTATGAGTATGCACACATCTACTTACCATTTTTTAGTGTATTTAGTAGACTCATATTATGATCCTCATTATATCTGGGAGTGCCAAATTATTACAGTAGTTTACTTGAGACACCTCATTCCTAGTTAGGAATGATATGATCATAGCGATGATCAGATGGTGATCATGGATAAAGCATGCTTCATCCACTTGGAACATCTTGCATGTTATTATTGAGAAGGTGGTGGTAGTTCCACTAGTTGCTAGACTTTCTTAGCACGTCTTCACTTGGCATGATGGACTTGGTTCCAAAGAGTGGATTGGTATTTATTTGTATGAGAGATATTTTGATCCATAGTTTGGATTATTATATGATAGATTGAGATTTGGATCCATAGTTTGGATGCGACTGATTGAGATCTTAGTCCATGTTTGGATGTGACTGATTGAGATCTTAGTCCATAGTTTGGATGTGAGATATTGATATTTTGGTCCATAGTTTGGATCATTGACATATTGATATCTTGGTCCACAATTGATAGATTGATATATTGATATTTTGGTCCATAGTTTGGATCGTTGATAGGTTGTCATGTTGGATTCATAGTTTGGACCATGATGAGATTTTCTTGAGTTTAATTCCATTACATTGAGTAAATCAAGCAAATTTACTTGAGCTTAAAGATTAAACACTACTTGGAAAAGATTTCCATTTACTTTTAGTGTTCTTGCACAGAGATCTGGGACATAGTCACATTGTTTTGAATGAGCGTAGTATTTTTTTTTCGTTACTCTAGTGGAGTAAGTTATTTTGCATAATTATACCATATGACAAGCTGTCAATCGGTATTTCAGGGAGACAAAGGCAAGTTTCCAAGGTTTCTACAAGTGACAAGCCGTCATAAGTTAGTGGTCAAGGTTTAGGCATAGGGAGTCCGAGGATATTCCGAGTACTTATGTTGCACACATCTGGACTCATTGGGCCTCAGAGGGATTCCTATAGTATGCCCAAGGCAATGACTACTATTGATTGGTGGAAATGCTAGATAGGAAGCACAAAGACTAGTTGTCTGCTTTTTGAGCATCTAGTATTTCACACACCTAGCACACTCTACTCTTATCATTTGGAATCATGGATTTTGATCCCTAGGTTTATAGCTCCTTCTATATCATTGAGGACAATGATCTTTAGAAGGGGGAGAGAGTGTTATATTCCAAAGATGTACATGCTTGGAGGAATGAGAAGCTCCTCGCTCGGGGGATAGCCAAGGCCAAAAGCCAGAGAGTTCATAGGAGGTGCCTACTCATGATGGCCAGATGAGTACAGGGACCTTAGAGACAAATCTAAATGGAGACTAGGCAAGGGCTGTAAATAGGCTGGGAGGTGAGTCCCAGGCATGTCATTCTCCATTTTCACAACTTTCCAAAATAGAAGGTTTCCATAAATCTTGTGAAGTAAAAATCTATCTATTTTGATGCAAACATTTGGTAATGATGTTCCAAAAAGCTTAGTGATTCTTTATGCATATTTTGAAAACTAAGGAAGTACAATAGGTATTCTTGAAGCATATTGCCTGGTGTAGAGTAGATTTTGACAAACACCCCCTCAACTCTATCTATATCCCATCACCGCCTCATAGTGGAATTAGACCAAAGCTAGAATGTAAGCATCATGGGTGATGGATTTCCCTCATCTATTAACAAATTAGGTTGAGGTAATTATCTAGCATATGCTCTCCCAATGGAAGCCCATCTAGAAGGAAGGAATCTTTTTGGCTACATATCTGGAGATGAGATGATGCAAATACTTAGAAGCAAGGGCCAACCAACATAAGAGGAGCATGAAAGGTTGAATGCATGATGCTCAAATGATGCTTCTACAAGGTCATATATTCTCAAATCTATCTCTGATTTTTTACTTCCTCATATTAGGAATTTCAAGACATTACAAGAAAGATGGAATGCTCTAAAGTATTCTTCTCATCAAGCACCAAGGCTAGGAAGAGCTAGTTATGCATGGACTTTACAAGGCTCAAGAATATGCCAAACCAAAGTGTGATTGATTTTGTGACCAATATGGACATTGCAAACGAGCTTGGAAGCATTGGAGAAGTCATTGATGAAGAACAAATAATAAGGAAAATCATCAATGGTATCAAAGCTGATGACAAATGGGAAGCCTTCACCATAGCTATGGATCTTTACATGGACATGGAAGTTCTTGAATTAAATACACTCATGGGATAACTGTTCACATGATGCAAAGATTATGAAGAATGGAGACAACAAAAAATGTAATCAATCCTCTAATCTTTATATAGATAAGAATAAAAGCAATGATAATAAAGGTAGAGACAAGAAGTCTAATAATGAAGGTATTACTACTCAAGGCAACTTTGTAGGTAGAGGTAGAGGCTCAAGAGGAAGAGGGAGAGAAGGTAGGCAAGGAAGGAAGAGAGCTCAAAGATCATCACCCTATGCCATATGTGGTCAAACCAATGATATTACAAAAAATTCCTTGAAGAATCCTAGGAGCCAAAGAGGAAGATGATACAAGAGAGGAGGCTATTGAAACTAAACGGGGAGATTCAAAAACTCTTATGGATACAATAACAACTCATATAACAACTACCAAGGTGGACACAAAGGAAGGAGAAACTACAACAACTATAAAAATGATAAAGTTTAAGAAGAATCACTTCTTCTTATGAACATGACTATGAAGGAAGAAAAGGTAGATGATCATGTGTTTTATATAGACTTAGGATGCTCAAATCATGTGGCAGGAAATGTGGCTCTACTCTTAGATTTGGAAGACTTAAAGAATAGGCATGGAATCCAAACAAGAGATGACACAAGGCATCCAATTGAGAAGGTAGGTATTTTGAAGACTCCAAATGGTAATATGAACTTGCTAATTAGAGTACTCTATGTGCTTACTATTACCAAGAACCTCATTAGTTAGATCAAATTGATGAGAACAGATTGCAGGTTAGACTCACGAAACATGGACCTTTTTTTGAAGAACCACATTAGGAATTCAAGAAGATAGCAAGAGGAGAAAAATCAAGTACATTGTTCACCTTTCAACTCCAAGGCACCCAAAATCTATCAAAGATAGAGATTTTTCACAAGATGTTAGCTCAGATAGGAGAAAAAGCTATAAAAAAAATCAGTAGGAATTAAAGTATACTTGGTCTACCAAAGATATCCAATCAACATTTGATTTATAAATATATTTCTTGTCAATTTGGTAAGTCACACTAGTAACCTTTCACCAAGAAAGGCTACATACATGGAGATCTATTGGAGCTATTTCACATATATATTTGGGGACTAAGCAAGAAGCCTTCAACCTCTCGATCAAGGTACTATGTATCATTTGTAGATGATTGTAGGAGATGGAATATATTATATTTTTTGAATAAAAAAGATGATGTATTTTCATGTTTCACAAAGTATTTAGATCTTGTGGAGAACCAAACAAGTAAAACCCCAAAGAGACTATAGTTAGATGGAGGGGAGAATATTTCTCCGATGACTTTGAGTCTTTTCTCCAAGAGAGAGGGATCAAAGGAGAGATCACCATCAAATATACTCGTAAGCAAAATGGAGTGGTGGAGAGAAGAAATAGGAAAATTGTGGAGGCTGCAAGATCAATGCTCAATGAAAAGAAACGCTTGAACTACTTTTGGGCAGAGGCAGTATCAAGTGCTACATATTCGGTAAATAGACTTTCATCAAAGACTCTAGATGGAATGAATCCATATGAAGCATGGAATAGAAGAAGAACTAGCCTTGATCATTGTATGATCTCTGGCTGTAATGGATGTGCACACATACCTTCAAAAAGTAGAGACAAATCCGATCCTAAGGCTTAATAAGACATACCTTCATTATCTATGAACTTAATAAGAAAGTTTATAGGTTTTACAATACAAACAACAAAGCTTTCATTGTAAGTAGGGATGTTATGTTTGATGAAAACAAATCATGGTTTGAAGATGATTGCAGTAAGGTCAAACTACCTTGAGACCTACAAGAGAACTTTCCAACCTTATCAAAGAGGAATGAGCATACACTTGAAGCATCAAGTGATTTAGAAAATGACCAGAAGACTCCAAGAAGAGAAGTCAAATTTTGAGACTCTAAGGCAAAGTTAAAGGAGAGGAGTTGAGGGATGTAGCAGAATCCTCCAACAAACAATTAGAAGGTCAACTAGATAAAAGAGAAAGCCAAAACATTATCGCTATGATACTTCATTGGCTACTAAAAATTCTATATATCTAGCACAAAAGTCAAACTTTGAAGAGCCCTCATCATATGAGGAAGCAAACAAGAATATGGATGAATGCAATGGAGGAAGAGATTGATGTATTACAAGAAAATAAAACTTGGATATTTGTGCCCAAGGCTCCATCTATGAAGATCATAGGTTTAAGATGGATATACAAGGTAAAGAAAAATTATGAAGGATCTATAAAGAGGTACAAAGCAAGACTTGTGGCCAAAGGGTATGCACAAACACAAGGACTTGATTATGAAGAAACCTTTTCACCAATTGCAAAGATGCCAACCATCTAGGTGCTTATGAGTGTTGCAACTTCTGAGAACTCGGAGATTTACAAAATGGATGTAAAAAATGCTTTTCTAAATGGATTTATATCTGAGGAGGTATACATGGCTCAACCTCCTCATTTTGAAGATTCATCATGTTTTTAATATGCATGCATCTAAACAAAGGCTTTGTATGGCTTGAAGAAAGTCGCTAGGGCTTAGAATCACAAACTAGTTACCTGTTTGTAGGATGAAGGATTCAATATGAGCAAATTTGATCTTTCTATCTTCATCAAGAGGAATCAATATGAAGGTATATATCTATTTGTTTATGTAAATCATATCATAATTATAGGTAATGATGCTGAAGGAATAAGGAAGATCAAGATTTAAATGAAAGAGGAATTCAAAATCGATGATCTAGGCCTATTCACGTACTTCCTAGGACTAGAACTAGTGTTCATAGAAAAGGGGATGTAAATTATTTTTTGATGTAGGTTGGGCAAGATACACAGATGATAGAAGAAGCACATCTAGATACCTCACCTTTGCAAGTACAAAATTGATTTCATGGTCCTCAAAGAAGCAACCTACTGTTGCACCCTCATGAACTAAGGTTGAATATAGAGGACTTGCAAATGCAACTCACAAAGCAATGTGCATTAAAACCTTGTACTCTAACTTAGGTCTTAAGTCTTGTACTTCTCATATCTTTTGGGATAGTATCAGTTCATTGCATCTTATTGATAATTAAATCTATCATGCTAGGATGAAACACATAGAAGTGCATTATCATTATGTCACAAAAAAGATTATAAGAAAGGAAATTCAATTATCATAAGTATCAACTCATCAACAATGTGCAGATATGATGACAAAGGCATTGGATGGTGTCAAGTCAAAGAGGTCCAAATCAATGATTGAATAGCAAGATATTTTGAAGAATTGAAGACTCAAGCTTCTTAGGCTTGAGGGGGAATTGTGTGCACAAGAAGTGATCCTAATAGCTTTGCTTAAAGCTCTTGGAATACTCTCATTATCCACTTCAATTATATAAAGTTATGTGAACCTATGGCTGTAAAACTTCAAAGGATAAATCCTTGGACTTATCTTGGTTTATTGTAAAATATCAAAAGAAGAATTATTAGTTGGGATTCAAATTCAAGTAAACCTTAAATTTTAGCTTCACTTTTAAGTGAATGAATCACCGTATTCAAAGTCAAAAAGTTGTATATATACTCCCTCTTCTAATCACGGGGTAGAGTGAGCTTGTGTGAGAATTTGAGCTCAGGTTTTGAGCATTCATTGTACTCATCACAAGCAAGATTAGTCCTCTATATCACTCTTGTATCATATGTGTAATAGCATAAACATTATAGTTCATATATATTGATTATTCATTCTCTTTGTGCTGCTAATGTACCTTGAGTTACACAACCAACTTGTGGGATCCATATCTCTTTGTATGAGCTTTTGTTTTCAAACGATTGACTAGATACAAATATTGTGCATGCAAGTACACATTTTCACCAATTTGGTATGCCTATATCGCAAGCTATGGAGTAGCGAAGGTGACTGTGTCTACACTTGATCTTGTTGTTAAAAACTAGGGGTGACCCTAGAGGCTTCCTAAACTTTTTTATGAGTGTATATTCAAACTAAATTCAAAGAATAACTTGATTGAGTATTTTAGAAATTTCAATTAGATGTGTGCAAAAGCTCTCATGTCAATTCATACAATTTGTGAGCTCTAAGCATTTTACTGTGACCTTCACTAGAAGGTTTCCTTAAATCTTGTGAAGTACAGATCTATATATTTTGATGCAAACATTTGGTAATGGTTTTCCAGAGGACTTAGTGATTATTTGTGCATATTTGGGAAGCTACAGAAGTAAATTAGGCATTCATGAAGCTATATTGGTTGGTATAGAGCATGTTTTGGTAAACACCCTCTTGTCTCTATCTATATCCCATCACCTCTTGACATTGTTATCTGTATATCTAGGGGTATCCCTAAATTTTGTACCAATTTGAAAGATAGAAAACAATGTCTACTACCCAAAGCAATTAGAAGTATGATTTTATGCGTAGAAATCATACTTTGAAATCATAATTATAGAAGCCCTTGGAAAAGAACTAGCCACCATGCAATTTAAAGTAGAGTTAGGGCACTTACCTTCATCATTTGTTTTGTCAAGTGTTGCATGTTCCTCAATGATGTTTATCAACTTTGATTGTGTGGTCCAAAAGATTTCGTTGTTCAATCCTTCATATGTCATATTCCCTTGATCGTCATAGTTAAAACACAAATCGAGTTTTCTTGCTCGCTCAATAAAATTAGGATCTTGCTACCAATGGATGGGTTGATGCCTCCTTTTGTTTTCCCCCTAAGCAAGATTCTTTTCTTGATTATTAAAAGATCAAACATTCTTTGAATTGTTTATTTTTTCTATGATAGGTCTCCGTGGTTTATGTCCCATCTCAATGAATCAAATTGTATTCACCTTCTACATATTGAATTTCTCCATCTTTTGAAAACTCTCGACCATCACAATAGCATATAGGAAACCAATACATCCAGATGCCTTCAGTCAATAATGAATATCCTCATGAATCCATTCAATAAATGTGCTCTTCAAAGCATCACCACTAACTGCCAATTCATATTTGTGAGGATGTAGAAACTTTTCTTTGTACTCATCAATAGGCAAGCTATGCTCCTCACTCTCATGTTCTCAAAAATTGTAGAGCTCCATCTTCTTCTCCATATGGTAGTGTGAACAACACTAGCATTTTTTTGCTTGCTCTCTAGATTCCTTCCATAGCATATGACAAGAACATGTCTGAGTTTTCATATAGCACTTCCACCATAGCTTTGTGATTTCGGAGTAGGTTTAGGATCTCAACCTTTGCCTTGGACTCCTCATTGAATTGTCAAAGATCAACGAAATCTTATAGCTCTTCAATCCATGCCTCCATATCTTTGCCACTCTTCTTCTCACCATCAAAATCATTCAATTTTGCCTTCTCAAAGACTTGTGTGAGGGCTAACTCACCAACCCCTTTATCTTCATAACTATGTTTTTGTCTTATTCTTGGCACACTAGATAGTCTTGCACCTTCATCCACTTAATCATTCAGCTCCATGAGAATTTTTTTGTTGCCTTCTGGCTGCTTTCCAGTTTTTTCTTTGCATAACTCTCCAAGAAGCTTCTAAAGAAGCTCCGCTTGCCTAGGAAAACTTTTGTGTCAAACCATCCATCATTGACGAGGATCAATCTTGATCTGATACCACTTGTAGCATTTCCTCAATAAAAAATTATACCCAATCAAAAATTTTCATCAATCAACAATAGTAGAATAAAAAGAAAACAAAACTTGCACAAGTTAGAAGAAAATCTCATCCAGAAGAGTGGACAAGATATGAACTAGAGAAAGAGGATAGATTTGAATCAATTGGCAATAGCTTTGGAAAATAGCTTGCTAACAAAGCCTTGACCTCCCAACCACCATTGAGCTATCACAATCTCATTTATACTTGGACTCTCACTCTATGATTTTCAACTTCTTCTCGCATGATTGAGGAGTCCCCTCAAAGGAGTTTGCATTTCACCAAATTTGGTAAAATTCGGCTCTCCTAATGTTGGATGTAGAACTTTCACAAAAGCATGTGTTTGTAGTAGTAAAGTGCTTTCTTTAATGATACATGTCAAAAATAGAAGAAAATTGACAAAAATACATAACCAAAGACATTCATAAGTTGTCATGACAATATGTATGCATCAAAATCATGAGTTTGAATAATAATAGAGAAGCTCGCATTAAAAAAAAGTGTGGGAAAAGTCCACACTTTTCTAGGCCTTATAACTAAAAAATATTGTGGAATTCCAAAATGCTTATGAGAGGCAAAAAAGTTCAGCTCTTTGATCTCTAGAATAGTGTTAGATATACCTTAGGTCCAAATCCACATCCAAATATCACTTTTGAGCTCTACAAGTTTAGAAATTCTAGAGAGATAATGAAATCAAGGCATTATCTTATAGTGAACTTAATGTAGAGCCCAAAACAAGGTAGTTAAAACAAGATTCACAAATTTTTCATAGAGACGCTTTTATTCTCCTATGTGTGCTCTAGTTTTCTATCATACAACATTTCTCTTAATTCTTTCATCTTCACATTCAATTTTCAACCAGAAAACATGATGCAAATAAGGTTTAGAGAGACAATATACAACTTGTCATCCCATATTTTTTCATATAACCAATTACCATTCTTCATAATATCATCATATTGTGATTGCATGGTAACCATCCAATTTTTTGAATTATGTGCTTCCTCAAAAGAAGAATGCACATTCTCATCACAAAGTCTAGAGGCAACCTTAGCATACTAATCTAATGCAAAAGAAGTGCTATCGGAACCTGAATGAGTAGGATATGAGAGAGTTGCATCTAATGTTCTATGTTGCAAAGTCTACACCAACCATTTAGGCATAGTTTTTGCCTCCTTTATGCCATACCTCTCATCAACAAGTGCATGATGCAAAATTTGCATCAGAAATGGAATGATGTTCATCGTCATGTGAAACCTATAAAGGTGGGGAAATCTCCTCACTTGGACCAACACTTGACTGTCCACCTATAGAAAGAGGCAACAAAGTGTTATACATATCTTTGGAGCTAACTAATGTCTCCTTAGTACATGAGACTCATGGTTGAACTGCATGTTCCACAAAAAAAACATCACAGCTAACCAAAATGCATTTAATATGTGGATGATGTAGACAATAGCCTTTGCTTTCTTAACTATACCCAACAAAAATACGTTTTACTACTTTATCATCTGATTTCCTGCATTGTTGTTCATGGAATAATGCATATACCACACAACCAAATACATGCAGATTAGAAATAAATGGCTTGCGACCATCCCAAGCCTCATATGGAGTAATAGGCTACAATGATTTTGTGGGACACCTGTTAAGTACATATGTTTCAAACATAATAGCCTCAAGCTAGAAGCTATGTTGTAAATTCTGACTTTTGATTGTACACTCACCATTGGCATGTGTGACTTGTTCTTCCTTTTAGAAACTCCATTCTTTTGAGGTGTATATGGTACTTTACACTGATGTTTTATCCAACACCTAGCTAGAAATGCATTAAAATCAAAAGACATGTATTTCCCACCTCGATCAGATGTCTTAGATGGGAGAACATCAATATTAGTGTGGATAAAATTCCGAGATTCAAGAAGGATGTGGAATTCCATGTGATGCTTAATAAGAGGTGGTGTCTGTATGGGTGAGGTTTAAGATCAGACTTTAAGTTCCAATCCCTTTGGCATCCTCTTATTAAGATAAAAAAATTGGTTCTTATGTGGAAAATCCTCCACCAAGGAATTCGGACCGATGTAAAAGATAACAAAATTTGTACTGCTGCACCTTGGTGTAAACGTTGTCTTAATGGAAATGAAGACTTGGGACACCTCTTCTTTTCGTGTCCCAAGTCTATACGAGTCTAGCGGACACTTCGGAGAACCCTATTACTACGGGGGTAAATCAATTGGAAGCAAGCATTAGTGGGTGAAGTGATCAGATTTTCTTCAACATTGTGGAATATTATAAGAGGCTAGGCCCTCTCCAAGATATGGAAAGAGAGGTGTGCTGCCAACTTTGGCAACCCTCCTAAAGAATGGTCCATCAAAAAATCTCTTTTCTTTTGGCAAACTAATTTCCAATTGTAAGAAGTCCCTACCATTTAGACATCATAAAGTATTCTTCTTCGAAAGCAACAAGATTAAGTTCAAGTGGGCTCCCATGAGGAGATGAAAGGGTTATTAATCTTCTTTGTAATGTTCTCTAATTCTAGCAAGTTTTTGAGCAACGCTTGCTTTGTGAGATTGAGAGGTCTCTTGAGCGATAGTTCCATTCACTTCTCGAGTTGTTCTTTCTATTTATTAAAGAGCAGTTGATCTTTCTATTAATTAAAAGCAAGCGTGGTACATTAGGCTGTAGAGGAACTTCCTTTTGAAAAAAAAAATTACATAGCGCTGAAGAAGAAATAAAGACAAATCCCACAAACATATTCCGAGCTTCTTTGTAAACATTGTCATATCATTGTCTCTTCACATACATCGTATCGAATACATCACAGCTGTAACCTCAGCATGGCATGTACACAATTGCAGATTGGAGAAGCATGTGGCGCCCACTACAAACTTATACGAATTGCGAATGTACAATATCCTTTTGTCGTTATTCATGCGATGAATCACATTCTGCGCGATTTGGGAGAGTTTAGAGTTCAGCAGACGTCAAGACAGCTCGGCATCAAGAATCAATTTCCACATTTTCTGCAATTTATCAATGTGTTTTTTTTTGAGAGTACAATGAATTCGGAAAGACACACAAATTTGACCTCATAAACTAAAGGCATCCATCTTGGGGAACTCTGAGGCATCTCGCTCTAGGTGGGACTTGAATCTTGGCCATCTCTCTAAGAGTACAAGGCACATCCACTAAACCACGCCCACTGGATAACAATTTATCAATGCTAAAACATCACTTTGATGAACGAATTGCCATCACATTGGTCGAGTGCAATGGTATAGTGGACAATATAGAAATTCAGATCGAGAGAAAGGATAAATAACAACTAACATCGAGAATTGATCATGGGTAAATAACAACTAACCTCTTGTATCCTACAAAGGAGAGGTTAGGCTAGGTTAAAACTAATAGGTTAGATGTGGTTTATAATGGCCAAAGTCATTACAAGCCCAGCTCGAGGTTGAACTCTTGACCAGTGTTGTATTTTGACGGTCTATCATGCCCTTCAATTTTGAAAGCTATCTACACATCCTATCTGTATTACAATCCGCCAAATATACTTGTGGACCGTTGTGTCCTTTTTGTTTTCTATCCGAATGCTGAAATATTTTATCGACTCAAATCAACCCACAAATGAGGATCTAGGACCTATGTTGAAGTAGGGCAGAAAGTAGAGTGTGAAGAGAGTCACTTGTTAAGACTCACATGTAAAAGTGAACTGACCCTCATCTCTAAGCTTCTTCTTATTCTTGTTCATTCTCTTCTCCAATCAAGTATGCGTTTCTTGGGAGCTGTTGTGTCTAGTCCATGAGTGAGCCTTGCTTGCATGCGTGCATCTGAGACTCATTGTATGTGTGCATGCCTATTAGCATGGTATAGAAGTTGTTTATTATAAATTACTCCATATTTATGTAAGTCCAAGAGTACTTGATCTTGCCAAATGATTCCTTAAACCTCTATGCTTTTACACGATTTTTCTGTATTCAAATCAGACCTCAAATGAGAGTTTAGGATCTATAATTAACTAGGGCATAAAGTAGAGTGTGAAGAGAGTCACTCATTAAGACTCACCTATAAAAGTGAAGCATCCCTCATTTCTAAGCTTCTTCTTGTTCTTTTTCATCGTCTCTTCCAATAAAGGATGCATTTTTTAGGAGCTCGTGTCTATTCCATGATTGAGGCTTGCTTGCACGTGTGCATGTGAGCCTTATTATGTGTGTGCATGAATATTAGCATGGTATAGACGTTGTTTATTATAAATTATTCTATATTTGTACAAGTAGAGGACTCCTTGAGCTTGAAAAGTTATTTTTTAACCGTTATGATTTTACATGATTTTTTTTGCATTCAAATCGGACCTAGAATCAAGGTTTATGACCCTTTTTAATTAGTAAAACAATAGACTTTAAAGAGAATCACTCGTTAAGACTCACCTGTAAACGGAAAGTAACCCTCATTTCTAAGCTTCATCTTGTTCTTTTTCATTCTCTCCTCCAATCAAGTATGCATTTTTGGGAGCTCTTGTGCCTAATCCATGAGTGAGGCTTGCTTGCATGTGTAGATGTGAGATTGATTGTGTGTGTGCATGACTATTAGCATGGTGAAGGTTTCCATACCACCAAATCCTATCTTAGTTGACATTTTGTGGGGAAGGATTCATTGCTTGACATTGGTTGGTATGTGTGTCATGAGATTGGGTCTACATCGAGCACTTTGGCATCATTGCTTGAGAAGACATCTTGTTATGAATCATGCTTGTATGTTGGCAACTTTCGAGATGCGATTTCTCAAAGCTTATGTTTTTAATTGTGCGTTCAACCCCATCATTTTCAACTCATTTCCATTAGATTCATTGAGTAGATAGTCATAAATAATAAGTTTTGCATTTCTAGGGTAAGTAATTTTTTAGTTTATCTCTGAGTTTTCCATTAGATGTGCATATACTCATCTTCTTCTTCACTCTCTTCTCTGATTTTGCCATTTTTCTCTACATTATCTTCAGCTCACTACAAGAATTGATCCCATATAACAACCCCAAAATTGGCACAATGTCATCGGTAGCTAAAATAAATAGGTTTCATTGAAAGAATTGCATGCGGACCACCATACATACAAGATTTCTATTCGCACTAAAAATCATGTAATAATTATTGTTTGTAAGATATTAATGGAACGTCACTTAACCATTGATCATATCATTGCATATGTGGCCATCATTCCAGATGTTGGTGGATCTCACATGTGTGGTAATGTTGCATATGCAACATTCACAACATAAACATTTTGTTCAGCTATACGATTTTACATAAACACAATCATTTTGTCATTTAGGTGATGGATATTCCCAACATCAAGAAGAAAATTTTGCTTGGGTCACTTACTCTACGTGTGCATGAGAGAAGGGCAAGCAAAACTACTAGAAAATAGACATGAACATAACAATCTCTTTCTCTCTCTCTCTTTCTATCTCTATCTCTATCTCTGTTTCTTTCTCTACAACATTATTTCTTTCAATTTTAGCTTAAATACTTATACTGTTCTTGATCTTTATGGATTCTTTCTTGAGTTATTATAGAATATCCATGAGATAGTACGTGTTGTCTTGGACATGTAGGTTTTTAGCATGATTTTAAACTTTTACACCACATCCTTGGGTGATGCCCATAATTTGCACAGAAGGAAGTATTCTTGGTAGGTGTATGAACACTATTGATATAGGCAAAATCTTCAAAGGATAGAAGCTCAAACCAATCATTTTGAGGATAGTTGATGGTGCAATGGAGATACTATTCTAAGACTTGTTCACCCATTCTATTTTCCCATCAATGAGTGGATGGTTGGATGTAGAAAACTAAACTTAAACACGAAGAGCTTACAAAGCTTGTTCCACAAGCTGGATATGAACTGTGGACCTCGATCACAAACAATATCATTCAAAAATCCTTGAAGTCTATTGATGTGTCTAAAACAATGTCTAGTAGTGGTTGCGCATGTGATTGTCTTGATAGTTGGAATGAAGTGTGCAATATTTATGAACTATCCACTATAACACAAATGGCATCATACGTATCGTACATTTGATATCACCAATCCCTTGATATGTGTTCTATTGTTTTATTCAGTCGAGAATGTCCTATTGCAAGGACATCATTGAAGTGCTCCTAAGCTTTATGGATGGAGGAACAATAAGGTTCATATAGAATAGTAGCCTGTCCTTTTCCAAGAACATGTTTACTTCATGAACTTTCACTTCTTGCACTTTTTTTTGACATTACAAAATAATTCATCAGGTGGTCACAAATCAAATGAGTCAAGGTTGAATATTATTGATGGATTGAAGATAAAATCTAACTCAAAATGTTCAAGCTTGAGTAATGCACTCTCTTGTTGATAAAAAACATCTTTTCCTTTCTTTGGTTCAAGTGGTCATAAAGTATTCTAAGAGAAGCTCCCAGTTTTGCATAAAAAGCTTTTTCAAGTAGTTTCTCTAGAACTATCTTTACATGACATTAAGGTCTCTAAATTGTTGGAGAATATCAAGATATCATCTAGGTATATTAACATAAGATAACCTAAACATTCTTAAAAGATATCATTCATCATATGTTGAAAGATGGATGGATCATTTGTTAGATTGAATGGCATAACTACATATTCAAAATTCCCATACGTTGTTCAAAATCTTTTCTTCCATTCATCTCCTTCTCTCACCTTGACAAGGCTCTAAGCTCCTTGAGTGTCAATCTTCATGAACAACTTTGCATTTCCAAGGCGTTTCAAGAGATTTGATATAAGTGGTAGAGGGTATCCACTTTTAGTAGTGATTTTATTCAACGTATGATAGTCTACACACATTTGGAGAGTCCCATCCTTCTTCTTTACAAAAAGGATAGGGGCTCGTGCAAGACACTTTGACTATCTCATAAAGTCCTTGACTAGATTCTCATCAATATTCTTATGTAATTTTGAAAGTTCCTTTGGGGATTGCCTATAAATTGGTCCAAAGCATGGCTGTGGTCCCTCATGAAGTTCTATGTCACAATCATAAGGTCTTTGCTTTCAGACCATATCTTCATTCATTTTTCAAAAACATCTTGAAAATCTTGGTACTTGCTAGCTAGCTTCACTAGATTATCTTTCTTCGACTCTTTGGTATCACATAGATCATATATGTTGGTTTCTTCCTTACTATTTGTATGAAGGCTTGGTCTGCTACATATTTTGAGTTCTTTAGGATATCTCGATATAGGTAGATAGATAGAAAGACAGACACATAGATAGATAGATAGATAGATAGATAGATAGATAGATATATAGATAGATAGATAGATAGATAGATAGATAGATAGATAGATAGATAGATAGATAGATAGATAGATAGATAGATAGATAGATAGATAGATAGGTAGGTTGGTAGATAGATAGATAGATAGATAGATAGATAGATAGATAGATAGATAGATAGATAGATAGATAGATAGATAGATAGATAGATAGATAAATACATAGATAGATAGATAGGTAGGTAGGTAGGTAGGTAGGTAGGTAGATTGGTAGGTAGATAGATAGATAAATAGATAGATCGATAGATAGATAGATAGATAGATAGATAGATAGATAGATAGATAGATAGATAGATAGATAGATAGATAGATAGATAGATAGATAGATAGATAGATAGATAGATAGATAGGTAGATAGATAGATAGATAGATAGATAGATAGATAGATAGATAGATAGATAGATAGATAGATAGATAGATAGATAGATACATACATACATACATACATACATACATACATACATACATACATACATACATACATACATACATACAAACATACATACATACATACATATATTGATAGATGTTGGAGCAAGTCTATGACAAGCCTAAGTATTGGCTTGAGTCCCACAAAGTCATAGAAAAAGCCTTAAAATGAAGACTATGTAAAGTTCACTTGTGAACTACCTCTTGTAACTTTTGAAGAGTTTACTTAATGTAAAAGTGAAAGAATCTTAAGTGGTTGAGTCCACTTGATCAAGAATGGAAAGAGGAGCCACGAATTCGTGATTTGTGGTAGGTAGAGAATCAAATCAATCATTGATTGATTGGAGAGTGATTGAGGGAAGTTAGCCTCCCAAACTCAACTATAAATAGATGGCAGTTTTAATCGTGGTTAGAGAGACCTATGTGAAGACCTCCAAGAGCTGAACTTTATGCCATATCAAGGTGTGATTACAAGGCACACATATGTATCAGTACGTCCATTGTATTTTACAAGCAATATACTTTCATTTTCATTATCATTTGGGTTCATATTTCCATGTTCTTGTGAAGTGTACTACTCACTGCCATATCTCTCAGTTTTCTTAGTCAGCTTTCAGAGATGTTTTCTCTGAGCTTGGTGCATCATTTTGAGTGATTTAACTTGCTAAAGCTAGCTCTATAAGTCTACTATGTGCTCACAAATTTTCATGTCATTTGGATGTTGCAATCTTCAGTTATGTTCATTTGAAGTCAACAGGGTCTGTTCATCTTCACTTCTCTGTCAGGTACCCGACTTTTTCACTCACCTTGTCAGAGCCATTTCTCAGTGGTTATTCATCCAAATTCAATGATTTAGAGCTTGTTGGATTCAGCTTACTGTCTAGTATAACATACAAATTTTCATAATCATTGGATTCCTACATTTTGAGCTATCTTTATTTTTTTGCTCACTGGTCTCAAACTGTAGCAGCCCGTGAAAATCGGGATGATGTCATCACTTGTTAAAACTCATTCTCAGTGTGTGGTTTATTATTTTTGATGCGATTACTCTTGAAAGTTAGCTCTTTAAGCTACCTAGAGTTCCCCAAGAGGAATTAAGCTAATTGCTGCTGTGCTCAGAGAATTATGTAAAACACTGGACAGGTGTATGAACCAAGAATAGCAAGTTTTCACCTCTGAGCTAACTCCAACTTATCTATTTTGATCTATCTTTTTGAGAGTGATCTTCCAAGGTACATAGGGTGTCTAATACATCCATTGGCAAGCTAAAAGGGCCCACCATATACTCTTGGAGTTCATTTGGCTGGTGTAGATCAAGGATTTTGCAACACCTCTTCATCTTCAAGCACATACCTATCCATCTCTTCATAGTGGTATCAGAGCAAGGTTGGACAACATGGCAGATGGATTTCCTTCATCAATTGACAAATTGGACAGAGGTAACTACTCAGCTTGGTCATTAAGAATGGAAGCTTATCTCCAAGGTAGAAGTTTATATGGTTATGTGGCTGGAGATGAAGTTATGCCAAGTTTTAGGAACAAAAGTCAACCAACACAAGAAGAGCAAGAAAGATTGAGCACATGGTGCTCCAAGGATGCACTTGCAAGGTCTTATCTCCTCAACTCTATCTTAGATTTTTTGTTGCCTCACATTAGTTGTAAGACATCTCAGGAAGTGTGGGATGCACTTGAAGCTTTCTTTTCTTCAAGTACCAAAGCTAGGAAGCATCAACTATGGCTGGATTTCACAACTCTCAAGAAGGCTCCCAAACAAAATGTGACTGATTTTGTCACAAAGATCAAGGACATAGCGGATCAGTTGGGAAGCATTGGAGCGGTAATAGATGAAGAGCAAATTGTAAGGCAGGTCATCAATGGCTTGAAGTCAGATGACAAGTGGGAAGCATTCACCACAACTATGGATTTGTACATGGACATACATGTACCTGATTTCAATCCACTGATTGGAAAACTACTTACTCAAGAGGCAAAGCTTATAAAAAATGAAGAAAGCTCTAAAGGTAATCAATCTTCAACTTTATACACTGATAAAAGCAAGTCCAAAGATAACAAAGGAAAGGCAAAGAAAGTGGATGATGAAGCAGGTACATATCAAGCTAACTATGTAGGTAGAGGAAGACATGGCAGAGGTAGAGGAAGAGGAGGTAGACAAGGCAGGGGGAGATCCCAAGACTCCAACTCATGTTCTATTTTTGGACTAACTAATCATACAACTGAAAATTGCTTTAGAAATTCCAGGAATCAAAGAGGCAGAGGATACAATAGAGGAAGTTATGGCTACTCAAAAGGAAGGCTCAACAATTATCATGGCAACTACAACAACTACAATCATTCAAACTATCAAGGAGGCTACAAAGGAAGGAGAGACTACAATAACTACACAGAAGACTCAAACAAAGAAGATTCATTATTGATCATGAACATGGCTATGCCACAAGGTAAATCTGATGAGCATGTTTTCTACATAGATTCAGGTTGTTCAAATCATGTGGCAGGAAATGTGGCACTCCTATCACATTTAGAAGATCCAAGGAATAAGCATGAGGTACAAACAGGAGATGATACAAAACATCCTCTGGAGAAAATAGGCAATGTCAAAGCACCTGATGGAAACATCAACCTACTCAGTAAGGTACTCTATGTCCCTACCATTACAAAGAATTTGATAAGTGTTGGGCAGATAGTAGAGAAAGGGTTTCAAGTCAAGTTCACTAAAGCAGGAGCATTTGTTGAAGATCCAAGTCAAGGATTCAGAAGAATTGCAAAAGGTGAAAAGACAGGTAGATTGTTCACATTTGAATTACAGGACACTAGAAACATTGCTCTCTTTAATTATGGTAGTCAGACACTCACAGAATTGGAAGTATGGCACAAAAGGTTAGCACATATTGGTGAAAGGTCATTAAAGCAAATCTGCAGGGATCAAAGTGTACTTGGACTCGCTAATTTTTCAAAACAACATATGATTTATAAGTGTAGTGCATGTCAATTTGGAAAGACTCACAGGTTACCATTCATGAAGAAAGGTTATATGCAGTGAGATCTCTTGGAGTTGGTTCATACAGATGTATGGGGACCTAGCAAGGAAGCTTCAATATCTGGATCAAGGTATTATGTTTCCTTTATTGATGATTGCAGCAGATGGACTACCCTATTCTTTATGAAACACAAAGATGAAGTTTTTTCATGTTTCAAAAGATATTTGACTCTTGTGGAGAATCAAACAGGTAAATCACTAAAAAGGCTAAGGTCAGATGGAGGGGGAGAATACTTCTCCCATGAGTTTGATTCTTTTCTACAAGAAAGAGGAATCAAAAGAGAGGTAACTACAAGGTACACTCCTGAGCAAAATGGAGTGGCAGAAAGGAGGAATAGGACAATTGTTGAAGCTTCAAGGTCTATGTTAAATGAAAAGCATTTACCTAATTACTTATGGGCTGAGGTTGTATCTACAGCCACTTACTTGATTAACAGGTTGCCTTCAAAATCCCTTGATGGGATGACTCCATATGAGGCTTGGAATGGAAGAAGACCAAGCTTAGATCATTGTAAAATTTTTGGATCTATTGCTTTTGCTCATGTTCCTTCACAGGTTAGAGGCAAGATGGATCCAAAGGCAGAAAGGTGTGTATTTATTGGATATGACAACAATCAAAAGGGCTACAGGTTATACAACCCTACCAACAAAGGATTCTTGGTAAGCAGGGATGTAGTTTTTGATGAGAACAATTCATGGTATGAAGATTCATGGAGGAAGGTCAATTTACCATATAATCTTGAAGAAGATTTTCCAAAGTTTGGTAGAGAACAACCAAAGATTGAAGAACAAGACACCTTGGAGGATGATGAAGAATCTCATATGGAAAAGATCAAAGCATGGAAGTCTAAAGGTAAAACAAAATTGTAGGAACTTGGACATGAGGCAGAATCATCACATCATGGCCTAAGAAGATCTATGAGGGAAAAGAAGAAACCAGAAAGGTATGGGTTTGACACCTCATTAGTAACTAAACATTCTATATACATAGCACAGGACATAAACCAAGAGGAGCCATCATCATTTGAAGAGGCCAAAGCAAAAACAGAATGGAAGCATGCAATGAAGGAAGAGATCGAAGCACTTGAGGAAAACAACACTTGGAATTTGGTGCCCAAGACTTCATCCATGAAGGTAATAGGTTCAAGATGGGTCTATAAACTCAAGAAGAATTATGATGGTTCCATTAACAGGTATAAGGCAAGGCTTGTAGCAAAAGGCTTTGCACAAACTCAGGGAAATGATTATGAGGAGACTTTCTCTCCTGTGGCAAAGATGCCTACTATTAGGGTTTTGCTTAGTATTGCCTCTTCCAAGAATTGGAAGATACTTCAACTAGATGTAAAGAGTGCATTCTTGAATGGTTGGATAACAGAAGAGGTATATATGGCACAACCACCTGGTTTTGAGAATCAAGTTTATCCTGATTATGTGTGTAAACTTAACAAAGCATTGTATGGTCTCAAGCAAGCTCCAAGAGCTTGGAATTTCAGGCTTGTTTCATTCTTGCAGGACAAAGGCTTTCAACCAAGCAAGGTAGATCCTTCACTCTTTATTAAAAAGAGTAATTCTGAGGTCATCTACCTATGTGTATATGTAGATGATATTATATTGACAGGAAATGATTCAGATGGTATGAAGAAGATCAAAGATCAGATGAGAGAAGAGTTCAAGATAAGTGATTTGGGTTCACTTACCTACTTCCTAGGTTTGGAAGTTGTCTACAAAGATCATGGTTTGTTTCTCACTCAAAGAAAGTACATTAAGGACATGTTGGCAAAATTCAAGATGCAAGATTGTAAGATTACAGGTACTCCAATGGAGGTCAATCACAAATTGAGCTCACATGAAGGTGAACTCATAGAGGACATCACATCATATCAAAGTCTAGTGGGTAGTCTCAATTATGCCACATTGACAAGAGTAGATATATATTACAGTGTGAGTGTGCTAAGCCAATTTATGCACACACCAAGGAAACCACATATGGATGCTGCCAAAAGGATTCTCAAGTATCTCAAAGGAACCATAAATGAAGGACTTTATTATCCTTATGTATCTGATTTAGGTTTGAAGCTATTTTCTTATGCAGATTGGGCTGGCTCCAAGGAAGATAGAAGGAGCACTTCAGGTTATCTTACCTTTGCAGGTTCAAAGCTAATTTCATGGTCATCCAAGAAGCAACCCACAGTTGCTCTCTCTTCTACTGAAGCTGAATATAGAGGTCTTGCCATAGCTACTCAGGAAGCTATGTGGATGAAGACATTATTCAAAGATGTTGGATTGGAGTTTGGAACTCCAACTATTTTTGGTGACAATATGAGTTCTATTCACTTGGCTGCTAATCCTATTGTTCATGCAAGGACTAAACATATTGAAGTTCATTATCACTATGTAAGAGAAAAGGTTCTAAGCAAAGAGATTCAAATATCATGTGTCCACTCATCAACAATGTGCAGATATTCTAACCAAAGCATTGAATGGTACAAAGCTTTGCAAATTCAAGGCTATGATTGGTTTGCAGGTAATCTTGGAAGATTGAAGACCTCAAGCATACTTGGCTTGAGGAGGAGCTGTTGGAGCAAGTCTATGACAAGCCTAAGTATTGGCTTGAGTCCCACAAAGTCATAGAAAAATCCTTAAAATGAAGACTATGTAAAGTTCACTTGTGAACTACCTCTTGTAACTTTTGAAGAGTTTACTTAATGTAAAAGTGAAAGAGTCTTAAGTGGTTGAGTCCACTTGATCAAGAATGGAAAGAGGAGCCACGAATTCGTGATTTGTGGTAGGTAGAGAATCAAATCAATCATTGATTGATTGGAGAGTGATTGAGGGAAGTTAGCCTCCCAAACTCAACTATAAAGAGATGGCAGTTTTAGTCGTGGTTAGAGAGACCTATGTGAAGACCTCCAAGAGCTGAGCTTTATGCCATATCAAGGTGTGATTACAAGGCACACATATGTATCAGTAAGTCCATTGTATTTTACAAGCAATATACTTTTATTTTCATTATCATTTGGGTTCATATTTCCATGTTCTTGTGAAGTGTACTACTCACTGCCATATCTCTCAGTTTTCTCAGTCAGCTTTCACAGATGTTTTCTCTGAGCTTGGTGCATCAGTTTTAGTGATTTAACTTGGTAAAGTTAGCTTTATAAGTCTACTATGTGCTCACAAATTTTCATGTCATTTGGATGTTGCAATCTTCAGTTATGTTCATTTGAAGTCAACAGGGTTTGTTCCTCTTCACTTCTTTGTCAGGTACCCGACTTTTTCACTCACCTTGTCAGAGCCATTTCTCAGTGGTTACTCATCCACATTCAATGATTTAAAGCTTGTTGGATTCAGCTTAATGTCTAGTATAACCCGAAAAATTTTCATAATCATTGGATTCCTACATTTTGAGTGATTTTTATTTTTCTGCTCACTGGTCTCAAACTGTAGCAGCCCGTGAAAATCGGGATGATATCATCACTTGTTAAAACTCATTCTCAGTGTGTGGTTTATTATTTTTTATGAGATTACTCTTGAAAGTTAGCTCTTTAAGCTACCTAGAGTTCCCCAAGAGGAATTAAGCTAATTGCTGCTTTGCTCAGAGAATTATGTAAAACACTGGACAGGTGTATGAACCAAGAATAGCAAGTTTTCACCTCTGAGCTAACTCCAACTTATCTGTTTTGATCTATCTTTTTGAGAGTGATCTTCAAAGGTACATAGGGTGTCTAATACATCCATTGGCAAGCTAAAAGGGCCCACCATATACTCGTGGAGTTCATTTGGCTGGTGTAGATCAATGATTTTGCAACACCTCTTCATCTTCAAGCACATACCTATCCATCTATTCACAGTGGTATCCCTGCAAGGTTGGACAACATGGCAGATGGATTTCCTTCATCAATTGACAAATTGGACAGAGGTAACTACTCAGCTTGGTCATTAAGAATGGAAGCTTATCTCCAAGGTAGTGTTGGAGCAAACCAATCACAAATTGGTGATTATACAGATCTTGAAGAATGCTTATGGTCAGAATGAAGCAAAGGAAGACATTTGCAAAATTAAGAAGAAGTCAGAATGTTGTCTTGTACACATATGTACATTAGCATAGTCATAGATGACTTAGATCTTTTGTTCAGTAAGAAGTATGTACAAATTATCTATAAATACCTTGAGAAAAGTCGGGGCATGTATGAGAGCATATGTGACAATAGTTACAAGTCAAGAATTAGGGAGATAGAAGCTATGAGATAGTGGAAAGTGAATGTGTGTTTGCTCTCATCACTCAGTTGTAATTTTTCTGAGTTAATGAAGAAATATTGCGCCCGATCTTTTCGTGTCTGCTCCTTCTGTGTTTGATCATTTGTGAAATCCTTTTGAGGATATCTAAGTTGTTAGTTAATGAGCCTGTCACCTGAATTTCAGAGTCCAATTGTAAACAGGCTAGGAGAATTGTGAATAGGAACATTCATATGTGTTGAATGTCTACAGTTCTCTAAAACAGGCGCAAATCTCGTGTTTAATCTTTTGGTCAGTGCTCACTCCATAGTTTAAAGTTTTGTGCAAGCAAGCACTTAATCTTTAAGTTGGAAGGTGATCTACTCGTGGCTAAAAGCATTTGGCAAAACGGGTTAGATACTGTGAGAATCAAAGTTAAGAAGTTAGGGGTGTCTGAATCGACTTCTCAGAAGTACAGTTTCTGACATAGGTAACTTGAGAAGTTGATTTCTCAAGCTACACTTAATCTTTTGGAGTAATTCAACTTGGAATAGTTGCGCAATCTCTAGGGGATGATTCGTACAAAGTTTCATCAAAAACTTTACATGTTTGATAAGTCAATATAAGAAAATAGTGCAGCAGACTTTTCTGTGTATCACCTTCTTCACAGATTTGTTCATCTTTTGATAATTAGAAGTTGATCCTCTAAATGTGTGAAAGGTTTTGACTTATTCTTGGTATAGAGGTGCTCTAATCACAAGAATAAGTTGTTCTTATGGAGATTAACATTCTCCATCAGTGGTATCAGAGCTTGGTAGGTAGTCTAATCTATGCTACCTTGACAAGGCCAGATCTATCATATGCAGTAGGTGTGTTGTCACAATTCATGCATTGTCCAAAGAAGACTCATTGGATTGCAGCCCAAAGGGTACTCAGATATATCAAGGGAACCCTAAGTGAAGGTTTGTACTATGGTTTCACTTCTGACACAAGAAATCAACTCCAAAAGATTAAGTGTAGCTTGAGAAATCAACTTCTCAAGTTACCTATGTCAGAAACTGTACTTCTTCTCAAGTTACCTATGTCAGAAACTGTACTTCTGAGAAGTCGATTCAGACACCCCTAACTTCTTAACTTTGATTCTCACAGTATCTAACCCGTTTTGCCAAATGCTTTTAGCCACGAGTAGATCACCTTCCAACTTAAAGATTAAGTGCTTGCTTGCACAAAACTTTAAACTATGGAGTGAGCACTGACCAAAAGATTAAACACGAGATTTGCGCCTGTTTCAGAGAACTGTAGACATTCAACACATATGAATGTTCCTATTCACAATTCTCCTAGCCTGTTTACAATTGGACTCTGAAATTCAGGTCACAGGCTCATTAACTAACAACTTAGATATCCTCAAAAGGATTTCACAAATGATCAAACACAGAAGGAGCAGACACGAAAAGATCGGGCGCAATATTTCTTCATTAACTCAGAAAAATTACAACTGAGTGATGAGAGCAAACACACATTCACTTTCCACTATCTCATAGCTTCTATCTCCCTAATTCTTGACTTGTAACTATTGTCACATATGCTCTCATACATGCCCCGACTTTTCTCAAGGTATTTATAGATAATTTGTACATACTTCTTACTGAACAAAAGATCTAAGTCATCTATGACTATGCTAATGTACATATGTGTACAAGACAACATTCTGACTTCTTCTTAATTTTGCAAATGTCTTCCTTTGCTTCATTCTGACCATAAGCATTCTTCAAGATCTGTATAATCACCAATTTGTGATTGGTTTGCTCCAACAGCTCCCCCTCAATCACTAATTGTGATTATTCCATTCTTCTTCACTCCTGCCATCTCCTTGAATCTCTGTATCTTAGGTCCATCCAAGCTTTTTGTCATCATATCTGCCACTTGTTCTTTTGTTGGAGTGTACATCACTTCAATCTCTTTATCAAGTACCTTTTCCCTCAAGAAATGATACTGTATCTCTATATGCTTAGTCCTGGCATGAAAAACAGGGTTAGCTGCCAAATACAAAGAACTCATATTGTCTCCAAAAATTATTGGAGTACTATGATCAGTCTCAAAACTTTTCATCAAAGTCTTCAACCGTATAACTTCTTTTGCAGCTTCTACCATTCCCTTATACTCAGCCTCTGTGGATGATAAAGCAACTGTGTGTTGCTTCTTTGAACACCAAGACACTAACTTATCTCCAACATAACATAAATATCCATGAGTAGACCTTCTATCATCTGAGTCACCTGCCCAATCTGCATCACTAAACACTTTGATTCTTGTGTCAGAAGTGAAACCATAGTACAAACCTTCACTTAGGGTTCCCTTGATATATCTGAGTACCCTTTGGGCTGCAATCCAATGAGTCTTCTTTGGACAATGCATGAATTGTGACAACACACCTACTGCATATGATAGATCTGGCCTTGTCAAGGTAGCATAGATTAGACTACCTACCAAACTCTGATATTTCTTCATGTCATTGAACTCTTCACCTCCATATCTGCTTAATTTATGATTTACCTCCAATGGTGTAGTTGAGGTCCTGCAATCTTCCATATTAAACTTGACTAGAAGATTCTTCAAGTATCTCTCTTGTGAAACATATACTCCATGTTGAGTATACACAATCTGCATTCCTAGAAAATAAGATAAGTTTCCCAAATCACTTATCTTAAACTCCTTCTCTATTTGCTTCTTGAGTTCATTGATTCCTTGAGCATCTGTTCCTGTAACAATAATATCATCAACATAAATGCACATGTAAATATATCCATTTTCACTTGCCTTCACTAGCAAGCTACTATCTGCCTTTGATGCTTGAAATCCACATTCATTCAAGAACTTGACCAATCTGTAATTCCAAGCTCTTGGGGCTTGCTTCAACCCATATAAAGCTCTCTTGAGCTTACACACATAATCTGATCCAATTGACTCCATGAAGCCTTCTGGTTGCTCCATATATACTTCATCTGCAATGTAACCATTAAGAAATGCATTCTTCACATCCAATTGTGATAATTTCCATCCTTTGCAAGCAGCAATAGCAATCAATGTCCTAATTGTAGACATCTTAGCAACAGGACTAAAAGTTTCATCATAATCTACCCCATAAGTTTGGGCATAACCTTTAACCACAAGTCTAGCCTTATATCTAGACACCTTACCATCTGCAAACCTCTTTGTTTTGTATACCCACTTGCATCCAATGACTTTCTGATTCTTTGGTCTTGGTACTAACTCCCAAGTTTCATTTTCAAGTAGAGCATCATACTCTTCTTGCATTGCCTTCTCCCAATTCTGTTTACCTTTGGCTTCTTCATAAGTGGTTGGATCTTCTTCTGTTTTCACAATGTAAGCATAATCTCTTGTTGTTAGGAAAGATGTATCATAGCTATACCTTATAGGCTCTTTCCTTTCCCTTGTAGATCTTCTGATTTCTGCACTTCTTGATGTTTCAGCCTCATTTGATTCTGGATCAAATCTTGGCCCTTCTTCTACATGATCCTGCACTCTACATCTAGAGTCAACTTCATCAACAATTTCTTCACAAACTTTTACCTTTGCCTTTCCTTTCCTTTGAATTTCTTCAACACCTGCATACTCATTTGGTGATCCTGTATACCACATGTTTTGCTCATCAAATGTTACATCTTTAGTAACAAGAAATTGCTTTGTGGATGGACTCCACAACCTGTAACCCATCTGTCTATCATCATATCCAATAAACACATACTTCTCTGCTTTTGGTTCTAGCTTATGTCTTAATTGTGAAGGAACATAAGCATATGCAATACATCCAAATACTTTACAATGATCAAGACTAGGTTTCTTACCCCACCATGCTTCATAAGGGGTTCCTCCATCCAAAGCTTTGCAAGGCAACCTATTCACAAGGTATGTTGCAGTGTTAATGGCCTCTGCCCATAAGTAATTTGGACAATTCTTTTCCTTCATCATGGCTCTTGCAAATTCTACAAGAGTCCTATTCCTCCTTTCTGCTACTCCATTTTGTTGAGGGGAGTACCTACAAGTCACTTCTCTTTTGATACCTGCATTCCACAAATAATCATCAAACTCTTTTGAGAAATACTCTCCCCCTCCATCTGATCTTAACCTCTTTAGCTTTTGTCCTGTGATCCTTTCTGCATAAGCATGGAAATGTTTGAATGTCTTGAAGACTTCTGATTTGTCCTTGATTACATACAAAGTAATCCACCTGGTTGCATCATCAACAAACAACACATAATATCTGGAACCATTTATGCTATAGTCCCTTGAAGGACCCCATACATCTGTATGAACCAATTCAAGTATATTTGAATACTTGTACCCTGATTTGTTATAAGAACTTTTATGTGCTTTACCTAATTGACAAGCTTCACACTTGTACACCATATGTTGCCCTTCAATGTTTGGCAATCCAAGCACCACCTGATTCTTTGACATCTCCTTCATAGCTCTCTCATTGAAATGACCTAGCCTCTTATGCCATAGGTCTAATTCAGATACCTTTTGACCTCCATAGGTAAACAATGCATGTCCTACATTACCTTGGACTTTGAGAGTGAACAATCTTCCTTCCTTTTTACCTGCAATTATGGTTCTATATCCCTGATTTGGATCTTGTACATAGACACCATCATTTGTAAATCTTACCTCATATCCTTTCTCCACAATTTGCCCTACACTTATCAAATTTTTAGGAATAGTAGGGACATAAAGTACCTTGCTCAGAAGTGTACTTCCATTCTTTGTCTTCACTGATCCAATGCTCTCCACTTTATGTTTGGTATTGTCACCTGTTTGAACTGTATGTCCATTCACCCTTGCTTCCATATCAGTCATCAAGGATAGATTCCCACTCAGATGATTGCTACATCCTGAGTCAATATAAAACACTCTTTGATCTTCTCCCATTGATTCATGAGTTGCATTCAGGATAAGAGTCATGTCATCCTTCTGATCTGATGCATAATTGTAATAATTATTGTTGTAGGACTGAGATTGGAAGTTTCTTCCACCTCCTCTACCATATGATGTCCTACCACCTCTTCCTCTGAAATTACCTCTTTGATTTCTGCCTCCTCTACCTCTTTGACTATAATTCTGATTGTTGTATCCTCCACTTTGATTGTTATACCAACAATCATTTGCCAAATGATTTGTTCTGCCACAAATCCAACAAGCTTTAGCATTATCTTTGTTCTTACCTCCTCTTCCTTTACCTCTGAAATTTGTCTTCCCTTTTGTGAAGTTGGCTTGATTTGAGTTCCCTTCATCCTCATTTGATTGCTTTCCCTTGCCATTCTTTTTCTTATCTTTGGAGTACATAGCTTGACTTGTACTTCTATCATTGTCTCCTTTAAGATCCTGCTCAAAGGTTAGCATGTGTCCTAGCAATTGATTAAGGTCAGGAGTAAAGTGATCAAGTGATAATTCTATGGACAATATAAAAGGCTTCCACTTCTCATCACCTCTTAGACCTGTAAGTATTTGTCTTACCAACTTTTCTTCTTCAATGTCTTCATCCACTGCTCCCAAGCTATCTGCAATATCTTTCATTCTTGCCACATAATCTGAAATTGATTGTGAGCTCTTCTTCTTGAAAGTTGTGAACTCAGCCCATAGTGAGGACTTCCTTGACTTAGTTGTATTTTGGAAATGCTCTTCCAAGGCATTCCAAACATCTGTAGCACTTTCTAAACCTCTGATGTGAGGTAAAAGATAATCATTTACAGCCATGTAAATGATACTCCTTGCTTGAGCATCCTTTCTCATCCAAGTCTTCAACATTGCAAGTTCTTCCCTAGTAGGAATACTTGGATCTGCAAATTCTGGTTTTTCTTCATCTCCTGTAATGAATGATATAAGATCTTTGCTCATGAGGTGTGCTTCCATCCTCATGGACCATGCTGGATAGTTCTCCCTATCTAGCTTATCAATCTGCAAGCTTTCTCCCATCTTGTATCCACCTGTGTATTGAAATCTTCAAGCTTTACAAACAATGTATGTACCTTTACTTCGAATTGAACTCCTTTTGCCTTTCTTGATGTCAACTTGTCTTCTCCTCGAGCTTTGACTCCAAGCTTTCACTTCTTGATCCTTCAAATGTTGAATCTCTTGAATCTGCAGCAGTCGAGATCCTCCTTTTCTTCAAATTGATGTCTCCTGCTCTGATACCACTGATGGAGAATGTTAATCTCCATAAGAACAACTTATTCTTGTGATTAGAGCACCTCTATACCAAGAATAAGTTGTTCTTATGGAGATTAACATTCTCCATCAGTGGTATCAGAGCAGGAGACATCAATTTGAAGAAAAGGAGGATCTCGACTGCTGCAGATTCAAGAGATTCAACATTTGAAGGATCAAGAAGTGAAAGCTTGGAGTCAAAGCTCGAGGAGAAGACAAGTTGACATCAAGAAAGGCAAAAGGAGTTCAATTCGAAGTAAAGGTACATACATTGTTTGTAAAGCTTGAAGATTTCAATACACAGGTGGATACAAGATGGGAGAAAGCTTGCAGATTGATAAGCTAGATAGGGAGAACTATCCAGCATGGTCCATGAGGATGGAAGCACACCTCATGAGCAAAGATCTTATATCATTCATTACAGGAGATGAAGAAAAACCAGAATTTGCAGATCCAAGTATTCCTACTAGGGAAGAACTTGCAATGTTGAAGACTTGGATGAGAAAGGATGCTCAAGCAAGGAGTATCATTTACATGGCTGTAAATGATTATCTTTTACCTCACATCAGAGGTTTAGAAAGTGCTACAGATGTTTGGAATGCCTTGGAAGAGCATTTCCAAAATACAACTAAGTCAAGGAAGTCCTCACTATGGGCTGAGTTCACAACTTTCAAGAAGAAGAGCTCACAATCAATTTCAGATTATGTGGCAAGAATGAAAGATATTGGAGATAGCTTGGGAGCAGTGGATGAAGACATTGAAGAAGAAAAGTTGGTAAGACAAATACTTACAGGTCTAAGAGGTGATGAGAAGTGGAAGCCTTTTATATTGTCCATAGAATTATCACTTGATCACTTTACTCCTGACCTTAATCAATTGCTAGGACACATGCTAACCTTTGAGCAGGATCTTAAAGGAGACAATGATAGAAGTACAAGTCAAGCTATGTACTCCAAAGATAAGAAAAAGAATGGCAAGGGAAAGCAATCAAATGAGGATGAAGGGAACTCAAATCAAGCCAACTTCACAAAAGGGAAGACAAATTTCAGAGGTAAAGGAAGAGGAGGTAAGAACAAAGATAATGCTAAAGCTTGTTGGATTTGTGGCAGAACAAATCATTTGGCAAATGATTGTTGGTATAACAATCAAAGTGGAGGATACAACAATCAGAATTATAGTCAAAGAGGTAGAGGAGGCAGAAATCAAAGAGGTAATTTCAGAGGAAGAGGTGGTAGGACATCATATGGTAGAGGAGGTGGAAGAAACTTCCAATCTCAGTCCTACAACAATAATTATTACAATTATGCATCAGATCAGAAGGATGACATGACTCTTATCCTGAATGCAACTCATGAATCAATGGGAGAAGATCAAAGAGTGTTTTATATTGACTCAGGATGTAGCAATCATCTGAGTGGGAATCTATCCTTGATGACTGATATGGAAGCAAGGGTGAATGGACATACAGTTCAAACAGGTGACAATACCAAACATAAAGTGGAGAGCATTGGATCAGTGAAGACAAAGAATGGAAGTACACTTCTGAGCAAGGTACTTTATGTCCCTACTATTCCTAAAAATTTGATAAGTGTAGGGCAAATTGTGGAGAAAGGATATGAGGTAAGATTTACAAATGATGGTGTCTATGTACAAGATCCAAATCAGGGATATAGAACCATAATTGCAGGTAAAAAGGAAGGAAGATTGTTCACTCTCAAAGTCCAAGGTAATGTAGGACATGCATTGTTTACCTATGGAGGTCAAAAGGTATCTGAATTAGACCTATGGCATAAGAGGCTAGGTCATTTCAATGAGAGAGCTATAAAGGAGATGTCAAAGAATCAGGTGGTGCTTGGATTGCCAAACATTGAAGGGCAACATATGGTGTACAAGTGTGAAGCTTGTCAATTAGGTAAAGCACATAAAAGTTCTTATAACAAATCAGGGTACAAGTATTCAAATATACTTGAATTGGTTCATACAGATGTATGGGGTCCTTCAAGGGACTATAGCATAAATGGATTCCAGATATTATGTGTTGTTTGTTGATGATGCAACCAGGTGGATTACTTTGTATGTAATCAAGGACAAATCAGAAGTCTTCAAGACATTCAAACATTTCCATGCTTATGCAGAAAGGATCACAGGACAAAAGCTAAAGAGGTTAAGATCAGATGGAGGGGGAGAGTATTTCTCAAAAGAGTTTGATGATTATTTGTGGAATGCAGGTATCAAAAGAGAAGTGACTTGTAGGTACTCCCCTCAACAAAATGGAGTAGCAGAAAGGAGGAATAGGACTCTTGTAGAATTTGCAAGAGCCATGATGAAGGAAAAGAATTGTCCAAATTACTTATGGGCAGAGGCCATTAACACTGCAACATACCTTGTGAATAGGTTGCCTTGCAAAGCTTTGGATGGAGGAACCCCTTATGAAGCATGGTGGGGTAAGAAACCTAGTCTTGATCATTGTAAAGTATTTGGATGTATTGCATATGCTTATGTTCCTTCACAATTAAGACATAAGCTAGAACCAAAAGCAGAGAAGTATGTGTTTATTGGATATGATGATAGACAGATGGGTTACAGGTTGTGGAGTCCATCCACAAAGCAATTTCTTGTTACTAAAGATGTAACATTTGATGAGCAAAACATGTGGTATACAGGATCACCAAATGAGTATGCAGGTGTTGAAGAAATTCAAAGGAAAGGAAAGGCAAAGGTAAAAGTTTGTGAAGAAATTGTTGATGAAGTTGACTCTAGATGTAGAGTGCAGGATCATGTAGAAGAAGGGCCAAGATTTGATCCAGAATCAAATGAGGCTGAAACATCAAGAAGTGTAGAAATCAGAAGATCTACAAGGGAAAGGAAAGAGCCTATAAGGTATAGCTATGATACATCTTTCCTAACAACAAGAGATTATGCTTACATTGTGAAAACAGAAGAAGATCCAACCACTTATGAAGAAGCCAAAGGTAAACAGAATTGGGAGAAGGCAATGCAAGAAGAGTATGATGCTCTACTTGAAAATGAAACTTGGGAGTTAGTACCAAGACCAAAGAATCAGAAAGTCATTGGATGCAAGTGGGTATACAAAACAAAGAGGTTTGCAGATGGTAAGGTGTCTAGATATAAGGCTAGACTTGTGGTTAAAGGTTATGCCCAAACTTATGGGGTAGATTATGATGAAACCTTTAGTCCTGTTGCTAAGATGTCTACAATTAGGACATTGATTGCTATTGCTGCTTGCAAAGGATGGAAATTATCACAATTGGATGTGAAGAATGCATTTCTTAATGGTTACATTGCAGATGAAGTATATATGGAGCAACCAGAAGGCTTCATGGAGTCAATTGGATCAGATTATGTGTGTAAGCTCAAGAGAGCTTTATATGGGTTGAAGCAAGCCCCAAGAGCTTGGAATTACAGATTGGTCAAGTTCTTGAATGAATGTGGATTTCAAGCATCAAAGGCAGATAGTAGCTTGCTAGTGAAGGCAAGTGAAAATGGATATATTTACATGTGCATTTATGTTGATGATATTATTGTTACAGGAACAGATGCTCAAGGAATCAATGAACTCAAGAAGCAAATAGAGAAGGAGTTTAAGATAAGTGATTTGGGAAACTTATCTTATTTTCTAGGAATGCAGATTGTGTATACTCAACATGGAGTATATGTTTCACAAGAGAGATACTTGAAGAATCTTCTAGTCAAGTTTAATATGGAAGATTGCAGGACCTCAACTACACCATTGGAGGTAAATCATAAATTAAGCAGATATGGAGGTGAAGAGTTTGGTAGGTAGTCTAATCTATGCTACCTTGACAAGGCCAGATCTATCATATGCAGTAGGTGTGTTGTCACAATTCATGCATTGTCCAAAGAAGACTCATTGGATTGCAGCCCAAAGGGTACTCAGATATATCAAGGGAACCCTAAGTGAAGGTTTGTACTATGGTTTCACTTCTGACACAAGAATCAAAGTGTTTAGTGATGCAGATTGGGCAGGTGACTCAGATGATAGAAGGTCTACTCATGGATATTTATGTTATGTTGGAGATAAGTTAGTGTCTTGGTGTTCAAAGAAGCAACACACAGTTGCTTTATCATCCACAGAGGCTGAGTATAAGGGAATGGTAGAAGCTGCAAAAGAAGTTATATGGTTGAAGACTTTGATGAAAAGTTTTGAGACTGATCATAGTACTCCAATAATTTTTGGAGACAATATGAGTTCTTTGTATTTGGCAGCTAACCCTGTTTTTCATGCCAGGACTAAGCATATAGAGATACAGTATCATTTCTTGAGGGAAAAGGTACTTGATAAAGAGATTGAAGTGATGTACACTCCAACAAAAGAACAAGTGGCAGATATGATGACAAAAAGCTTGGATGGACCTAAGATACAGAGATTCAAGGAGATGGCAGGAGTGAAGAAGAATGGAATAATCACAATTAGTGATTGAGGGGGAGCTGTTGGAGCAAACCAATCACAAATTGGTGATTATACAGATCTTGAAGAATGCTTATGGTCAGAATGAAGCAAAGGAAGACATTTGCAAAATTAAGAAGAAGTCAGAATGTTGTCTTGTACACATATGTACATTAGCATAGTCATAGATGACTTAGATCTTTTGTTCAGTAAGAAGTATGTACAAATTATCTATAAATACCTTGAGAAAAGTCGGGGCATGTATGAGAGCATATGTGACAATAGTTACAAGTCAAGAATTAGGGAGATAGAAGCTATGAGATAGTGGAAAGTGAATGTGTGTTTGCTCTCATCACTCAGTTGTAATTTTTCTGAGTTAATGAAGAAATATTGCGCCCGATCTTTTCGTGTCTGCTCCTTCTGTGTTTGATCATTTGTGAAATCCTTTTGAGGATATCTAAGTTGTTAGTTAATGAGCCTGTGACCTGAATTTCAGAGTCCAATTGTAAACAGGCTAGGAGAATTGTGAATAGGAACATTCATATGTGTTGAATGTCTACAGTTCTCTGAAACAGGCGCAAATCTCGTGTTTAATCTTTTGGTCAGTGCTCACTCCATAGTTTAAAGTTTTGTGCAAGCAAGCACTTAATCTTTAAGTTGGAAGGTGATCTACTCGTGGCTAAAAGCATTTGGCAAAACGGGTTAGATACTGTGAGAATCAAAGTTAAGAAGTTAGGGGTGTCTGAATCGACTTCTCAGAAGTACAGTTTCTGACATAGGTAACTTGAGAAGTTGATTTCTCAAGCTACACTTAATCTTTTGGAGTAATTCAACTTGGAATAGTTGCGCAATCTCTAGGAGATGATTCGTACAAAACACAGGTGGATACAAGATGAGAGAAAGCTTGCAGATTGATAAGCTAGATAGGGAGAACTATCCAGCATGGTCCATGAGGATGGAAGCACACCTCATGAGCAAAGATCTTATATCATTCATTACAGGAGATGAAGAAAAACCAGAATTTGCAGATCCAAGTATTCCTACTAGGGAAGAACTTGCAATGTTGAAGACTTGGATGAGAAAGGATGCTCAAGCAAGGAGTATCATTTACATGGCTGTAAATGATTATCTTTTACCTCACATCAGAGGTTTAGAAAGTGCTACAGATGTTTGGAATGCCTTGGAAGAGCATTTCCAAAATACAACTAAGTCAAGGAAGTCCTCACTATGGGCTGAGTTCACAACTTTCAAGAAGAAGAGCTCACAATCAATTTCAGATTATGTGGCAAGAATGAAAGATATTGGAGATAGCTTGGGAGCAGTGGATGAAGACATTGAAGAAGAAAAGTTGGTAAGACAAATACTTACAGGTCTAAGAGGTGATGAGAAGTGGAAGCCTTTTATATTGTCCATAGAATTATCACTTGATCACTTTACTCCTGACCTTAATCAATTGCTAGGACACATGCTAACCTTTGAGCAGGATCTTAAAGGAGACAATGATAGAAGTACAAGTCAAGCTATGTACTCCAAAGATAAGAAAAAGAATGGCAAGGGAAAGCAATCAAATGAGGATGAAGGGAACTCAAATCAAGCCAACTTCACAAAAGGGAAGACAAATTTCAGAGGTAAAGGAAGAGGAGGTAAGAACAAAGATAATGCTAAAGCTTGTTGGATTTGTGGCAGAACAAATCATTTGGCAAATGATTGTTGGTATAACAATCAAAGTGGAGGATACAACAATCAGAATTATAGTCAAAGAGGTAGAGGAGGCAGAAATCAAAGAGGTAATTTCAGAGGAAGAGGTGGTAGGACATCATATGGTAGAGGAGGTGGAAGAAACTTCCAATCTCAGTCCTACAACAATAATTATTACAATTATGCATCAGATCAGAAGGATGACATGACTCTTATCCTGAATGCAACTCATGAATCAATGGGAGAAGATCAAAGAGTGTTTTATATTGACTCAGGGATGTAGCAATCATCTGAGTGGGAATCTATCCTTGATGACTGATATGGAAGCAAGGGTGAATGGACATACAGTTCAAACAGGTGACAATACCAAACATAAAGTGGAGAGCATTGGATCAGTGAAGACAAAGAATGGAAGTACACTTCTGAGCAAGGTACTTTATGTCCCTACTATTCCTAAAAATTTGATAAGTGTAGGGCAAATTGTGGAGAAAGGATATGAGGTAAGATTTACAAATGATGGTGTCTATGTACAAGATCCAAATCAGGGATATAGAACCATAATTGCAGGTAAAAAGGAAGGAAGATTGTTCACTCTCAAAGTCCAAGGTAATGTAGGACATGCATTGTTTACCTATGGAGGTCAAAAGGTATCTGAATTAGACCTATGGCATAAGAGGCTAGGTCATTTCAATGAGAGAGCTATAAAGGAGATGTCAAAGAATCAGGTGGTGCTTGGATTGCCAAACATTGAAGGGCAACATATGGTGTACAAGTGTGAAGCTTGTCAATTAGGTAAAGCACATAAAAGTTCTTATAACAAATCAGGGTACAAGTATTCAAATATACTTGAATTGGTTCATACAGATGTATGGGGTCCCTTCAAGGGACTATAGCATAAATGGTTCCAGATATTATGTGTTGTTTGTTGATGATGCAACCAGGTGGATTACTTTGTATGTAATCAAGGACAAATCAGAAGTCTTCAAGACATTCAAACATTTCCATGCTTATGCAGAAAGGATCACAGGACAAAAGCTAAAGAGGTTAAGATCAGATGGAGGGGGAGAGTATTTCTCAAAAGAGTTTGATGATTATTTGTGGAATGCAGGTATCAAAAGAGAAGTGACTTGTAGGTACTCCCCTCAACAAAATGGAGTAGCAGAAAGGAGGAATAGGACTCTTGTAGAATTTGCAAGAGCCATGATGAAGGAAAAGAATTGTCCAAATTACTTATGGGCAGAGGCCATTAACACTGCAACATACCTTGTGAATAGGTTGCCTTGCAAAGCTTTGGATGGAGGAACCCCTTATGAAGCATGGTGGGGTAAGAAACCTAGTCTTGATCATTGTAAAGTATTTGGATGTATTGCATATGCTTATGTTCCTTCACAATTAAGACATAAGCTAGAACCAAAAGCAGAGAAGTATGTGTTTATTGGATATGATGATAGACAGATGGGTTACAGGTTGTGGAGTCCATCCACAAAGCAATTTCTTGTTACTAAAGATGTAACATTTGATGAGCAAAACATGTGGTATACAGGATCACCAAATGAGTATGCAGGTGTTGAAGAAATTCAAAGGAAAGGAAAGGCAAAGGTAAAAGTTTGTGAAGAAATTGTTGATGAAGTTGACTCTAGATGTAGAGTGCAGGATCATGTAGAAGAAGGGCCAAGATTTGATCCAGAATCAAATGAGGCTGAAACATCAAGAAGTGCAGAAATCAGAAGATCTACAAGGGAAAGGAAAGAGCCTATAAGGTATAGCTATGATACATCTTTCCTAACAACAAGAGATTATGCTTACATTGTGAAAACAGAAGAAGATCCAACCACTTATGAAGAAGCCAAAGGTAAACAAAATTGGGAGAAGGCAATGCAAGAAGAGTATGATGCTCTACTTGAAAATGAAACTTGGGAGTTAGTACCAAGACCAAAGAATCAGAAAGTCATTGGATGCAAGTGGGTATACAAAACAAAGAGGTTTGCAGATGGTAAGGTGTCTAGATATAAGGCTAGACTTGTGGTTAAAGGTTATGCCCAAACTTATGGGGTAGATTATGATGAAACTTTTAGTCCTGTTGCTAAGATGTCTACAATTAGGACATTGATTGCTATTGCTGCTTGCAAAGGATGGAAATTATCACAATTGGATGTGAAGAATGCATTTCTTAATGGTTACATTGCAGATGAAGTATATATGGAGCAACCAGAAGGCTTCATGGAGTCAATTGGATCAGATTATGTGTGTAAGCTCAAGAGAGCTTTATATGGGTTGAAGCAAGCCCCAAGAGCTTGGAATTACAGATTGGTCAAGTTCTTGAATGAATGTGGATTTCAAGCATCAAAGGCAGATAGTAGCTTGCTAGTGAAGGCAAGTGAAAATGGATATATTTACATGTGCATTTATGTTGATGATATTATTGTTACAGGAACAGATGCTCAAGGAATCAATGAACTCAAGAAGCAAATAGAGAAGGAGTTTAAGATAAGTGATTTGGGAAACTTATCTTATTTTCTAGGAATGCAGATTGTGTATACTCAACATGGAGTATATGTTTCACAAGAGAGATACTTGAAGAATCTTCTAGTCAAGTTTAATATGGAAGATTGCAGGACCTCAACTACACCATTGGAGGTAAATCATAAATTAAGCAGATATGGAGGTGAAGAGTTCAATGACATGAAGAAATATCAGAGTTTGGTAGGTAGTCTAATCTATGCTACCTTGACAAGGCCAGATCTATCATATGCAGTAGGTGTGTTGTCACAATTCATGCATTGTCCAAAGAAGACTCATTGGATTGCAGCCCAAAGGGTACTCAGATATATCAAGGGAACCCTAAGTGAAGGTTTGTACTATGGTTTCACTTCTGACACAAGAATCAGTGTTTAGTGATGCAGATTGGGCAGGTGACTCAGATGATAGAAGGTCTACTCATGGATATTTATGTTATGTTGGAGATAAGTTAGTGTCTTGGTGTTCAAAGAAGCAACACACAGTTGCTTTATCATCCACAGAGGCTGAGTATAAGGGAATGGTAGAAGCTGCAAAAGAAGTTATATGGTTGAAGACTTTGATGAAAAGTTTTGAGACTGATCATAGTACTCCAATAATTTTTGGAGACAATATGAGTTCTTTGTATTTGGCAGCTAACCCTGTTTTTCATGCCAGGACTAAGCATATAGAGATACAGTATCATTTCTTGAGGGAAAAGGTACTTGATAAAGAGATTGAAGTGATGTACACTCCAACAAAAGAACAAGTGGCAGATATGATGACAAAAAGCTTGGATGGACCTAAGATACAGAGATTCAAGGAGATGGCAGGAGTGAAGAAGAATGGAATAATCACAATTAGTGATTGAGGGGGAGCTGTTGGAGCAAACCAATCACAAATTGGTGATTATACAGATCTTGAAGAATGCTTATGGTCAGAATGAAGCAAAGGAAGACATTTGCAAAATTAAGAAGAAGTCAGAATGTTGTCTTGTACACATATGTACATTAGCATAGTCATAGATGACTTAGATCTTTTGTTCAGTAAGAAGTATGTACAAATTATCTATAAATACCTTGAGAAAAGTCGGGGCATGTATGAGAGCATATGTGACAATAGTTACAAGTCAAGAATTAGGGAGATAGAAGCTATGAGATAGTGGAAAGTGAATGTGTGTTTGCTCTCATCACTCAGTTGTAATTTTTCTGAGTTAATGAAGAAATATTGCGCCCGATCTTTTCGTGTCTGCTCCTTCTGTGTTTGATCATTTGTGAAATCCTTTTGAGGATATCTAAGTTGTTAGTTAATGAGCCTGTGACCTGAATTTCAGAGTCCAATTGTAAACAGGCTAGGAGAATTGTGAATAGGAACATTCATATGTGTTGAATGTCTACAGTTCTCTGAAACAGGCGCAAATCTCGTGTTTAATCTTTTGGTCAGTGCTCACTCCATAGTTTAAAGTTTTGTGCAAGCAAGCACTTAATCTTTAAGTTGGAAGGTGATCTACTCGTGGCTAAAAGCATTTGGCAAAACGGGTTAGATACTGTGAGAATCAAAGTTAAGAAGTTAGGGGTGTCTGAATCGACTTCTCAGAAGTACAGTTTCTGACATAGGTAACTTGAGAAGTTGATTTCTCAAGCTACACTTAATCTTTTGGAGTAATTCAACTTGGAATAGTTGCGCAATCTCTAGGAGATGATTCGTACAAAACACAGGTGGATACAAGATGGGAGAAAGCTTGCAGATTGATAAGCTAGATAGGGAGAACTATCCAGCATGGTCCATGAGGATGGAAGCACACCTCATGAGCAAAGATCTTATATCATTCATTACAGGAGATGAAGAAAAACCAGAATTTGCAGATCCAAGTATTCCTACTAGGGAAGAACTTGCAATGTTGAAGACTTGGATGAGAAAGGATGCTCAAGCAAGGAGTATCATTTACATGGCTGTAAATGATTATCTTTTACCTCACATCAGAGGTTTAGAAAGTGTGAGTGTGCTAAGCCAATTCATGCACACACCAAGGAAACCACATATGGATGCTGCCAAAAGGATTCTCAAGTATCTCAAAGGAACCATAAATGAAGGACTTTATTATCCTTATGTATCTGATTTAGGTTTGAAGCTATTTTCTGGTGCAGATTGGGCTGGCTCCAAGGAAGATAGAAGGAGCACTTAAGGTTATCTTACCTTTGCAGGTTCAAAGCTAATTTCATGGTCATCCAAGAAGCAACCCACAGTTGCTCTCTCTTCTACTGAAGCTGAATATAGAGGTCTTGCCATAGCTACTCAAGAAGCTATGTGGATGAAGACATTATTCAAAGATGTTGGATTGGAGTTTGGAACTCCAACTATTTTTGGTGACAATATGAGTTCTATTCACTTGGCTGCTAATCCTATTTTTCATGCAAGGACTAAACATATTGAAGTTCATTATCACTATGTAAGAGAAAAGGTTCTAAGCAAAGAGATTCAAATATCATATGTGTCCACTCATCAACAATATGCAGATATTCTAACCAAAGCATTGAATGGTACAAAGCTTTGCAAATTCAAGGCTATGATTGGTTTGCAGGTAATCTTGGAAGATTCAAGACCTCAAGCATACTTGGCTTGAGGGGGAGCTGTTGGAGCAAGTCTATGACAAGCCTAAGTATTGGCTTGAGTCCCACAAAGTCATAGAAAAAGCCTTAAAATGAAGACTATGTAAAGTTCACTTGTGAACTACCTCTTGTAACTTTTGAAGAGTTTACTTAATGTAAAAGTGAAAGAATCTTAAGTGGTTGAGTCCACTTGATCAAGAATGGAAAGAGGAGCCACGAATTCGTGATTTGTGGTAGGTAGAGAATCAAATCAATCATTGATTGATTGGAGAGTGATTGAGGGAAGTTAGCCTCCCAAACTCAACTATAAATAGATGGCAGTTTTAATCGTGGTTAGAGAGACCTATGTGAAGACCTCCAAGAGCTGAGCTTTATGCCATATCAAGGTGTGATTACAAGGCACACATATGTATCAGTAAGTCCATTGTATTTTACAAGCAATATACTTTCATTTTCATTATCATTTGGGTTCATATTTCCATGTGCTTGTGAAGTGTACTACTCAGTGCCATATCTCTCAGTTTTCTCAGTCAGCTTTCAGAGATGTTTTCTCTGAGCCTCTGCATCATTTTCAGTGATTTAACTTGTTAAAGTTAGCTCTATGAGTCTACTATGTGCTCACAAATTTTCATGTCATTTGGATGTTGCAATCTTCAGTTATGTTCATTTGAAGTCAACAGGGTCTGTTCATCTTCACTTCTCTCTCAGTTTTACCCGACTTTTTCACTCACCTTGTCAGAGCCATTTCCCAGTGGTTACTCATCCAAATTCAATGATTTAAAGCTTTTTGGATTCAGCTTACTGTCTAGTATAACCATACAAATGTTCATAATCATTGGATTCGTACATTTTGAGTTATCTTTATTTTTTTGCTCATTGGTCTCAAACTGTAGCAGCCCGTGAAAATCGGGATGATGTCATCACTTGTTAAAACTCATTCTCAGTGTGTGGTTTATTATTTTTGATGAGATTACTCTTGAAAGTTAGCTCTTTAAGCTACCTAGAGTTCCCCAAGAGGAATTAAGCTAATTGCTGCTGTGCTCAGAGAATTATGTAAAACACTGGACATGTGTATGAACCAAGAATAGCAAGTTTTCACCTCTGAGCTAACTCCAACTTATCTGTTTTGATCTATCTTTTTGAGAGTGATCTTTAAAGGTACATAGGGTGTCTAGTACATCCATTGGCAAGCTAAAAGGGCCCACCATATACTCCTGGAGTTCATTTGGCTGGTGTAGATCAAGGATTTTGCAACACCTCTTCATCTTCAAGCACATACCTATCCATCTCTTCACAATAGATAGATGGATAGATGGATAGATAGATAGATAGAATATAGATAGATAGATAGATAGATAGATAGATAGATAGATAGATAGATAGATAGATCGATAGATCGATAGATAGATAAATCGATAGATCGATAGATAGATAGATAGATCGATACATAGATAGATAGATAGATAGATAGATAGATCGATAGATAGATAGATAGATAGATAGATAGATAGATAGATAGATAGATAGATAGATAGATAGATAGATAGATAGGTAGATAGATAGATAGATAGATAGATAGATAGATAGATAGATAGATAGATAGATAGATAGATAGATAGATAGATAGATAGATAGATAGATAGATAGATAGATAGATAGATAGATAGATAGATAGATAGATAGATAGATAGATAGATAGATAGATAGATAGATAGATAGATAGATAGATAGATAGATAGATAGATAGATAGATAGATAGATAGATAGATAGATAGATAGATAGATAGATAGATAGATAGATAGATAGATAGATAGATAGATAGATAGATAGATAGATAGATAAATAGATAGATAGATAGATAGAGATCATTAACAAAGTAACTCTCAAAATATGAAACTTTCATGTGATTCAATCTTTGATTGTTTATTCTCAAAATATTTCATGATACATATCTTGATCTATCTTGTTTATCATCACAATCATACTAAGGAGAGGTTTTCCATCTCTTTGCTCAAGGCATTTATTGGATTCCCCATTTACAATTAGAGCATTTTCATTGGACAAAGTTGGAGCATTACATTTCTTCCTACGGATATCAAACATACATATGGAAGAGGACAAAGATTACCTATAAATCAAAGCTCAAAGAGAGTATAGGAGTAAGAATTGTTGGCACATTATGAAATCTTCATACAACAACCATACAAGGGTTACAAATGAACTTTCTTCATAATGAAAATAGTCATCATATGACCTTGAAATAATGTGCATAATCCATGTTCCTATGAGAGAGGTTTGTATTGACATTATCTTGGCATGGCATGTGGCACTTTTAAGATAATCAATTGATTGAATCTCATAGAAATAACTTTGCCTCCCTTAGAGATCCCATTGCTAATGATGCATCATCTTGGTTTAAATATCTCACACTAACAATGTTCGTGTAAATGTCTTATGCTCAATATCTTGGTAGACAGAGATAGAGTGAGATAGTGAGGGGGAGAGAAAAGAGATAGAATGAAAATGTATGAAAATGTGTGTGTATACAATGTATTTTTTTATGCATAAGATCAAAGAAGAGGCATAAAGCATTGAATCTAGCAAATACAACATGGAGATCAAAGGATTCAGTGAGAAGAGCACCTAACTGAAAGAGGGAAAATGTAGCTATCT
>CM035442.1:57029631-57032131 GCA_020310875.1 Ceratopteris richardii
CAACTATGCTTCAGATCAGAAGGAGGACTCAACATTGATAATGAATGCAACTTGTGAAAGGCAAAGTGAAGACCAAAGAGTCTTCTACATTGACTCAGGGTGTAGCAATCACCTGAGTGGTAACATAGCATTGATGACTGATTTGGAAAATAAGGTATCTAATCATGTTGTTCAAACAGGTGACAATACAAAGCACAATGTGAAGTCAATTGGATCAGTGAAGGCCAAGGATGGAAGTACTCTTTTGAGTAAGGTCTTGTATGTTCCTACAATTCCTAAGAATCTGATAAGTGTAGGACAAATTGTTGAAAAAGGTTATGAAGTTAGATTCACTAATGAAGGAGTGTTTGTGGAAGACCCTAGCAATGGGTATAAACAAACTGTTTCACGAAAGGTTGTTCACATTGAAGATTCAAGGTAATGTTGGTCATGCCTTGTTCACTTATGGAGGACATAAGATGTCTGAGTTAGATCTTTGGCACAAGAGGCTTGGACACTTCAATGAAAGAGGTATATGATTAACAATGGTTCAGTGCTTGGATTGCCTAATGTTGCAGGTCAACATATGACATACAGATGTGAGGCATGTCAATTAGGTAAGGCTCAAGAAGGAAGGTTGTTCACATTGAAGATTCAAGGTAATGGTGGTCATGCCTTGTTCACTTATGGAGGACATAAGATCTCTGAGTTAGATCTTTGGCACAAGAGGCTTGGACACTTCAATGAAAGAGGTATCAAAGATATGAATAACAATGGTTCAGTGCTTGGATTGCCTAATGTTGGAGGTCAACATATGACAGACAGATGTGAGGCATGTCAATTAGGTAAGGCTCATAAGCAATCTTACTCCAGTATGGTTTCATGTATTCAGAGAAGCTTGAGTTGGTACATACAGATGTGTGGGGACCATCAAAGGATTTTAGTATCAATGGTTCAAGGTACTATGTGATTTATGTTGATGATGCTACCAGATGGATCACTATTTATGTGATCAAAGATAAGTTAGAAGTATTCAATACATTCAAACATTATCATGTGTATGCAGAAAGAATTACAGGTCATAAATTGAAGAGACTAAGGTCAGATGGAGGGGGAGATTATATCTCTAATGAGTTTAGTGATTACTTGTGGAATGCAGGTATAAAAAGGGAAATCACTTGCAGGTACTCTCCTTAACAAAATGGTGTAGCAGAGAGAAGAAATAGTGAGTTTTCAAGGTTAATGATGAAGGAGAAAAATTGCCCAAATTATTTGTGGGCTGAGGCTGTAAATACAGCTACTTATTTGGTCAATAGGCTACCATGTAAAGCTTTGCAGGGTATGACACCATATGAGGCATGGTGGGGTAAGAGACCTACCTTGGATCATTGCAAAGTATTTGGATGTTTGGCATATGCATATGTGCCATCACAATTAAGACACAAGTTAGAACCTAAAGCTGAAAAGTATGTATTCATTGGTTATGATGACAAGCAGATGGGTTAAAGATTGTGGAGTCCATCCACAAAGCAATTCATTGTGTCCAAGGATGTTACATTTGATGAGCAAGGTACTTGGTATGCAGGTACAATCAATATTAATACAGGTGATGAAGAAGTTGTGAGTCAAAAGAAAGGTAAATCAAAGGTTTAGATATTTGATGAAGAGGAGAATAATGAAGTGCAGGTTGAAGTTGAAGAAATGCCAAGATTTGATCCTGAGTGTGAAGAACCAGAAACCTCAAGGAGTGGAGAACTCAAAAGGTCATCAAGACACAAGTGGCAACCTACAAGGTATAACTATGACGCTTCTTTTTTGGCTACCAAAGATTATGCTTACATGATAAAGGCAGATGAAGACCCTTCCACATATGAAGAGGCAAAAGGTAAGGAAAATTGGGAGAAAGCTATGCAGGAAGAATATGATGCATTAATGGAGAATCAGACATGGGATTTGGTTCCTAAACCAAATAGTCAGAAGATCATTGGATGCAAATGGGTCTACAAGACTAAGAGGTTTGCAGATGGAAGTGTGTCTAGGTATAAAGCTAGACTTGTTGTGAAAGGGTTTGGTCAAACATATGGTATTGATTATGATGAGACCTATAGTCCTGTGGCAAAGATGACAACCATCAGAACACTCATAGCTATTGCTGCATGTAAAGGTTGGAAATTATGTCAATTAGATGTGAAGAATGCTTTTTTAAATGGTTACATTTTAGATGATGTTTTCATGGAGCAACCTCAAGGATTCAGAGATAGAAGGTATCCAGATCATGTATGTAAGCTCAAGAGAGCTTTATATGGTTTGAAGCAGGCCCCAAGGGCATGGAATTATAGACTTGTGAAGTTCTTGAAAGAACTTGGATTTCAAGTATCTAAGGTAGATAGTAGCTTGCTTGTTAAAGCAAGTGATGATGGGTTCATTTACATGTGCATATATGTTGATGATATAATTCTTACAGGTACAGATGAGAAAGGCATTCAAAGCCTAAAGAAGCAAATGGAGAAAGAGTTCAAAA